>OZ038517.1:10673371-10720871 GCA_964036315.1 Acanthosepion esculentum | reverse complement strand
CACTACTCTAACAATACTTAATGAGGCATTAACTTACTATCAGTTCCACGAATAATAAGATTCTTATATTTGAGTTGGTGTCAGATGGAAGAAACATGCCAAGTACTTTCAACAATATCAAATTGTCATCTTCAGGGTGCAATTTTTTCCTTTATACAGGCAAACACTAAGACGAAATATTTGTAGACTGAAAGATTTTTATTTTTAAATTATGCTATTTATTGACAATTGAATATATGTTACTGGATAATATAGTACAACTTTAAAAAAAATTCACATGGAGATGACTGTATTATGAAGTAAGATTAATTGGAACGATGTAATTTAGTTCATGGTTTTAGCTTCAGAAACATACGGTTGTATTATACACAAAAATGTAATTTATCTCCTGTTTTTTAGCTCCTGAAAAACAGTGTCATATTATACTCATGGATATAATTTATTCAATGATTTTAGCTTTGAAACATGAGAGTTGTATTATACTCAAGGATGTAATTTATTCCCTGTTGATAAAACCTTTGTCACTGTCTAAGAAGATAGACAAAGTATGCAAAAAGTGGGAAACATTATAGAATCAAACCTGTCAGTAGTAAAAATTGGTTGTGGGCAGCTAACTCACCTTCCCAGAGGAAGTTTATTCACTCTCTTCTCAACTTCCATCAGGCGTTCCAGATCTCGCTTAAGCATCCAACCAAAGCTAAAATGGACAAAAACAATCCATTGTTAATTCCATAGAGACACACGCATGCGAATGAGATTCAGGAATAAATTTCAAGTTTTCTTCTTTTTGGCAAAATCCTTCCTTCACACGAAATCATAGCCTCATTATTCAATCATCAGACTATTTTTTCCAGTCGTTAAATTTTCCTGATATATATATATATATATGCATGTATATATGCGTGTATATGTATATATATGTCTGTGTGTGTGTGTGTGTATATATATATATATATATATATATATATATATATATATATATAGCATAATGAGAGGCCACGTATACTTTCTTGATATGTATATAATAGAGGAAAGACCTAGGTGGTCTGAAATATTAAATAAATATATACAAAAACACAAAAATAAATACTTTCATAAAAAAAACACCCAATTTTGTTTCATTTATTTTATCCAGATATTATATATATATATATATATATATATATATATGTGTGTGTGTGGATATATATAGATATGTCTGTTGTGTGTGTATATATATATATGCCCACAAAACACACACACATTATATATATATATATATAAATAAAAAGGAAAGAACAGTAAGATATAAAATCCGGTGTTCTTATAGATATTTTTATTTTTACACAATAGTGCTCAATGTAAATTTAAATTTACAGAGCATTAATATTATAAATTAATAGATTTAAAATATGGTTTTACCGCTACACAGTGATAACCATGTTTCAGAAATGGAAGCTAAAGCCCTTGAATTTAATTTTGTTATTAAACCAAAGACATTAGTTCCATTTCCTCCTGGAGGAAATGGAACTAATGTCTTCAAGGGCTTTAGCTTCCATTTCTGAAACATGGTTATCACTGTGTAGCGGTAAAACCATATTTTAAATCTATTAATTTATAATATATATATATATATATATATATGCGCACACACACACATATATGAGTCAAGTGATGGTCTTGTTGGAATCAACACCATCACTTGAGAAGACACCAGAAATGGTTATTTTTGAAGTGATGTTATAATATTCTCTTATGTTATAATTTTTGAATAAATATTGTTGCTTTATTTTGTATTAAGCATTTTTTGTCGTTTTGGCCAGATCTACTCTTCATTATTCCTATTATTTTATTACTAGTTTGATTCTATCTTTCAAGTTAGTGTGTGTATGTATGCTGTGTGTGTGTGTGTGTATATATATATATATATATATATATATATATATATATATATATACCTAAGATGCCATACCTGAGTAACCAGTGGCTCCAGCGAATGGGTTGGGCTCTCTGCAAATGGGTGTAGCCTGGCATCAATACATCAATTTCTCTGTCAAAAATAAAGAATGGTGAAAGTAAGAATACATTTACTTCAAAAACACAACACATTCATCCAATATAGACACTTCAGAATCTATGTGTTTATCCATTTCAAGCTCTAAAACTGAATTAAATATGAGATAGTGTTTGGTTATTTGTTCAGATTTTGGGAAGATCGCTATAATATCATAGTTATTTAAATAAATATATTTTTTGTTAAAGAAATGGTAACCTCCTCAGCATTTAAATCACAGCATGTAAGTAAAGAGAAGTAATCAATGTATAAAGCGAAATAAGTAATGTTGACATTTTAATGTGAAAAATCTAACAACGATTATAAATCAAAGTTATAACGATCTAAGAAAATTATAAATTATGATTTTATACCATTTATAAAATAAACAACAGCCAAAGTTTTAAATGCAAAAAGACTGTGTAGCTCAGTATAGCAAATGAAATAGACTTGGCCCATACAATGTACACTGGGTCCAGAGGTGGAAATTGGCAAAAATCATGTTATTTCTTACTTAAAACTTTGTTTATAAAATGAATTTACATTAAATTTCTAAAAAAAAAAAAAAAAAAAAGAAGAAAGAAAAAGGAAAAAAAAAAAAGGAAAAAGAAGAAAAAGGAAAAAGAAGAAAAAGGAAAAAGAAGAAAAAGGAAAAAGAAGAAGGAAAAAGAAGAAAAAAGAAAAAGAAGAAAAAAGAAAAAAAGAAAAAAGGAAAAAGAAGAAAAAGGAAAAAGAAGAAAAAGGAAAAAGAAGAAAAAAGAAAAAAAGAAAAAAGGAAAAAGAAGAAAAAGGAAAAAGAAGAAAAAAGAAAAAAAGAAAAAAGGAAAAAGAAGAAAAAGGAAAAAGAAGAAAAAAGAAAAAAAAGGAAAAAAGAAAAAGAAAAAAAAAGAAGAAAAATTAAGTCTTTAACATATCTAGAACTGATTTTATGTTATTTTAAATTTACAGAAATCTAAATAAAATCTTAACTATTTTTTGGCCACATATTTTTAAAATCTACATCACCCTGATAAGTGAATGGGCTAAAACTCTGAATGCCATATAATTGGTTTGGTTTGGTTTGGTTTGGTTTGGTTTACGGCATATCAACCTCAATGGATAATTTAATGCCGGCAAAATTTTTATTGCTGGTAATATGTTTTTGTTCAAAAATATATTTCTGGGAATATTCATTCTTGAAGAAATCTATAGCTGGTCATATTTTTTCCAAAGAATGTATAACTGTTTGTATTGCTGGTATTTTTTTAAAAGTATTGCTGATAATAATTTTTGCTTCAAAAATTATTGCTGGTAATATTTTGTTTTTATTACAAAGTATTTCTGGTATTAAAACCTATTTTTATACAAATGTGGGTGTCAACTATTTACCCATAGCTGAGACCCTAATAGGTGCTATCACCCCGGGTGAGGGTGGGCCTGGGAACTCCAGCAATTAAGAGGTGGTTCCACACTCCTCAAAACCTCCCAATCAGAGGTTTTGCTGTTGGACGCAGTTTATCATCTTACCCAGGACGCGGATGTAGTTTATCGTCATACCCAGGACGGACCATATAATTGAATTCTGATTGGAAAAATCATTGATTTATGATGAATTCATTAAGATTTTGACAAAATAAAATGAGAATTGCTACAAAATTTGTCAAGAATGTCTAATTTTCCCTCAATTTGCATTATTTTTTGGTCAAAAACGTCAAATATATAAAAAATGACTAAGATTCACATACCAAATTATATACTTCTTGAAAAATTCAGGCTCAACCCATTTAGAATCTTTTCAGTTTGCCATGTGACTCTTAGCCCTTCCATCTTTAATGCAAGACCAAAGTTTATTTCAGAGACTGTAAATTTATCTAATTGGTAAAGTTTGTGTATATGCTAGATTTAAAATTAAGGCTTCAAATGAATGAAAATGATTGTAATATTACTATTTTTAGGTTACTTACTAACTATGATACGCAACATTGCAATGTTGGGTATCATAGCTAGTAAGATATAATATATAAGCAAAATAAAACGACATTAAATACAACAGAGCCTAAATTAAACAAAAAAAGAAAAGAGGCACCTACTGTTTGGCTCGATTTACAATGACCGAAATGAATTGCTTCAGAAAGTCCTTTATATTGAGAATAGCTTTCTTCAGCCATAGTCTCATATCTGTGGCCACTTGATCATTTCGACTTCGACCGGTATGCAGCTTACCACCAACTGGACCAATAATTTCCTGTCGTGAAAAGGTTTTAAATTAATTCAAGTAATAATAAATATATATTTGGAAAAATAGGAGTTGAGTAACTCAACTACAAAAGGCAAAACACAACATCTGGCAATAAGAATACAACAGCAGTGAATGGTCATTAACCTTTAGCACTGTGCATAATTAATATTAATTCCCTCTCTACTACATTTTGTTTTAAGGCCTCTCAATTGCAGTCACCTTGTTAATTTTACTCAAAGTTGTTTTCTGTTACCATAGCAGGATATGACAACACAACTATGAAATTGAAACACACTACTGTTCAGGGATCAGAGTCACCTTCAGTGACAGGATGAAACTTTTTGTACAGAAAATGAAGTCACAGAGTAATAAAGATTAAAAATTGACTATTCACTGAGCACATAAGCAACAAAACACCAGACAATTTAAAACCAAAATGGATGAAAAGAATTCCATAAAATGTAGTTGTGGGTTGCTATTTAACATGCACTATTTAATGTGCACTGTCCTACTTTGCGGATAGTTGGCAGTAATGGATTAAAATTATTACTGAATCTTTTATCTTTTAGAAAACTATAAAGCTCATTTTTATTTTTATAAAACTTATAATTATTATGAAAATTTTTATTTGTAAACACTGATCATAATGTATTTTTTTATTTTTATAACCCTATAATTATTGCTGATTTTTTTTTAGGCTAGCTCTTGTGGAGGGATTTTGTGTCTTCAATCTTTTACCTTCAGTTAGAAGAATTTAGAAATAAAATCATTTTATCTTCATTCAACACCTTAATTCGGCAGAATCTTTCTTCGTATACGCAACCAATCTCCATAGTTTGTTTACATTTATTTTGTGTGCAATTTTTGTTTTCTTTTAAAATCACCATTCTTCATGATCCCTTCACAGAAAGTCACTCTTAAAAGACAACAGGGAGCGCGAACTATGTAATATTTCGATTACGTTACAGTATACATTATTTACATTATTCGGACTATTGTCTTCATCTTTATCATCATGTCACGATGTTTCGGCCGTTGTATGCTTCGGCCTTCTTCAGGATCTGTCTATATTTCTGAGATGAGGTATTATGTACATTATTTACATTATTCGGACTATTGTCCTCATCTCTGTTGCCATATTTATTACAACGTTTTGGCCTTTCAGTATCTGTCTATATTTCTGAGATGAGGTATTATGTACACTATTTACATTATTCGGACTATTGTCCTCATCTTTATTACAATTACTTTATTATAATCTTTGTCGCCATTGTCGGAATTTTATTGACTTTAGGTCCGTACCTTAAGAATAAAACCTACTACCGGTATATTAACCGGGGTCCGACGTAAGAAAAAAAAAATGTAACTCCGAAATACAACTACGTACACTACTGTAGGTCCAAATATATTTTTATTAATAGGGGTAAAAAAAAGTAACTTTCCTTGCAAGATATTCCCCTTGCTAGGGAGTTGGAAATTCCCTGTTGTAACAATAAAAAAAAATGGCACAACAAAACAAAAGTAGAGTACAAAAAACAAATAAAAATGATAAAAGAATTACCCACTTTTTCCTTTGCCAAAATGGCCACTATAACACGTGGTCTATATAATTCTAGGTCTCCCTCGTGAGAGTAAAACAAAGTTCTTGTTAAAATGGCCTCGTTAACTCGCAGCCTATATAATTCTAGTATCCCCTCGTGGGAGTACAAAACAAAGTTCTAGGAGTCGAAGAAGGACTAGGAGCTTCTTTGAAAATTTCTTCCTCGGCACTTCTTTCATGACTGGGTCTTCCCGTAAATTTCTTTTTTCAGCAGCCTCTCGCCGACTCGTCCGAGATCTTCTTTATAAGGAACAATTCCTAAAAGTTCTTCTTCGGATATAGAACCTTACTCAGGAAATAAACAGACTCGCTTATTCCTCAGTTCTAAAATTACTGCTCCCTCGGCTAATGGCACTATCATTATCCGGCACATCACCGGACCTCCCACAACTTGTTAAGCAGTCGAGCTGCCTAAAAAAGATCCGACTCCCAAAAGGAGGTATCAAAAAGAGGCGGAAGTCGTTTAGATCAGCGTTTATATACACCTTCATCCCCTACCATTCGCCGCGCTGCGGCTGTTATTAGTGACGGGCCCGGAAATCCCCAAAGGGCAGTAACCTCCAAGTCCTTCTTCATTATAAATTTTCACACCATATTTATCACAACGTTTCGGCCCTTCAATATCTGTCTATATCTCTGAGATGAGGTATTATGTACAGTGTATATGTGTATGTAAAAGTTGTAAGAATTTAGAAATAATAAAATTATTTTATCTTTATTCGACACAATCTTTCTTCGTATACGCAACCGATCTCCATAGTTTGTTTGCATTTATTTTGTGTGCAATTTTTGTTTTCTTTTAAAATCACCATTATTTATGATCCTGTCACACTTAAAAAACATTAGGGAACCCAAACTATGTAATATTTCAAATATGTCACAGTATGCGTGCTAGAGAAAGAAGAAAAAAAAATATATGAGCAACGTACCATGCCCTCCTTAAGTTTTAATTATGGTTTAATTAGACGATATCAATTGCAATTGTGACAAAAAGCGAAATTAAAAGATCAACAATAATTATAGCATTATAAAAATAAAAATTTTCATAATTACAGGTTTTATAAAAATCAAAATCAGATTTACTAAAGAATTGTTTTTTTGAAGCCTTTCATTCTGTTTGATATTTAAATTTAAATGAGTTATTTATTTAATTTAAATGTAACTTTAAATGAGTTATTTATTTAATTTAAATGTAACTTTAAATGAGTTATTTATTTAATTTAAATGTAACTTTAAATGAGTTATTTATTTAATTTATATGTAACTTTAAATGAGTTATTTATTTAATTTATATGTAACTTTAAATGAGTTATTTATTTAATTTAAATGTAACTTTAAATGAGTTATTTAATTTAAATGTAACTTTAAATGAGTTATTTATTTAATTTAAATGTAACTTTAAATGAGTTATTTATTTAATTTTTAATTGTGTGTAACTACAGTTGTTACTGCCTTTTACTTCAGGTTCTTTATGATTTGCTAAGATCAAAAATCAGACAGATGGACACACATACACTGTGCTATATTTATATAGATTTGTTTCTAGTTTTCATGATGTATTTCTTAAATAAAAGGATTGATTGAATGATTCATTTGTTTAACGGCATATCAACTCATTTAATGCAGAAATTTAATTGAAATATTTTGAACACAATTTTATGGCTTCAAAATTGTATTGTTGGTATTTTATCATAAATATGTATTGTTAGTAATTTTACCATAAAAATGTATTTTTTTATATTTTCATTTTTGTTTGAGGGTTCACTATTTCCCCATAACTGGGGCCCTGACATGTGCTATAACCCCCGGGCCAGGTAGGACGTGGGAATAACAGCAATTAAGAGGTGGTTCCACACTCTTCAAAAGCTCCAATCTCCCAATCAGCAGCTTTTCTGCCAGATGTAGTTTATCATAATACCTAGAACTGAATAAAAGGATAACATCAGTACAAAGCATGGATTTTTTTCACCGACTGGTGTCTAGCTACTAGTAGTACTAAAAAAGTATGAGATTTACCTCGACAGAGACAGCGGATGGAGAACAACATATCCCAGCAGATTAAATAAAGAGTCCAGTTCAAAAATTCCCCTGAAGGCTACATAAAACAATTGACCTCTAAGGAAAGTTGGAGGGTACAACAGACAAAATATTCTGATATCAAAGATATTCAAATGTAAATAACGTCAAGGTCCTTTTCTTTTTTTTTCATTTTTACCAAGGTTACCCCCCCACCACATTCCACTGACTTCTCAACAGGTCTGCCTTATGCTATCTTTTTGATAGACTTTTATGAGCAGTTTCTTTCACATTCTTTTCAAAATATGTTCAGTCATGTTTGACCTTTGTAGTTTGACCTTGCCAAAAAGAAGTGGTTAGAATCAAATCATTTACTCTTGTTTTGCAACTTCAATGACATACGCGTTTATTTCACTTTTGCAAAATAGAAATAAATAAAGATAAAGTGAAAGAAAATTAATTTAAACCTTGATTGATTGGTTGATTTTGTATAGTGGCATATCAACACCTCTATGGGTCATTTAATGCCAAAATATAAATATCTTGAATACCATTTTATGGCTTAAACTACGGATATTTTGAGTGCAACTGTATGCCGTCAACTACAGATATTTTCAGTGCAACTGCATGCCATCAAATACAGATATTTTGAGTGCAATTGTATGCCATCAACTACAGATATTTTCAGTGCAACTGTATGCCATCAACTACAGATATTTTCAGTGCAACTGTATGCCGTCAACTAAGGATATTTTCAGTTCAACTGTATGCCATCAATTATGGATATTTTCAGTGCAATTGTATGCCGTCAACTACAGATATTTTCAGTGCAATTGTATGCCGTCAACTACAGATATTTTCAGTGCAATTGTATGCCATCAAATACAGATATTTTGAGTGCAACTGTATGCTATCACCTATGGATATTTTGAGTGCAACTGTATGCCATCAACTATGGATATTTTGAGTGCAACTGTATGCCGTCAACTACAGATATTTTCAGTGCAACTGTATGCTGTCAACTACAGATATTTTGAGTGCAACTGTATGCCGTCAACTACAGATAAATTGTATTGTCGGTCATTTTGCTATAAAATGTATTATTGATAATTTTTACTATAAAATGTATTATTGATAATTTTTACTATAAAATGTATTATTGATAATTTTTACTATAAAATGTATTATTGATAATTTTTACTATAAAATGTATTATTGATAGTTTTTACTATAAATAGGTATTATTGGTTGTTTTTTTATACAAAAATTTATTGGTGGTATTTTTATGCTTTCAACATGTTTCTTTTAGTTTTAGGGCTCACTATTTGTCCATATCTGAGACCCTAACTGTTGACCACCTCAAGTCAGGGTTGGACCCAAGAACAACAACAATTAAAAGATAGTTCCATGCTCCTAAAAATCTTGAATTGCCTGATCCGAGTACTTGCTCCCAGATATAGTTTATCGTCTTACTCAGGATTATTTAAAGATTGAATTTTTGGCAAGAGATGATAGTCTTTCAAGTTTTGATAAGGTGAGGGACCTCATGACTACAAGACAAAAGTTAATTACTGAAAGAGAATTCTATAAAATCTTGAGATCAACAAATGAAATATGAGTAAAATGCTTAGCAAAGATAATGTGCTGATATGACCATTATATAGGTAGCAATGTGCCATAGAACTACATTCAGAATCAGAACCATAAATTTAGATTTACTGGCACATCAATTCTATGAGTCACAGAACCTTGAAGATAGATTATGAGAATCTACTTGAAAATCCTTGTTTGGCACTACATGACCATTATATAGGTGTCAATGTGCCATAAAATCACATTCAGAATGAGAACCTTGGAGATAGGATAAAAGACTATGAGAATCTACTTGAAAATCCTTGTTTGGCAATACATGACCATTATATAGGAGTCGATGTGCCATAAAACCACATTCAGAATGAGAACCTTGGAGATGGGATTAAAGACTATGAGAATCTACTTGAAAATCCTTGTTTGGCACTTCATGACCATTATATAGGAGTCAATGTGCCATAAAAGCACATTCAGAATCAGAACCTTGGAAATGGGATTAAAGACTATGAGAATCTACTTGAAAATCCTTGTTTGGCACTACATGACCATTATATAGGAGTCAATGTGCCATAAAAGCACATTCAGAATCAGAACCTTGGAGATGGGATTAAAGACTATGAGAATCTACTTGAAAATCCTTGTTTGGCACTTCATGACCATTATATAGGAGTCAATGTGCCATAAAAGCACATTCAGAATGAGAACCTTGGAGATGGGATTAAAGACTATGAGAATCTACTTGAAAATCCTTGTTTGGCACTACATGACCATTATATAGGAGTCAATGTGCCATAAAACCACATTCAGAATCAGAACCTTGGAGATGGGATTAAAAACTATGAGAATCTACTTGAAAATCCTTGTTTGGCACTACATGACCATTATATAGGAGTCAATGTGCCATAAAACATTTCACTTTTATCCTGCCACATCCTCTTGCAAACAAATCACTAGACTTACCTTCAGTCGGCGCTCATTGGCTGAATGGATGTCTTCGTCAGCTGGCTTAATCTCAAAAGTTCCATTTTTCCATTCCTTGTGAATCTAAAAAAAAATCAGAACTGAAAGACAATCCCAAAAAACTGCTGAGCTAAGAAAGTAAACATTTTCAAATGACAATTTTGCTCTTCAATTTGTAATAACGAAAAATCAAAGTAAAATACACAGGGGGAGGAAGAGAGAAAGAAAGAGAGAGAGAGAGAGAGAAAGAGAGATAAAATGATACTGAGAAATAGAAGAGAGAGGAACTGATAGGGAGAAAAAGAGAGAAAGAAAGAGAAAGAGAAAAAGAGAGAAAGAAAGAGAAAAAGGGAGAGAGATAACAACAACAATAAAATTCACTTGTAATGTCAAAATAAATAATTAACATTTTTTTCTTATCAATTCACCCCTAGCAAGGTAATAATGCTGCTAAGATGTAACGAATTACTGGGAGTGAAAGAGAATGATTTAGATTCAGAAAGAACTGCTTAATCAAATTTAAAAAAGAAAAATTTGGTCTAAAAATATTAATCAAAACCTATAAACTGCTTACAAGAATGGCTTTGGTGGGATTTGAACACAAAATAAACGTAGTAAGAATTTTTAAATTCAGTACAACTGAATTTTCCCTGGTCCACCTGTTACGTGCGAGAAAGTTGAGGTGACATGATCAATGTGCTTACCAAAATTCTGCAAAATCAAAATGAAACTGGGAAATGTTTTTTAACATCTGGCAGACCTACATTGAATTTTTACCAAAATGTCTGGGCCCCAAGTACTTGAGAAGCTTTGGTCACATGAAATGCTAATAGGAAGTTCTTTGGTTAGGGATGATATCCATTAATGGCATCTGCAGGGTATAAGCGTGTATAAACCAAAGCATGTGGTATTGAAGAAACAAAAATATATCTGCACTGGCAGCTGCAATTACTAGTATATATCTTTAAAGCTTTGGGACTATTAGAAACTTAAATTGGACAAATTTCCTTATATTAAATTCTTTTTGTAAGTATCTTAACATGCAACCGAGCAGTGGTCCTGATGAAGACATAATAGTGAATAAAACATTGTTTAGTGACTTGATGTATTGACAGAGTCAAGAATTCTCGGAGAAGGAATAAAAATGCCAAGTGGTAAGAATTATAGCAGACAAGTGTTATGTCCTTATGCAATCAAAACCTATATACATTTTACACTTAGTGAACCATCTCTCTTTCAACCTCTCTAATAATATAATACATTCACTCTCCCTCTCTCTTTCTCTCTATAATAGTAGTTGCTGACTCAGTTATGTGCCATGCGTGATACAAACTTAGACCCAAAGAGTGTGAGTTCAATACCCAGTTAAGGCAGTGGAGAACTTGGAGAGGGGAATTAACAGGAGATAACTGACATCCATTAAACATGGCACGTGGAACTAGAACAGTCTACCCCAGTGAGCAAAATAAAGGGTTCAGTTTGACATTCCAACCACCTGAAGGCCGAAACGTAATAAATATGGCAACAAAGATGAGGACAATAGTCTGAATAATGTAAATAGTGTACATAATACCTCATCTCAGAAATATAGACAGATACAGTACAATTACCATTAAAATTTGATTCATCTTCAAAAAACATAAAATTCATTGTCTTTGTTATAAAAAATTTGATACTTATTTTCATTGTCGTTAAATAATGCGTCATCTAATTGTCGGGAATTTTAAACCTACATATGGCATATAAGATGCAGGGGAATTTTAAAAGATATTTTTTAGTAAAAAAAAGTGCACCTTACATGCCATCAAATACAGTAGGTCAGACAATCTGACCCCAGCAACAGATCCGAATGGAAACCAAAAATAGATTCTCACACACGTGCGGAATCATGTGACCAAGTACAAACATTGAGCAGGACATATTAAAAGAACACCAGTTGGAGAAACAGATCACAAAGGAATTAAATCAGCCATGAAACTGTCATGTAACTGAATTCACCGAACTGAAGAGAAGGAATACTGTCCCCAACTCACACAAACTCACAGTACAAAACTAGTTGGGGCAAAGGAACTTGAAAGAGTTGGACCAGCCATGAAATAACATGGATTCACTGAACTGAAGAGAAGGAATGCTATCCTCAACTCACACTAACTTCCAGTATAAAATAAATTGGGAACCGAGTCTTGTGTGAACAATATCCCTTTTTACTTGTTACTATCAAGCAAAGGAAATCACATGATAAAGATGAATTTCAATTCAACTCAACACACTATGCTGCTCACAACAAAGGTATAGGTGAATTGCTAAGCATGACAGTCACCTAAAATACAGGTGTGTGTGACACATTCAATTGGATGAAGGATCTGAATAATAAATTTTAAATTGTTGAATATAAGAAGTAGTGAGTAAACAACCAGGTTTTGGGGTCAAAACTCATAACAGTGAAGAAAGGAAAATAGATCAAATGATATCACTGCTCGAGTGAATGAACTGAACTGAAAGTAAAAAGAACGAAGAGAGATATAAAACAAGAGAAAGAGAGAAAAAGGAAAAGAGAAAACCCTATTTTATTTCAGACAAAAGACTGATGATGAGTGATTGTTTCAAATTTTAATCTCAGAATATAATGCAGACATCTTTCCACACATTCTCTTGCATGAATGTTTGCATGTATTGTCGAATTATAATTAAATCTTGTTAATTTATAAATTTGGCATTTGTTGTTAATTACTGTTGGTTGTTGTTCTTCATTCATGTATTTGACTTTGTGGAGGATTCGTCCACTATGGAGAAATAAACCTGGCATCTTCTAGACCGTTTGCTATTTGCCGACTTAGCATTTTAAAACCATTCAGTGTTCCAACAGCAAATGTATTTTTATACAAGTCAAGGCCAATATACCTGTTCTACAATACTAACCGAAACTCTCCTCTGTAGCTCAATCGGTAAAGCACGTCAGGCTATATGAGGGTGCCGTATATTTTATATAGTAATATATATTATATATATGTTAGTATATATTAAAATTGAAACAGTTAAATATCTTCTTTGCGTTGTAGTAGTTATTGGTTTCGACTTTGAGATGTCATTTGCGGATGCATGCCATTGGAAATTTCTTGGCATGGCACACGTGCCATAAGTTGCCGACCTCTGCTATAAGCAAACTCCTACAATTGAAAATATGTTTTGGCATTAAATAACCTATAAAGGGTTGATAAACCGTAAAAGAAAGTCAATCAATCAACCTGACAGAATGTGGTGCGTGAAATGAACGTAGTTGTAAATTTTGCATTAAAAGCATTTAGAATTCTTTTGGAAGGATTTTCAGTGCCAAAAATGTATTCAGCACCTCCCCAAATGCATAAGAATAGAAGTCTAGTCTGTTTCTTGCAGAACCGCTAGCAACCTCTTGGGGAAAGGGTTCCTGAAAACACAGGTTGAGGAACACTACTCTAGACTCTTGATATTAATGAACAGCGTTTTTGCCAGGCAAGAAAGGATGTTTCCAGTTTCCATTTCCTCATTATAGGCATTACTATTATCATTATATCCGTGATAGAGTAACACTTTAATACATGGATGGAACAGAATAACTGAAAGAAAGGAATGACAAATTTTATGTAATGCTATGTCATGCAGGATATTATATACAAATATAGAAATACTCATCACTAATTTGTCCCACACAGAGAAATTGTAACATAAGAATAAAAGAATGAAAATAATGAAAAGAAAAAAATAATGAAAAGAATAAGAGAATGAAAAGAATAAGAGAATGGAAAGAATAAAAGAATGGAAAGAATAAAAGAATGGAAAGTATGGCAAGAATAAAAGAATGGAAAGAAGAATGGCAAGAATAAAAGAATGGCAAGAATAAAAGAATGGAAAGAATAAAAGAATGGAAAGAATAATGGAAAGAATAAAAGAATGGAAAGAATAAAAGAATGGAAAGAAGAATGGAAAGAATAAAAGAATGGAAAGAAGAATGGAAAGAATAGAAGAATGGAAAGAATAAAAGAATGGAAAGAAGAATGGAAAGAATAAAAGATTGGAAAGAATGGAAAAAATAAAAGAATGGAAAGAATAAAAGAATGGAAAGTATGGCAAGAATAAAAGAATGGAAAGAAGAATGGAAAAAATAAAAGAATGGAAAGAATAAAAGAATGGAAAGAAGAATGGAAAGAATAAAAGATTGGAAAGAATGGAAAAAATAAAAGAATGGAAAGAATAAAAGATGTTATAAATCGTACCTATGAATGCTAATGGGTATGTCCCAATCCTCATAAATAGGTAGGACACTATTGTAAGTGTGGGTAATATGCTGTCTAAGTAGTCCACCACTAGCAGTGGTTTACCTACTTCATACTGCTGATGAGTATTGTATTTTGTTGATGTTATAAAGATTACCATTTCATTTCCAAACTCCATTTTGGATATTCCTCATTCAGTAACCCTTTCTAGGTTACAACAAAAAAGTAAAAAGAATAAAAAGCAGAAAGAATAAAAGAATGAAACATGAAAAGTGGAAAGACAAGAGGCGAGTGGGTTTTACTTGTAATATTTCTCAAAGGGAAAACAGCCAGACAAGTAGGATATATAAATTTTGAGGTACCATGTAGGCTCTTGTGTTTTCCCTACCACTGTGGGTTTGAGATGACATCTAGCACCATCTCTTAGCAGTTTATCATCAGCAAATGGCATGGGCAGATATGTCTTGCCTCTAAGTGTGCTAAATAGCAACTGAATGAAGTCACTTACCAGCCACCATGTAACCCTCGTAACTTCTTAACCAAAGGGAGATAATTGACCTTTGCATCCCAACAATATTTACAAATAGAATCAATAAGGCTCTCTGAGGTACCATGTAGATTCTTCTGTTCTCCCTACCAATGTGGGCTCAAGATGATGTCTAGTACCTTCCTTTGCAGTTTATCATCAACAACTGGCATGGGCAGACATGTCTTGCTTCTAAGTGTGCTAAATAGCAGCTGAGTTTATGTTGGCCGCATACTGACAATATTATTTACAAATTGAAACAACAAGCCTTTTTATTATTATTATTATTACTTTGTCTCCTTTTTCTGCCAATTATTCAGCAACATATATATTCAGAATGATACTCTTACCTCTTTTAGTCCAGAGCAAATTTTCTCACACTCCTCTGCGGTCACAAGTTGAATCTTCTCAATTGCTTTCACATAAGCCAAACTTCCCTTAAAATAAAATAAAACATTTTAGTTTTCTATAATTCCAAGAAAGAAAGAAAAGTTCAGCTAGGATTATCTATAATTTTGAGAACAGTCATTATTGTTTGAAAAGGTATTCAGGCAATTTAACTTGACTAATTTCAGTTTTTCTATTTGAATTTTCTGGTTTGTTTTTTGTTTTTTTTACAGCATATCAACCACAATGTGCTATCTAATGCCAAAAAGATTTTTTATTGCTGGTAATATTTTTTTTTCAAAAAGTAATTATGGTAATAATGTATTGCTGTTAATATTTTTTCCAAAAAAGTATTGCTGTTAATAATTTTTTCCTTGAAAATTTATTGCTGGTAATAATTTTTTCCTTGAAAATTTATTGCTGGTAATAATTTTTTTTTGGAAATTTATTGCTGGTAATAATTTTTTTTTGGAAATTTATTGCTGGTAATAATTTTTTTTTTTTTTTAATTTATTGCTGGTAATAATTTTTTCCTTGAAAATTTATTGCTGGTAATAATTTTTTTTTGAAAATTTATTGCTGGTATTAAAACCTATTTTTACACATTTTGACCCCAGGTTGGGGTGAACTATTTGCCCATAGCTGGGATCCTAACAGGTGCTACCACCCCAAGTCATGGTGGACCCGGGTACACCAGCAATTAAGAGGTGGTTCCATGCTCCTCAAAACCTCATGATCAGAGGCCTTGCTGTTAGGCATAGTTTACGGCCTTAACCAGGACACTTGAATTTTCTAATCAATGTTAATTCTTCAGTTAAGGACCGAATAAACTCATGGTGAGTTCTATCACAACAAAATATCCATAGAAATTCCCCTATCACATTGTTAAATATTTGAGCTTAACAACTTTAACAAAATATTGCAATAACAATCATAAATATGAATGCTGGTCATCATTTTAAGAAGTAAGGGGGTACAAATGAAAAGATTTGAAAATGACAACTGTTTTCCATTTCACTGAAACAGACGTTAAACATTTCTATCTTCCTTTCTTTCTTTCATTTTTTCACTGGAACTAAGTAGTGTCTTTTACCCTCTATTCATGTGATGAAAACAGAATAGTCTGTCATTTATGAGTTATTGGCAAAGGGTAATGGTCGTGTGAACTAACAAAAGGAAGGAGAAGCACAATTTTAGGATTTTTTGTATTACTATAACATTTCTTCAAAGGCAGCCATGACCCAAAGAGAATAAAATAATAAATAAAAACTTTTGGGAACAAGTGACAACAAACCAGATATTGAGGATTTCCATTTGCAGGCTTATATTAACAGTTACGTTGTGTTAGGCTGTACGTTACTAGGTGCATTTTGTCCTTTGAGAATTCCATGCTGCCTGCTATTAGGTCTGGATAAGTCATCAGTCAATGTACTTCCAATGCTGATTGTCGAAGTTTCCATTATGATGTAGAGATGGGCAGAAACAATGGTATGGGAAAAATCAGTTCTCATTAGTCGAAGGAAAAAAACTGATCTGTTAGTCTGAAATGTCAGAAGTTTTCTCTAAATGTCACTTGCCTACCTAAACCACCAAGACCATACAAGATTGACTAATTTGCTTTTGATGGCTTATCAACCTTTTGCAGGTTATTTAAAGCCAGAAAATATTTTTTATATTGTAAAATCAGCCAAGAGTGATTGTAAACTTTTTGACAGCTTATGGTCAGTTGTTATTGTTTAGCGGCATATCAACACCTCTATGGGTTGTTTAATGCTGAAATCTAAAATATTTTATATGCAATTTTATCTATTTTTTTTTTTAAAGATAGTAATCGTTTTAATGATTCCAGTCTTACTAATTAACCGATATTTGGGGGAGAAGAGAAGGATTCACACCTTTCCCAAAGGTATTTGTGCATAAGTGAATACAATGAACCCAACTGGAATTGGAACTCGGCTCTCTGATTAACAATTCCAAGACATTATCCATTACACCACCCACATGCCCAAGCTTACAGTACTTGGTATTCCAAAGCATTCGCCCATCTAGGTACTAACCAGGCTTGACTTTGCTTACCTTTGGTGATCGTACTAGAACTGGCGTTTCAATGTAATATGACCATAAATTCAGATCATGCAAGAAAACCTCTGAAATAAAAAATAAAATGTACTGGAAACCAGGTTCAAGTTTTCATTTCTTGCTGTGGTGGTGATTTTCATTTCTTGCTGTGGTGGTGATTCCTTGGGAGTATGCACACTGATACGAACGGGAATAGAGACACCATGTGGGGTTTCATTGTCCAGTCAGTGAAAAGCAAAATGGAAGGTCTCTTGTATGTTGAAACAAAACAACTGATCAGTTAATTTGATTATATCGAAGTATGTATCACTGAAGAAAAAGAACTTAACAAATCTGATGAATTTGAAGAAGTCAAATATAAAAAATTTGATTCCCACTAAATCCAAGTTCTTGTGCCAGACACAAAACTTAGTAGAAACAGCAAGTCACAATAGGAGGCACAAAATTACAAAACAAGATGATTGCTGCGTAAAATTTCTAAAGGAAAAACACATTTATTTTACAATTACAAAGGCGTAAAAATACAAAGGTTGCACGAAAATGTCCATTTGTGCACCTATTGCAGCAGGATAACAATTTTCTGATGTTACAAAAAGGAATTACTATCAGATATAAGGAAAAAAGTCTTACAATTTTAAGAAAAAGACACGGATTCTGACAAAAAGATTACACCCCCCAAAAAATGAAAAAAAAAAAAAAGTGGAAAAAACTTTGAGGAAGTAAAAAAATTGCATAAAGCAGAAAATACGAATTGCACCCAGCTCAATTCTTAACTGAATACTCAAATGGAACGTCTCAGCTGAAAGAGGGTTCATATTTTTACAGGTTGTTTTCTTGAGCACTTTTTGAAGTATTTATAATTGGATGTTCATTTAGTGTAAATTCTTCTCGGAAAGGAATGTTCTGTTCTGGGGCTAGAATCTGCCTTGAATCTGTTGGCTCTTTCTTTCCCCATGTTGATTTATGACGCCTTGGCTAGACTAGTCCTCCATCTTTTGAGGCGTGAGTGTTAATGCTTCTTCCTCAACCATTAATTGCTTTCTTGTCAACACTTCATTCTTTCTATTCCAGTCTGCTATATAGCAGTCCTTTTATTGAACAAAGGAGCATCATACCAGCTCTCAAGTTTTCATAAGGGCTTGAAGAGATTGTCTCTAATTGGTCAGTAAATATGAAACCTTCCTTCCCCAGGAATTCAAAAAAATGATCCTCAACAATTCAACAAATAATTTTGATGGTATCAACTGCTGGAGCCTAAATGGCCATAAAAAAAAATGCAACAACTTTTACATGAATTGTCTGACCTTCCTAAAGATGCAAAAAAACATGTATACCAAAAAACATGTATAAAAAAATACAACCTAGCCATTTAGATGATAACATTTTATACATCAGTCATTTACCTTTTATCTTAAAACAGCACGATGACGGCAGAGATTTAATCAATAACACTTCTATAAAGATCAAGGCATTTTATGTACCTCCAACTACATTCCTGTTCCCGCTAATCAAACCTTCATGGCAAGAACACGCTATGCGGCTTACATAGTAGCAAACCACCCTCATTCCCTCTGTATTTCATCAGAAGATCCACTCAAGCAACTTCTTCCCTGTGAACCACTGCCCTGTGGAACTGACTCCCAAGAGTATGCTTCCCTGATCACTACAATCTTAACACATTCAAGGCCAGGGTTAACCGTTATCTTCCCCTCCTGTCTGCACAAATTGCCTCCTAACGTAGCCCTCTACTTTAAGTGGACTCAGGCCTCGTAAAGGGTGAACCTTACTGTAAAAAAAATAAAAAAAAATTTACTCCCCACCCCCAGATTCTTTAAGATTCTTCCCATTAAAACTGATAATTAAGGTCAATTAGCTTAAAGAACCATAAAATTAGATTTAGAAAATGAACATTAGATTAAAATCAGAATTTTAAGTAAATGAACATTAGATTTTAATAAATGTCACTGGATATGAAATGCTAAACTCAAAGTGGTTTACACTAGCTTAAACAACCGTAAGACTATTGAGCTTAGTGTAATTTGGTGACGACTGAAAGGAAGATTGTGTTGAGCCCATTGTCCTACCTCCGCGTCTACCTCCATTTGATCTCTTAATTAGAGTATACCAACATTGTAGTCACTCTCATTACGGTGAGCAGCTAATGCATTTAATATGTTGTTTTGTGAAAGATCACTTTTGTGCGCAGATAATCTTTTATTTAAATTTCTTGAGGTCTCTCCTATGTATTCTTTGTGGCAATTATTAC
Source organism: Acanthosepion esculentum (assembly GCA_964036315.1). Taxonomy (NCBI): domain Eukaryota; kingdom Metazoa; phylum Mollusca; class Cephalopoda; order Sepiida; family Sepiidae; genus Acanthosepion; species Acanthosepion esculentum. Next base: position 10,700,947 of record OZ038517.1, on the reverse strand, counting down.
AGGTGATAAAGTAAATTCCTCCTTCAAGATTTAGCTTATTGTTTTATTTTGTATTAATTATGTCTTTAAGTTTCAGATGTAGTTGTGACAAAATTTATGATATGTTTAGATAAATTCTTTTCAATTGTAGTTGTGATAGAGTTAGTGGGTAAAACAATATATTTCTTGATTTGTTGGGTTTGCCAAGAGGGGGCACTTTATATATATATATATATATGTTTAAAACATTTTTATGTTTATACATTCTTTTTATAGATACAAATATTTAAGTAAATGCTCTGTTTATAATAAACAGTATTAATAACATTTACCGGCCTGAATGTTCGAGAAATTTTCATAGAAAATATTCATCCTCTGACAGGAATCGAACCTGTATCCTATACGGAACCGTCATGTAGCCTGACGTGCCTTAACCGATCGTGTCACGGATGATCATTTGATTAGCAAGGTCGATTTTACTGCTTTTAAACTACAATCTTCCATGAATCTCTCATGTACATTCATATCTGCTCAAAGCGTATCAAATGTAAACAAATGATGTTACACATTATGAAATGGACAAAGTCCAACAATTATTTCAAGACATTTATATATACATATATATATATATATATATATATATATATATATATATATATAGGAGTTGGTTGATTTTATTTAGTGGTATATCAAACTCTACAGGATGTTTAAATATTTTGAACACAATTTTATGGCTTCAAGTAAATATATCTTAAACACAATAGTATACCTTCAACTACAGATAAAATGTATTGTTGGTCATTTTGCTATAAAATTTACTGTCAATAATCCACCTATAAAATGTATTGTTAGTCATTTTGCTTTAAAATTGAATTGTTGGTCATTTTAATATGAATATGTATTGTTGGTAATTTTTTTTTATATAAATATTATTGCTGGTATTTTTACTATAAAAATGTATTTTTATACTTTTATAGTGTTTTGTTTTTGTTTCAGGGTTCACTATCTGCCCATAGCTGGGACCCTAACAGGTGCAACCACCCTGGGTCAGGGATGTACCAAAGAACAACAGCAATTAAGAGTTGGTTCCGTGCTCCTCAAAACCTCCCAATCGGAGGCCTTGCTGCCAGATGTAGTTTATTGTCATACCCAGGACTATATATGTTATATGATAGAGTGAGAAAAAAAGATTCTTACCATGATGTCTTCTTCCCACATACGCTTGTCATAACTGATAGAAGCATTGAACTTTTGCATAACAGGGTCGATGTCTCCAGTGAAACGTCCTCCCCAAAGTTTTGTCTCTTTCTGCAAAAGAAGACTAAGGCTGGTGACTTTGACATATGACCTCTTTGGTAATTTGACAAATGGGAAGACAACATAGAATGGAAAACACACGAAAAAAAAAACAAGGAAAAAAAACAAACAAATATTACATTAAAATTAAATTCAAATATTTAACATTAGATTAAAATTAAACTTAGACTTTCAGAATTTAATAAACATTAAATTAAATTTAAAATTTGGGAAGGTGAATGTTAAATCAAAATTAGAATTTTCACAAAGTGGAGATTAAAATTAGAATTTTCACAAAGTGGAGATTAAAATTAGAATTTTTACAAAGTGGAGATTAAAATTAGAATTTTTACAAAGTGGAGATTAAAATTAGAATTTTTACAAAGTGGAGATTAAAATTAGAATGTTCAAAGTGGAGATTAAAATTACAATTTTCACAAAGTGGATATTAAAATTACAATTTTCTTAAAGAGAATGTTAAATCAACATTTTTGAAAAGTGAATGCTAAATCAAAATTAGTATTTTCACAAAGTGGAGATTAAAATTAGTATTTTCACAGAGTGGAGATTAAAATTAGAATTTTCACAGAGTGGAGATTAAAATTAGAATTTTCACAGAGTAGAGATTAAAATTAGAATTTTCAGAGTGGAGATTAAAATTACAATTTTCACAAAGTGTAGATTAAAATTACAATTTTCTTAAATGTTAAATCAACATTTTTGAAAGGTGAATGCTAAATCAAAATTAGTATTTTCACAGAGTGGAGATTAAAATTAGTATTTTCACAGAGTGGAGATTAAAATTAGTATTTTCACAGAGTGGACATTAAAATTAGAATTTTCACAAAGTGGCTATTAAAATTAGAATTTTCACAAAGTGGAGATTAAAATTAGAATTTTCACAAAGTGGAGATTAAAATTAGAATTTTTACAAAGTGGAGATTAAAATTAGAATTTTTACAAAGTGGAGATTAAAATTAGAATTTTTACAAAGTGGAGATTAAAATTAGAATGTTCAAAGTGGAGATTAAAATTACAATTTTCACAAAGTGGATATTAAAATTACAATTTTCTTAAAGAGAATGTTAAATCAACATTTTTGAAAAGTGAATGCTAAATCAAAATTAGTATTTTCACAAAGTGGAGATTAAAATTAGTATTTTCACAGAGTGGAGATTAAAATTAGAATTTTCACAGAGTGGAGATTAAAATTAGAATTTTCACAGAGTAGAGATTAAAATTAGAATTTTCAGAGTGGAGATTAAAATTACAATTTTCACAAAGTGTAGATTAAAATTACAATTTTCTTAAATGTTAAATCAACATTTTTGAAAGGTGAATGCTAAATCAAAATTAGTATTTTCACAGAGTGGAGATTAAAATTAGTATTTTCACAGAGTGGAGATTAAAATTAGTATTTTCACAGAGTGGACATTAAAATTAGAATTTTCACAAAGTGGCTATTAAAATTAGAATTTTCACAAAGTGGAGATTAAAATTAGTATTTTCACAAAGTGGAGATTAAAATTAGTATTTTCACAAAGTGGAGATTAAAATTACAATTTTCTTAAATGTTAAATCAACATTTTTGAAAAGTGAATGCTAAATCAAAATTAGTATTTTCACAGAGTGGAGATTAAAATTAGTATTTTCACAGAGTGGACATTAAAATTAGAATTTTCACAAAGTGGCTATTAAAATTAGAATTTTCACAAAGTGGAGATTAAAATTAGTATTTTCATAAAGTGGAGATTAAAATTAGTATTTTCATAAAGTGGAGATTAAAATTACAATTTTCTTAAAGAGAATGTTAAATCAACATTTTTGAAAAGTAAATGCTAAATCAAAATTAGTATTTTCACAAAGTGGAGATTAAAATTAGAAATTAGAATTAAAAGTGAACACTAGATTTTAATAGATCTCACTGGATATGAAATGCTAAACAAAACTAAAATTGTTAATAAAACCTTAAAGAACCATTTGACTATTGAGTTTTATGCACTCTTTTGTCGACTGAGACAGAAATTGTGTTGTGCCCTTTGACCCACTGCACCCCTCCTCTCCCTCCCTCCATTTAATCTCTTAATACAGTGGTTACCAAATGTCTTTCTCTGGGTTGCATTTTTGGAACTAAAATTTGCTCATGCCTCACTAAATTCTATGATAAAAAGTACATTTAAAATTAAAAACCTGAGACAGTTTTAAAAGGAGATAACCGTAGATTTGAAGTCAGAACATTATTATTGATAACTCTCTCCCCAAATTTGCAGACCCTAGTTACTATATTCTTATTACTTGATATAATGCAAAAATATCACAATGATAAAATTGGTCAATAATTATTTATAACTATTTATACTGGGACTTATGCATGCAATTACAAGCCATCCGTAATATTTTCAACTTTGAAATCATATTTACTTTTGGCATATGAATCTGTTTCTAAATCTTAGGTTACCTTTCAATCATTCTGCCTCACCTGCTATCCTCTTCGGCCGCACATATGAGGTGCACTGCATCATTTGGGAACCACTGCCCTAACGTGTTTACATACACCCTTTATATTATTATATATGTGAAGTGGGGATAAAAAAATCTTGACCTAACCAAGAAGGAATTTTTTAATACAATAATTATTTACATGTAATACACCTAGACCAATTGTGGGCTGGTGAGGTTATTTAACCCATAGGTGGTAGTTTTGAGTACAAAGTTGTCCTTCTAGACTGGTTGCCCCTTTACCAAGGATATAGGATCCAGTCTGTCCTGCTATTTACTCATAAAAACACAGAACTTAGTATTTGACACGTTCGGCAGAGGAGGGATGTATTCAACAAAAAAAGTGAAAACTGATTTTTTCACTGCAAATTATTCATTGTATCATATCCAAGTATTTTCAAAAAATTAGAGCTGATTACACAATATTTCAAGCTGAATTTTGGTTTATTGTTCGTATAACCATGCAATGAGATGCGGTAACAAACTGTAGATTTGTCTGTGAAATATCATTACATTATTGTTTGATAATTATAGTGAAATCATTAAGGCTTTTTGTCAAAAGCATTTTAATTTTGGTTGTATATTAATTTAAAATATTCCTTTTTACAGGCTTTATTTTTAAAATAGAATAAGATCATTCTAAATTTCAGAATTTCACTATTTCCCATCAAAATGACTGAAAGAAAGCAATCTAAAAACAACAGTGGCAAAGAGAGGTAACAAAATGTAAACGAAATAGCTCCAGTTTGTTCAACTTAGGAAACTTAGCATTGCAGCCAAAGTATTCTAAAATGCTGCCAATAAAAAAGGAGAAAATGAAAAATACCTAACAACAAATCGAATCTAGCATCAAAATTTATATTCTTTTTATTTATTTGTTCTGTAACTAAATACATAATTGACAATATTTCTGTAAAACTTGATATTTCCTGTAATAAATTCTTAATAAATATTATTGTTATTATTTTACAATTTACAATTCCTTACGGCTAACCATGAAAAGAAATGTTGATCAAAATTGCCTAAAACATTTAAGCATGTATTGCCACAAAATTATCAAATGTTGAATACGCCCCCTCCTCTGCTGAATGCGTCATTTAGAGCAAATAATGAAGAGAAACATGTTTATAAATACAGATTCCAGTGGCATACAGGATGATAGTGAAGATGACATTGTTTCTGAAGAAGAAGGACATAGTTGCATTGTGGAAGACGACATCTAAGATGATAAAGTCATCTCTTAAGCTGACAACGTCAATGAAACTGTCATGGCAGTGAATGTAAAACTCTTTGTGACACACCAATATGGTAGTGAACAATCGTCTCACAGACGAAGAAGAGACTCAAACTACAGAAATGTTGTTCTACAGGAGGATACTGAGAATACCATGGACGGATCATGTGAGTAACAAGGAAGTTTTAAGGAAACAAAAAAATGATGCTTATACTGAATATTAGAAAGAAACAAAATTACTAGGATACATAATGAGAAAAGAGGGCTTGGAGAATTTGACACTCACAGGATATATTGAGGGAAAAAGTGAGTAACCTATCTAATGAGCTTGTACAATTGGATGGCAGAACCAGAGGTGGAAGAGATTGTGAAAGGACAAAACTAAGAGCTGCAAATGATGGGAAGTTGTGGAGAGCCGTGAGTGGCCACATCCTAAAGGGAAATACATATAGAAGGAATTACACATTAATTTAGACCACAGATATAATTTACTTTTTGTCATGCTGTCCCAAATATAATGAAACACAAAGCCTGGGGAAAAAGTTAATATTTAGTTCTTGTGTATAATGCAAGGGGGAGTCAAAAAGTAATGCATTTTATTTTATTATATAGAGAAATAAGAAACACAATCAAATATATTGTACACCAAAAATAGCTATACATCACAGCTTCACATCCCTACTTCTCAACAGTCTCTTTTAATGGCAGATTGATTCATTTCTACAACTTATCGACCCTTTGCAGGTTATTTAAAGCCAAAAGGTATTTTTAGATTGTAAAAATGTTTTTTTTTTTCGGTAATGATTTAATGATACAAGTCTTACTAATTAACCCATAGCTGTGGGAGAAGAGGTAGATTCCTACCTTTCCCAAAGGTATTTGCGCTTTAGTGATTAGCTACTTCAGTAATTAAATGTGTAAGATTTCTTACGGGAACATTTTATAGCACATTGAATAACGGTAGTGTACAGAGGACATGCCCAAAATAATAGACCAACTAATTTGCAATGCAAAAATAACATTAATTAACAGATCACGACAGCTATTAGGGAGATATGATTAAATATACTTTAATTTTTTTTTTTTTTAACTTTTATCAAAAACAACATCCTTGTACATGTAGTTATGGATAATATTATACATTAATTACTAATTTTTTTAATGAATAACTATTTGTGCTCAGTTGCTGACATTAATAGCTATCTGCTGATGGGTTAAAATTTTGGAATAATGCAATAATAAAAATTTAAATTTCATCTCTCTGATAGATGTCGCGATCTGTAAAACAAAATCAACAAAAGTAAGTTTTAAACAAGTGTTTCTTTTGTTAGACATAAATTGTATACACGACGAAATGTTCATTAATGTGTTATAGTGGGAACTTACTTTGTTGGGGTGTTTTATGCGAAGCCTTCACAGCCCATGTAGCTTCAGCAATTTGAAAGAGGGAAAACCCAGAAAGACAGAGTCTTACTTTTGGGTTCACGTGTTTTTATATTTGAAAGCTGCTGCTGATACAAGGTTTATTTAAGCTGCTACTGCTAAGTTTTATTTTAGAGCTGCTACTGGTAATTATTTACATTGTTTAGACCGTTGTCATCATCTTTATTGTCATAATCACAATGTTTTGGCTGTTGTATGCTGCAGCCTACTTCAAGTGATTGTAATTTTGAACTGAACCCTTTATTTCATCCACCGGGGTAGATTGTTCTAGTTCCACGTGTCATGCCTCTTCCCGATGTCTCAGTTATCTCCCTTTAACTTAACTCTCCAAGTTTTTGTTCACCCATGCCATCGCAGGTATTGAACTCGCAACTCTGAGTCAAGTCACTGGATCCAACCAATGCTTTTATCCACTGGGCCATGTGTCTAACAGGATGAAATAAAGGGTTCAGTTTGAAATTCCAATCACCCGAAGAAGGCTGGAGTGTACAATGGCCAAAACGTCATAAACATGGCAATAAAGATGAGGACAACAGTTTGAATAATGTAAATAATTACAATACCTCATCTCAGAAATATAGACAAATACCGCTGCTGATAGTTTTATTTTAGAGCTGCTACTGTTACTATCTTTAATGTCACTACAGTCTGGAAGTGAATATAATGACCAACTGGTATTGGAACTAGACTCTCTAATTAAAAATTCTGAGCCATTATCCATTCTAAAAACTATACATCCAAGCTTACACCACCTGGTATTCCCAAACGGTCACCCATCTACTGACCAGGCTCGACATTGCTTAACTTTGGTGATTGTACAGAAACTGGCGTTTTCAACATAATATGGCTGTAAGCCTTCAATGGTGGTGTTCCTCCTCTGAATGAGGGCATATGTATCCCAGCTTTGTAGAACTCAGCTGGCGACAGATGTAGCCAATTTTCCTTTACAGCAGTTTTCACTTCTTCATCACCATCATAACATTTGTGCCTCTTTCATTGGATCAAAGAGATGGAAGTCTGAGGATGCGGAGTCAGGTGGTGATGAAGAAGGGAAAACTGCTGTAAGGAAAATTGGCTATATCGGCAGCCAGCTGAGTTATAGGAAGATGGGATACATACCCTCATTCAGAGGAGGAACACTGCCATCAAAAGAGGTGGTGACTATGTTGAGAAGTAGGGATGTGAACCTGTGATGTATAGCTATATCATGATGTGTGATATGTTTTACAGTGTTCCTTATTTCTGATACAATAAATCAAGTTGCGTTACATTTTGACTCAGCCTCGTACTTTTAGGTTTAAAAAATAAAATATAGAAAACAATGTAGTGGTACATGAAAAGAAGTAAGCATTGAACCGAGACAAATTGGCAACGGACGAACTTCCAGCAAAATTTTATATATATATAGGGTGTATCAAAAATACTTTTACTTTTGGGGGCAGGTTCCTCACACCAAAACAAAGACAAAAGCCCATATAAACATATATCTGCAAAGCCTTCATTTTTGAGTTATTTAGTTTAAAGAAAGTTTACGGTAGATGATACTATGTTGCCATGCAGACTAGGTTACATTTGTCATTCATGTACATTTGTAGCTAGTCTGTCTTCAAGGTTTAATGCGTATAGTAATGAGTTAACTGAGAAGTGTTCCTTTTAACAATGGCAGGATATTCATATCAAGAGCAGGCAGATATGATTTTTATATATGCCCACACAAGTGGTAATGGAGGCGAGGCTACACAGTTGAATCAGATTGTGTTTCTGCACTGAAGGCAGCTGAGTCATCTGAAATTTGCTGCTGTTTATCATGATACTGAGACAAGATCCACGGCACCACAAACTATGGAGGATTATGGAAGACCGAGATTTGTTCATACACCTGACCATAAAGAACACATACTACAGGCTGTTGGAGATGATCCAGGTATCAGCCCACGCCAATTGGTCCTAGCATGTCATACATCTCATAGTACCGCATGAGAGTAGTTCAAGAGCAGCTCCTGTATCCCTATCATTTGCAATGTGTGCAGGATCTTTTCCCCTCTGATCACTCACTAGGGGAGAACTTTTGCTGATGGTTTTGGCACAAACTGCCAATCTGTTTGTCTCTTCAGTCTTGTTTATGGATGAGGCAACATTTGGAAGAGACGGAATAACAAATTTACTCAACCAATATTTGTAGAATCCACATGATACAATACAGGCTAGAGACTAGCATTAGTTTATGATTAATGCATGGGCTGGAATTGTAGATGACTGTCTGGTAGGTCCATATGTTCCCTCAGGATGTCTTAAAGGTGCTGTCTATAGAGACTTTATTTCAAACACTATTCCAGACCTGCTAGAGGATGTACCCTTGCTAATAAGAAGACGCATGTGGTTCATACATGATGGGGTTCCAGCACATTTTATTCACATTGTTCACAATCCACTGGCTGACATCTACCATGAAAGATAGGTAGAGGAGGACTGGTTCCGTGGCCTGCATATTCCCCAGACTTCAATCCTTGGGATTTTTATCTATGATAATGTAAAAATCAGTGGGTAAGTTATCCAAGTGGATCCTAATAATATAAAATATTAAAACTGATCCACGAAAGAGAGCTCAATATATTTATTATAGAGCATAGAAATGAAACTCAATTTTACCCCATTTCTATTTCTGAAACAATTAGTCTATGCAGCAGATGTTAATAATGTAGAGACGCTTCAGCATGTCATTGGGGCCTGCGAAACCATTTGATATCATGTTGGACTATTTGAAATAGTCCTCCAGTCAATGATCTAATGGGTGTGTGTAGAATCAAGTGAAGGACATTTTGAACATTTGTTACGAGTTGCTGCGTTGAGGTACAATGACGGGCTTTTGCCCTTGTTTTGGTGTGAGGAACCTGTCCCCAAAGTTTGTAAAAGTACTTTTGATACACCTTGTGTGTGTGTGTGTGTGTGTGTGTGTGTGTGTGTGTGTGTGTGTGTGTGTGTGTGCATATAATAAAATCAAAAATCACCTCATATGGGGAATAGCCTATTTCGGCAGATGAAGATATTGGTCATCTGTCTTATCAACCCCAGTATGGTCCGAGTTCATGTCAGAAATAGAAGATATATATATATATATATATATATATATATATATATATATATAAAATAAAGGTAACAAATTTGTTGGTATATAATCCTTTATCTATATATTTTTTAAATATTTTTAAACCCCCTTTTTATTCCTCTTTAGTTTTAAATTAGTATTTCATTCTTCATATAACCCCAAATTAATGTCATAAGGTTAATATCTGGGTTTAATTTCATAAAACTTCTTCCCTTTAAGACAAATACCTTCCACCCTCCCCTGACCCCTGTCTTGTGCCTTTCATCTGACTGAAACATTGAAATGAATAAATTCTGTATTAGTTTTTTGACTGTTTTTTCTTTTTAAAGCTTTCACAGGTAAATTTCTATTTCTGACAGAAACTCAGTCCATACCTGGGTTGACCTATATTTTCATCTGCCAAAATAAGATTATTCCCCATATGAGGTGATTTTGGATTTTATTGTTCATTAATTATATGTAAAAATCAGTTGGTAAGTTATCCAAGTGGATCCTAATAATATAAAATATTAAAACTGATCCACGAAAGAGAGCTCAATATATTTATTATAGAGCATAGAAATGAAACTCAATTTTACCCCATTTCTATAGCCATTTCGCTCCTAGATAGAGAATTTCCCTGGAGCTTGTCAATATTAAAACATTTGATAAAAAATTAATCATAACGTTTTTCTTTTTTTGAAAATTAAAAAGGATGAGAGGAAAAAAAAGGAGAGGAAAAAAAAAGAGAGGAAAAAAGGGAAAAATAAGGGAAAAGGCATTTAAGAGGGAGATAGAGATAAAAAAGAAAGAAATACCAAAGTAGTAGACACAAGTTAAAAACGGTTGTAGATTAACAATCATCTATATTTAAAATGCTAACTCTTGTTCAAATAGGAAAAAAATGACATAAAGAAATGCAATCTTCAAAGATTGTAGATTAAAGAAATTTTAGAATTTAATATTAATACTATTATTTAATTTTAATATTATACAAAGGAATTTAATATTGTAGTAAAAATTTCGACATTATTAGTATATAAACAAAAAAAAAAAACCTGAATATTAAAATTAATAATTAAATAAAGGAAGAATTAAAATAAATAGATAAGTAATAGCCCAAAGAAAATTTTATAATATAAGGTTAAAAAAATTTTAAATAGATAATAAAAGGTAAAATTAAGATTAAATTTAAAGATTATATAGATTAAATATAGATTAAAATGTAAAGGATTGGACAGAACCAAATATGTTAAAAGAATAATTATAGATTAAATTATAATAGATTATATAAGTAAAATATAAATTAAATTCTAAATTAAAATAGATAAAAGTATCAAGAGTCGTTTTACAGAGGGAAACATCAAAAACAAATAACTAAGGACAAACCCCAAAAATACAAAAAACAGCCATGAAACACGTAAATAAAAGTAAATTTAAATCATCAATAATGTATTATATTAACATAACATTATTATATATTATATTAACATTATTATAATATATTATATTCATTATATTATTATATATTATATTAACATATCATTTAAAGATATAATGTATTGTATTATATTTAAATCATCAATAATGTATTATATTAACATAACATTATGAAATATTATATTCATTATGATATTAATTATTATATTATATATTATATTCAATTATTATATTATATTAAAATATCATTTGAAGATATAATGTATTATATTTAAATCATCAATAATGTATTATATTATCATAACATTATTATATATTATATTCATTATATTATATATTAACATTATATACTATATTCATTATATTCATTATTATATTAACATATATTATATTCATTATTATATTATATATTATATTCATTATTATATTATATTAACATATTATTATATATTATATTAACATGTCATTATATGTTATATTAACATATCATTTAAAGATATAATGTATTATATTTAAATCATCAATAATGTATTATATTAACATAACATTATTATATATTATATTCATTATGATATTATATATTATATTCAATTATTATATTATATTAAAATATCATTTGAAGATATAATATATTGTATTATATTTAAATGATCAATAATGTATTATATTAACATAACATTATTATATATTATATTCATTATTATATTATATATTATATTAACATATCATTATATATTATATTAACATATCATTTAAAGATATAATGTATTATATATTATTTAAATCATCAATAATGTATTAGAAAAAATACAAAAACCAGCTAGCAATGAAAGAGTAAATAAAAGTAAATTTAAATCACCAATATACTTGAATGCACATATCAGATTTTTAAAAAAACAAAGAAGAAAATAAAAACATATAGAGAGAAAAATATAAAAATAAAATGTTCTTATAGCATAGAAAAATATAGAAAAATAACTTTAATAAGTGTATGAGATATAGAAAAATAATTTTGAAAACATTTTTAATTAAATAAAAAAATGAGAATATAGAAATTAACTTTTTAAATAAAACTTACCAAGTGGTGGGTGGGGTAATAATATAAAATCTATATTATTAAATAAAAGTACCATATTGGTTATACATAAGTAAATCATATAACATAAAATAGATTAAACCGAAAAGACAGAGAGGTTTCAATAGCAAAACACTACAGATATAAAAGAAATTTGATGAGATACAGCTAGCAATAGAACAAAGGAAAATAGAGGAAAATAAAGAGAATTACATATACTTAAGTCAAAGTATCATATATATATAAAGAAAACAACAGGAAGAGAGTTAAATAAAAGAGGTAATCAGGAAAAAAAAATTCACATATAGAAAAAAATTTTCCATATAGACAAAAAATTCCTGTATAGAAAATAAATGAATATGGAAAGTGCATGGTTGAAAAAATATTTTATCAGTTGGAATTTATTTCTATGACAACATTTAGAAGCCAATTCATTCATTTTGTTTAGTAAAAGGTTTTGATTGTTAGATTTAATTTTCTCCACCAAACATAAATTACATCTACCCTTAAAGCTACTAGGAGTCTGAGCAAAACCTATGAATTCCCAGTCAGTTTGAAGGTTCTGGTCTTTCTCCCTCAATTTCCAAAATTTTTTGGAGTGATCAGTTTGGTGCTTAAGTCTTGTGTGGAAAAAAAGAGTGTCTATGGTTATATAGTCTTTGTTTCCATTCCCCCACAGAAATCCCAATATAAAGATGGTGGTTTGATCTATTTTCTTTGGGGTAAATGGTGGCTTGATAAATAACATTAGATGCTCTATATTTTCCCTTGACAGGACAATGATTGCTATTTCTACAATTACAAGAGGGGCCCATACTAGAAATCTTGTTGACCCCATTGAATTTGTTAAGAACATATTTGTTGTAGAAGTCAATTATTTTTAAAATGTTGTTTGTACATGAATAACTTATTTTAATAGTTTTTTTTTATATAAAAGATCTTACTTAAAGGGTTGTTATTCTGAAAATGTTTGTTTATAAGTTTCAGGAAAACCCGTCTGATATTCTGGATAACCTACAGAAGGGAGGGGTTTAAACCATATAATATTTCTTTTTCTATTTTTGTGCATACTACTCCTCTTACCCTCACCATTCTTATTTATGGGGTTTAAGTAAGATAGTTTATTAACAAATCCACCTTTCTGGAGAGCATTTTTGTACAATATATATATATATATATATATATACACACACACATTAGTACAAAAATGCTCTCCAGAAAAGTGGATTTGTTAATAAACTATCTTACTAATAGAAATAAATTTTAAACTCTCCCTTCCCTCTCTAAACTCAACCATGTCCCTCACACTATTCCTCACCACCCTCTATGTTCACCTTATATAAGCTTAATACTGTCCTTCAAAAGTGTAAATTTTAAATTTATTTTTTCAACTTTGAAAGTGAAGTCTGAAGATCCAGAGAAAAATAAAATCTCTGGTGAAATAAATTATAACTAAAGGAACCTTAAAGTGGTCTGTTTTTTCTTTAAATTAAATAATATACATATATACATATATAGAGCTCATTCACCAATATTTTAAAGAAATGTAGTGAGTTCTTATATAACAAATGTTTGTGAGTGGTGACAGGAAGTGAAAGCAAAGCATAGGTGGAATGCACATACTTCTCTTGAAAGATCACCCATTCGGGTTTGGCCATAGCAAGGCCGTTTATGTTTTGTTGGCCCAATCTCGGCATGCTAGCAACAAGAAAAACAAAAACAAAAGCACATGCATTTAATATTTATGAAAATCATCTTTTAAATGCGGTTTTCTTCAAATGTGTAATTTAAAGAATAAAAATAAAACAAAATTTTTAAAGATATTTTGAGATTTTAATTTCATTTTATTACTTTTTTTTTATTTCCATTTTTTTCTTTTTCACCATATTCAGAAGCATCGATAGCAGTGTTGGTTAATTTGTTTAATGGTATATCAACTCCTTATGGGTCATTTAAGGGTGAGATTTAATTTTCTTGGGAGCTTTGAAGTAATAAAAATATGTTATTCTGCTTTAACAATGTAATACATGGTAGATGATACTCTGCTTTTGTGCATATACGGGTTTGTGCAAGCATAATTACTAGAGGCAGCAATGTGTGTGTTTTATGTTGTAGTTTTGTTGAAGTTATATTTTGGAATACCGTTTGATTTACGAAATTCCAGGATATTATATGGATTAATGTCATGAAAAAGTTCTGGCTGATTTTGTTTAGCAGCATATCAACCACCATGGATTTAATGTTGAAATCTAAATAATTTGAACACAATTTTATGGCTTCAACTAAATATATTTTGAACACAATTGTACACCTTCAACTACAGATAAAATGTTTTGTTAGTTATGTATTGCTGGTCCTTTTTTTTTTTATAAGAATGTACTGTTGGTATTTTTACTATAAAAATGTATTTTTATACTTTCATAGTATTTTTGTTTAGAGTGTTCATTATTTTATAAATGCTGTTTAGTTTAATGTGCAAATTAAAAAATAAAAATAAAACAAAATTTTTAAAGTCATCTACAATTCCAGCCCATACATTAATCATAAACTAATGCTAGTCTCTAGCCTGTATTGTATCATGTGGATTCTACAAATATTGGTTGAGTAAATTTGTTATTCCGTCTCTTCCAAATGTTGCCTCATCCATAAACAAGACTGAAGAGACAGATTGGCAGTTTGTGCCAAAAACCATCAGCAAAAGTTCTCCCCTAGTGAGTGATCAGAGGGAAAAAGATCCTGCACACATTGCAAATGATAGGGATACAGAAGCTGCTGTTGAACTACTCTCATGCAGTACTATGAGATGTATGACATGCTAGGACCTTGCTAGTAAGATATTTCAAGATTTTAATTTCATTATTGCCACATGTTTTATGATCATTTTTTTTTTCTTTTTCACCATATTCAGAAGCACATAATGCCAAAATTTAATTATCTTGGAAGCTTTGAAGTAATAAAAATATGATATATGTTATTCTGCTTTCACAATTGAATACATGGTAGATGATGCTCAGCTTTTGAGCATATACATGTTTGCGTGGACATAATTACTAGAGGCACATTTTACTACAGCAAATATCTTAAGCTTTGACGATATGAAAGATCTTTCAATTTCGCTTTTAATGATCATTATCTTAAAAGGGATGAACTAGATTTTATCTTCCTGTTAAATACGAATTTAAATAATTACCTGCAAACTTTTTACCCAAATACACTCAAATATTTTTAAAATATTAATTTCAATAAACAAATATTGAAATAAGAAAACTTTTAACTAAATTTAGATTTAGTAATTTAATCACTTGAAATTCAATGGTAATTATTAGTCATATTCTACCTTATAATACTGCTAATTAAAATACCTAAAGTATTGCTTGTTACTATTTTTACTTGTAGTTTTTCGGTGAAATGTCTGTCACCCAAATGTCTGTTTGGCCAAATGTCCATTGGCCACGCAACCAATCTAGGAGTAGGAAAAATTGAATTCAAAAGTTTCCTGAAGAGAGATTGGCTCCATCAACCTATCTTTATCTTTGCCCAAGACACACCACTGTTGTTATGGCTACAATACATGTGGTGCGCTTACAAACCCAAATAGGTTATGGAACTTGGGACTTAACCGATCTAGTCTTCTTCAGCTGGTAAATTACCAGTATTAATTCATTAATTAGCAGTATTAACATTAAGCTTTAGTATTTTCATTATATGAATATCTAACTACTTTGTTTTTGTTATTTTACAATCGTTAACAAAAGAATAAGGCCACTTAGCTGCATTTTTGATTTTTGTTTTGCATTACCTTGTCTTTGAAGAATATAAATGGAAAACAGTTTCATTGGAACTAAATTATGCATTTTGCCCTGGTTGGGCTTCATCCTATCAAAAATGAAAGAAAGAAATATGTGCGTGCGTGTGTGTATCTGAGTGTATACTTAAATTGTTAATAATACTTTTTCTGCTAAGCTGGCATTTCTGGGGATGAAAGAAAGAATAAGATTGTGTGACTTTTGTAAAAAAAAAAAAAAAAGACCCTATTTTCATTCTGTCATCTTTACAATTTTCTTCTTTTTGTCAAAATTTATTTCTGCGTTGAATTTGAGGTAAATCCTCATATTTTCAAAATGGCTTCATTTCAGAAAAGTCTATATGAATCTCTTTCAAGCCAACATCTGAGAAAAACCAGTACCAGAGTTGACCAACTGATGAAGCCGATTGCTACAAGATCCCCAACATGTTCTTGTAAGAAGACACATGTTGTTCTGCTTCAAAATGGTAAAACTGTCAATTCTATGACAGTTTCAAGAGATTTAAGTTTGGTTTTGAAGTCATTCATGCTGGCTCATGAACCACAACTATAACTGCAGCTATGAAATCCAATCTCCCAGCATTTTCTAATCAACATGAAATTTGAACAATAGAAGACAAGAGCAAAGCTACTATTTCAGATTAATCTATTCTGCAACACTTGGCTGTTCCAAACCACCTGACATGGGCAAGCCAGTTTGGGGACCTCACATAGGGCTTTGTGACTCTCATTATCTTATATACGTTACAAATTAAACTAAGCACAACTGACTATCAAAAGAGGAAAAGTTTTTGCAGATTTTAACGTCATTCTGGGGTCTTTTTTTAAAAATCCAAATCAATGAACTTATTTTGTTCAATGCTAACTCTTGAAAAAACACGATGTAAAATTCACAATTTTTTCCCCTAATGTTGAATGTGCTAAAATTATTCAACTTTTTAACAAGAAGAAGATTCTCAAGTTGATGTTAAAAATTGCTGCAAAACATTGTTGCTTTATTTAAGATGAAATGACCTATTATGACATTTATTTCATATGGAATGATCTGTTATGACATTTATTTAAGATGGAATGATCTATTGTGACATTTATTTCAGATGGAATGACCTATTATGACATTTATTTCAGATGGAATGACCTGTTATGACATTTATTTCAGATGGAATGATCTGTTATGACATTTATTTAAGATGGAATGACCTATTGTGACATTTATTTCAGATGGAATGACCTATTGTGACATTTATTTCAGATGGAATGATCTATTGTGACATTTATTTCAGATGGAATGACCTGTTATGACATTTATTTCAGATGGAATGATCTGTTATGACATTTATTTCAGATGGAATGATCTATTATGACATTTATTTCAGATGGAATGACCTATTATGACATGTCTCTAATTTCTATTTAGGTACATTGTATTTATTTTCAATTTTTCTAGTTGAATTGTTCACCTATATTGCATATGATCTATTACTTCACATAATTAGGTTGCAATAAAATTTGTATTTTATACGGATTATTACTTATGAAAATTGAGATGTAGTAGAATTGGGGGCAGTATATCATAGATTGGGGGGGCACAAGAGCTTTGTACCGGCCCTGCTGCAACAGTTCATTATGCAGAAAAGAAAGATGAAAATACATCTAGTAAGAGATTTGATGAGCCGTATACAATCCAGTCTATGAAGCATCCCCCAAGCCCGATAATTTGGGATACCATATCCAGATCTGGAACAACTGAACTCTACATCTTGTCTCGATGAGTGGTGCAAGCTATGTGGAACTACTGCAAGAGAAACTGGAACCGCTTAGCACATTCATCAGTGCACAATATTTATGCAAGATGGTGTTCCATGCAACCATTAAATGGTCATTCGGAATTTTTTCAACAGGATCAACACAACCACGCCGTAAATCAACAGGATCAACACGACCACAGTGTTAATTAACAGGATCAACACAACCATGGAGTAAATCAACAGGATCAACACGACCACAGTGTTAATTAACAGGATCAACACAACCATGGAGTAAATCAACAGGATCAACACGACCACAGTGTTAATTAACAGGATCAACACAACCATGGAGTAAATCAACAGGATCAACATGACCACAGTGTTAATTAACAGGATCAACACAACCATGGAGTAAATCAACAGGATCAACACGACCACAGTGTTAATTAACCGGATCAACACAACCTTGGAGTAAATCAACAGGATCAACACGACCACAGTGTTAATTAACAGGATCAACACAACCATGGAGTAAATCAACAGGATCAACATGACCACAGTGTTAATTAACAGGATCAACACAACCATGGAGTAAATCAACAGGATCAACATGACCACAGTGTTAATTAACAGGATCAACACAACCATGGAGTAAATCAACAGGATCAACATGACCACAGTGTTAATTAACAGGATCAACACAACCATGGAGTAAATCAACAAGATCAACACGACCACAGTGTTAATTAACAGGATCAACACAACCATGGAGTAAATCAACAGGATCAACATGACCACAGTGTTAATTAACAGGATCAACACAACCATGGAGTAAATCAACAGGATCAACATGACCACAGTGTTAATTAACAGGATCAACACAACCATGGAGTAAATCAACAAGATCAACATGACCACAGTGTTAATTAACAGGATCAACACAACCATGGAGTAAATCAACAAGATCAACATGACCACAGTGTTAATTAACAGGATCAACACAACCATGGAGTAAATCAACAAGATCAACACGACCACAGTGTTAATTAACAGGATCAACACAACCATGGAGTAAATCAACAAGATCAACATGACCACAGTGTTAATTAACAGGATCAACACAACCATGGAGTAAATCAACAGGATCAACATGACCACAGTGTTAATTAACAGGATCAACACAACCATGGAGTAAATCAACAAGATCAACATGACCACAGTGTTAATTAACAGGATCAACACAACCATGGAGTAAATCAACAGGATCAACATGACCACAGTGTTAATTAACAGGGTCAACACAACCATGGAGTAAATCAACAAGATCAACATGACCACAGTGTTAATTAACAGGATCAACACAACCATGGAGTAAATCAACAAGATCAACATGACCACAGTGTTAATTAACAGGATCAACACAACCATGGAGTAAATCAACAGGATCAACATTACCACAGTGTTAATTAACAGGATCAACACAACCATGGAGTAAATCAACAGGATCATCATGACCACAGTGTTAATTAACAGGATCAACACAACCATGGAGTAAATCAACAAGATCAACATGACCACAGTGTTAATTAACAGGATCAACACAACCATGGAGTAAATCAACAGGATCAACATGACCACAGTGTTAATTAACAGGATCAACACAACCCTGGAGTAAATCAACAGGATCAACATGACCACAGTGTTAATTAACAGGATCAACACAACCATGGAGTAAATCAACAGGATCAACATGACCACAGTGTTAATTAACATCATCAACACAACCACAGAGTAAATCAACAGGATCAACATGACCACAGTGTTAATTAACAGGATCAACACGACCATGCAGTAAATCAACAGGATCAACATGACCACAGTGTTAATTAACAGGATCAACACGACCATAGAGTAAATCAACAGGATCAACACGAACACAGTGTTAATCAACAGGATCAACACGACCACGCCATAAATCAACAGGATCAACATGACCACATGACCAAATCAACTTGGAACAAATAGAAAAGATCAAACAATGCTCAATGTAGCATTAAATAAGACTCGTCAGAATAAGTTCAAAGTGACTTGGATAGATGTAACTAAGGCTTTTGATCATTGACCTCAGTACCTTTCTTTCTTCTGCACTGAAAAATACAACAGACATGTACAGTAACTAAAATTTAGCTCAGTGTCATTCACACACTGATCCCTATCTTACTCTTTGATGACCATTGAGCCCCTGGAACTCCTCACTAACCACTACGGGGTAGCTTGGACCCTATTGGACGATCCCCTGGTCTACACCAAGCAGTATTAAAATGTTAGACTTACATACTAATATAACATAAGATATGGTTGTCTCTCACCATATTAAACTCCAATTCTATTTAGCAGTTGAATGTAAATTAAAGCATTTTTTTTTTACAATGGATGAAGACTAACAAAGTTTAGAAATATGTTACATGCCTTCTCTCAGACCCTGAAAAGCAAGGTTAGCATGTATTATAAACTAGCTTAAAAGCTGCACTCTGTGCAGACTTTTAACCTTGCTCCTGTGGAGGGATAAATGAGCATCCACCCCAAAATTAGAGAGATCTCTGGTCCAGCTTTGAAAACAGCAATGATAATTTTGAAGAAATAATTTTGAATTCCTCAATTCATTGCATGGAACTTTAAAACCTCACTTTGACTCTGATACAGGATCCAAGTCCAATTCCAGCTAAAAGTTTGATTTCAGACATAATTCCAATTCAGCTCGAAAACCGAGTTCTTCAAATTACAAACTCTGCAGAGACTTCAAAACCTCGTGCCACAAAATCTCTCACTTTAACTCTGAGTCCTTTGCATTTTAAAGAAATAAAAGTTTCGGAGATATTTTAAACTGAATTTAAAATAAAATTGTTTTAAATTCACAAAGTTTTTGGCTTACTTTAAACTCAATATAAATTAAAAACTTTTAAAATCACTAATTTTTTTTCAGTTATTTTAAAATTTGAATTTTTAACTGTTTCTTCTTCATCTAATCCCAAATACTGGATGTTCAAGCACCAAATGAAGGGCAGATTTTCAATCCGGGGAATCATCATGATTCCAAAAATGTATAATATGTTTATGTAGTGTAAGTTTGGCCTGAGTTAGTGGGATTTTAGACAGACGGACAGACAGACAGACGGACAAACAGAATTGGCCATTTATTTATTTAGAAGTATGTCTTTACTCATAATTACAGCAAGACATTTGGTACTGGGCTATGCTTTTCCTACGTGGCAAAGCAGCATCCTCTCTTCTCCATATGAACTAGTGCATCACTCCATGCCCGTTAAGGGTTACATGACTAGCCAAACATGGCATATACTAATTTGGTTAACCCAATTAAGAGATTAGTTCAAAATTCCCTGAAGTTTAGCCAGGCCAAAAACTATCTGATGAAGACCGGAAGACACAATGGTCGAAACATGATGCTGCTGATAACAACAAAGATGAAGATAACAGTCCAAGTGTAAATAACGTGAACAATTGTGTTATGTTTTTCTTGAGATTCTCGAATGGAGACTCTATAATTATAGAAAAATTAATTACACAAATCTTATATTATTAAGTTTTTAACTAACATGATCCTTTGTGTATAGATCACAAGGGAACATAAGACGTAGTTAAATAAATCAGAGAAATTCCAGGGGGGAAAAAAGCTTATTTTCATTGAATAAAACGCACCTGATTTTAGAGCAAAGAATATAACTAAAACTTGTGAAAATGGGAAAGAAAAAAAAAACAACACTAACAACAATCTGAAACTTTCTTTCTCCATTTTTTCTTTTCCTTCATTCCTTTTTATTTTTCCTTTCTTTTTGTTTTTTTCTTTCTTTCCACTATTGTTTTTTACCTTCTCCTTTCCTTTCTTTTCTTCTTTCTTTTCTTTTCTACGTTCTTCCTTCATGCCTTTTCCTTTCTTACGCCTTTTCTCTCTTTATCTCAATTTTCGATCCTTTCTTTTCTTTTTCCCCATCTTTCTTCCATCGTATTTACCTTTTCTTATCTTCACTTTTCTTCTTCCTTCTCTTTTATTATGTCTTCTTTATTCATTCCTTTCTATCTTTTCTTCTTTCTTTCTACTTATGCTTTCTTTCCTTCTTTTCCCCCTTTGCTTTCTTTCTTTCTTTTTTCTTTCTTCTTTGTTTTCTTTCTTTCTGTTTTCTTCCCTAATTTTTTACATGTCTTCCTTCTCCCTTCCATTCGACCGATTCTCCATTCTTTCGAATTTTTTTGTTGCACTTCCTTCCCTTCTAAATTTTCCTTTGTCCTTTCTTTCTACCTTTTCTTTCTTTCTTTCTTTCTTCCTTACGTCCTTACTTTCTCTCTTTTCCTCTTCCTTCCTTTCATTCTTTGAATCTTTTCTTTTCTCCCTTTCTTTCTTTCTATCTTTCTTTTTTCTTTCTTTCATTTTCTCTCCGCCTATTATTTATCAGGAGACTTTAAACACTTTTCTCTTCTTCTTTTCTTTTTTCTTTCTTTCTTTATTTCTTCTTTCTTTCTGTCTTTCATTTCTTTCAATTTTTCATGATCATGATTTATTAATTTTTCTTTCTTCCTTCCTTTCTTTCTTTCTGTTTTTCTTTCTTCCTTATGTCCTTACTTTCTCTCTTTTCCACTTCCTTCCTTTCATTATTTGTATCTTTTTTCTTTCTCCCTTTCTTCCTTTCTTTCTTTCATTTTCTCCCCGATCAAAATGGAATATCCTATTATTTATCAGGAGACTTTAAATACTTTTATCTTCTTCCTTTCTTTTTCTTTGTTTCTTTTCTTTCTTTATTTCTTTCTTTTTTTCTTTCCTTGGATATAAGACAACTAAATCACCAGTACACATTGTGAAAATAAATATTAACTTATGTAAGGAAACAAACGGTGATTGTCTCCCTTTCAGTGAGATATTCATGTCTCAGCTGGTGAATAACATCAGGGGACAGAGTGATGAAGGGAAGTTGCGATGCAGAGCCCAGAGAAGAAGGATGTCCTTACCCCACAGTGGTAGGTCTTCATAGAGAAAACGCTGTAACTACAGTTTTCCCTTTGGAAAATATTACAAGTAAGGTTCCCCTTTCTTACACACTATTTGTTGTTGCATACATGTTATAATTTCCCTGTGTGGAACACACACACACATACATATATATATATATATATATATATATATATATATATATAAAGGGAAGAGGTTATAGTAGTTCCAGCGAGAGAAAAGTGTTTACATTAAAAAGAAGAGAGAAACTGCAAACGTTTTTGGTTGTAATGTGGACTTAAAAAAATAATATCATGCTTTATTTTCCATAATTTTGCTACACATGCTTCTGATACCTTAGGAAGTATGTGTATATGTATGTATGTATGTATGTATATGTATACTGATTCCTTGTAACTTGGGAAGTATATGTATGTGTGTGTGTGTGTATACTGATTCCTTCTAATAGGACGGTATGTGTATGTAGAGACGAAGTGCGCATGCTGGCATATATATATATATATATATATATATATATATATATACACACACATATTGGCAAGAACAACGGGCATACATGCAAACACTACTCAACATAGGGTGTGTGTGTGTGTGTGTGTGTGTGTGTGTGTGTGTGTGTATGTGTACAAATGTGTTTACTAATTCCTTGTAATAAGACAGTGTGAATGTATGGAGAGGGAATATACATATATACACGCATGCTGACAAAAAAACAAGAAAATGGAAATCAATCTAAGAACACATAGGGGTCATTAAAAGATAAGAATGCCAATAACTCCTTCGCCATTTCTCGGACCAATCTTAATTGTTTTATAACCCTTCACGCAAAACTTTTCACTACCTGTTCATGAAAGACATTTGGGTCACTAACACACAAAAAAAGAGAATGTCTCATATCGAGAATATTTAACATCAAAAACATAAAATAAAAAATTAATTATTTTTAATATGTGGAAATCTCCACGTTTTTGCCTGATGAAGGTCACGGGACCAGAAACGGATGTAGTAAAATTATGGAAAATAAAGCATAATATTATTTTTTTAAGTCCACATTACAACCAAAAACGTTTACGGTTTCTCTCTTCTTTTTAATAAATATACGCAAATTCAGTCGGGTTTCGATCCTAGCTAGAGGCAACCGGACGTCTAGCCATACTGATGAGCTGTGAAACAGCGAAACAGTCTGTCTGTGGATGACAAAAATATTGGCTCCTGAAAAATTAATTTCGGTTGAGCTCTTTGGTTTGAGGTGTGAGTTTGTAAACAGTGACTATTTAAGCTAATATAGCATGACTCTTCGGCAGAATTGAGTCACTGTCAGTCACTGTGTGTTTATCTAAATCTAAAAATAAACACGCTAAAATTCACCTTCATCCCTGCCGTGCGCCAACGGCTTAGTGGTAGAAGTTCCGACCGACGCCAATTCAGTTGGGTTTCGATCCTAGCTAGAGGCAACCGGACGTCTAGCCACACTGATGAGCTGTGAAACAGCGAAACAGTCTGTCTGTGGATGACAAATATATATATATATATATATATATATATATATAATGTAAATCTATTTAACTCGGTGGGTGAAAATACCTGGATAGCACAATTTTCAAATAAATTGGCATCCGAGGAAAAATGGGCAAAAAAAGAAAGCACCAGAAACCTCCGAAGAGGGTGAAAGAAATCGTCCAGTACCTTAAATCTCTGGTTCAAGGGAAGAAAAACCCAGCAAGTAATAAGTTAAAACGAAGAGTGCTCAATACACTAAGTAGGTCAAAATTAAAATAAATAAATCCTAATGAGCCAGATACTAGCTACCTAGGTTTCCCCATATGGGATCGGACATATGAATTTGTAAAAATCTCTCTGAGAACAAAGCATGTTTGTTGTTGTTGTTGTTGTGGGCTGGTGTACATGTTGAGAGATAAACACATGTCTCCTGAAATGCCCACAACAAACATGGCAGACTCAGAGTAGGAGCCCACCTAAAAAATGCAAAGAAACAAGGACTGATGTACAAACAAATGAATTAACAACAAAAAGGTTTACATGTGACAGAAACAATAATGTGTATGTAACAAATGAACGTGGAAACTTTTTGGTCAAAAGTATGTGAAGTGAGTGAATGTGTGTGTGTGTGTGTGTGAATATATCGTTTATGCATTTCCCAAAAAGGGAAAACGTGATCTTCTGTGAGATATTTACATATTGTCGTATATGTGGGAAAGTAAAAGAGAGTGATAAAAAAATTATCACAGAGTATTTATAATTCTGGAGAGCGTCCTCAAGTAGCGGTTTTGAAAATTAGGAAGTAACCCAACATTTTTCATTCTTTTACAATTCAGCTATTCCATTCCGTTCCATGAAATATGGTGTTATTATATCATGTATATAATAATGCCCATAATAGGGGAAATTCAAATAAGAGTATAAATTTTTCCTCATGCTGTTTGTTTGGTTTTATTTTGTGACAATCTGAGGTATTTCTTTCAAAATTATATTTGTGTAGTCCTGAAAAACTGTAGCATTTAAAGTGACTTTATTTTATCAACATGCCAACACTGACTCTTTTCATTCTCACCGATTTACCAAGGAACTCATAATTAGATGCACATGTGCCAAACATCAAATTCAGGAATTGGTTGTTTGCAAAATTTACTCAGGTGTTTATTATGAAACACTGATTGCCTTTCAATAAAAAAAAATTGCAGTTGATGGTTTTTATTTTGAAACTATGCATTATTCTGTTTTGTTTTTTTTTCATTGTAATTTAAATATGTTTATCTTTGAAGGATTTCCAAACTCACTTCAGTGTCTAGACTGAATGAAATCTGGGAAAAGTACAGGGCTTAAAGAAATATTTATTTCCCTTTGTTGCAATATGCCATTAGGTAGATATTATTCAATAATGTGCCATCAGGTAGATATTATTTAATAATGTGCCATGAGGTAGATATTATTTAATAATGTGCCATGAGGTAGATATTATTTAATAATGTGCCATGAGGTAGATATTATTTAATAATGTGCCATGAGGTAGATATTATTTAATAATGTGCCATTAAGTAGATATTATTCAATAATGTGTCATTAGGTAGATATTATTCAATAATGTGCCATTAAGTAGATATTATTCAATAATGTGTCATTAAGTAGATATTATTCAATAATGTGTCATTAGGTAGATATTATTCAATAATGTGCCATGAAGTAGATATTATTCAATAATGTGCCATTAGGTAGATATTATTCAATAATGTGCCATGAAGTAGATATTATTCAATAATGTGCCATTAGGTAGATATTATTCAATAATGTGCCATTAGGTAGATATTATTCAATAATGTGCCATTAAGTAGATATTATTCAATAATGTCTCATTAGGTAGATATTATTCAATAAATCCAATTTGACTTGATTTTATTCGTTTTGAGTCGTGGATAAAAAGTATAACGTGTAAGACATAACAGGCATTTGGACAAGACTTTGTATGAAACAAAAACCTGTGTCTTAGATGCATAGGATTATGGCAGTTTTTTTTATAACAAAATTCTAACCAATCAATAAAATAATAAAAGATACTCACTTCAGTAGCCATCTTGTCAAAATGTTTAGGTTTCTGAAAAAGCAAAAAAAAATTTTTTTTGTTTTAGAAAAGTACCTAAAAACTCAAGTCATATTCTTAAATAGCTTTTTCATGTCGAGACTTTCACATGGGTGTCAAGATATGGTGCTAAACTCTTTCAGAAATATGTAAACTGTCAGCTGCCTTCAAGCACTTTCTTAGGTTCTCTTTTTGTCATAGGAGCTGCGAACATTGAAGTGAGCACTTCTTTTTGAGTTCAAGAATTGAAATTTTCTAACAATGTACAATGTACTAAAGTTCCCATGTCCAGTGGAGCAGCAAAGATGTCATGAATACCATTGTACTTTCATCATAAAATAATCGACTTCAATGGAGTGGACACCAGGTGAGAATGGATTACAACCAGCAACCAAAGAAAATCTTTTACTCCCAACCCAAAGAAGGAAATTGGAAAACAGGAGGTCTAAAGAAGAGATTCAAGGACACTTTTTACATTATTCAGACTATTGTCCTCATCTTTATCGCCATATTTATTACAACGTTTCGGATGTTGTATGCTCCGGCCTTCTTCAGTATCTGTCTATATTTCTGAGATGACGTATTATGTACACTATTTACATTATTCGGACTATTGTCCTCATCTTTGTCACCATATTTATCACAACGTTTCAGCCGTTGTATGCTCTGGCCTTCTTCAGGTGGTTGGAATGTTGAACTGAACCCTTTATTTTGCTCACTGCGGTAGACTGTTCTAGTTCCATGTGCCATATCTAATGGTTATCAGTTATATCCTGTTAATTCCCCTTTCCAAGTTCTCCACTGCCTTAACCGGGTATTGAACTCACACTCTTTGGGTCCTGTCATTGGATCTAACCAACGCCTTTATCCACTGTGCCATGTGTCCAACCACCTGAAGAAGGCCAGAGCGTACAACGGCAGAAATGTTGTAATAAATATGTCAACAAAGATGAGGACAATAGTCCGAATAATGTAAATAGTGTACATAATACCTCATCTCAGAAATATAGACAGATACTGAAAGGCCGAAACGTTGTGATAAATATGGCGACAAAAATGAGGACAATAGTCCGAACAATGTAAATAGTGTACATAATACCTCATCTCAGAAATATAGACAGATTCAAGGACGTTCTAAATATACATATACATACATTATTGAAGAAATGTCAAATCAACAACTGGGAATCCAGTGCAATAGACAAGAATGTGTGAAGATCCATTGTCAGAGATGGAACAACAATCTTTGAATCCAAACGGCCAGCCAAACTAAAGGGAGAAAGAAGACGTCTAAAAAAAAAAAAAGACAACATCTTCTAAGGCCTAATCCACCATCCAGAACAAATTGTCCTCAATG
>OZ038517.1:10655871-10668371 GCA_964036315.1 Acanthosepion esculentum | reverse complement strand
ACCAAATGAAAATACAAAGGAGAATTTAAAATATGATAAACATGACAAAATTTACGCACAACTCAAGGCAGTAAATTGTAAATAAAATGTTTTTATAAAGTCTTTAGTATGTTTTTTTTATTGTGAAGAGTTGGAATGTATTAATATTTTTTGTATAGAACACAGGTAGCCATACTGTGGCTTGTGTGCCACATGTGTCACTTTGATCTTTAATATGGGTAAGGGGATTAAAGATTTAGGTGTGCCTGGGGAGTGAGAGTGGCTCTCAAACATCTGAACTTTATTGTATGCAGCTCTTAGATGAAGAAGGTTTGTTCACCCCTGATATAGAAAATGAATGTCTGGATCAGAAGTCTCACAAAATTTATTCTAAACATGAAAATGAATTAATAAAAACATTTCTATGCACAGCAATTTTGAGGAAGGTTCAAAGACAATTTAAAAAAAAAAAAAAAAGTTTACCTTGATTTAAACAGTTAACCAGAAGAATATTTATCAGCATTCTTAAATTAAAAAATTTTTTTTTCTCCTTCAATTTACATCATTTGGACTGTTGTCCTCATCTTTATTACCATATTCACAATATTTCGGCTGTGATATACATTGGTTTGGTTTGGTTTATTTTGTTTTGCAGCATATCAACCTCAATGGGTTATTTAATACCAACAACATTTTTTATTGCTGGTAATATTTGGTTTTGTCAAAAATCTGTTTCTGGTAATATTTTTCCTTCAAAATTGTATTGCTGGTAATAATTTTTTTAAAAAAAGTATTGCTGGTAATAGTTAACTATTTGCCCATAGCTGGGACCCTAACAGGTGCTACCACCTGGGAACACCAGCAATTAAGAGGTGGTTCCATGCTCCTCAAAACCTTCTGATCAGAGGCCTTGCTGCTGGATGTAGTTTATCATCTTACCCAGGACACCAATGTAGTTTAATGTCTTACCTAGGACAAGATATACATTGGAATTTCAAAATGAGCCCTTTATATAGTCTATGGAGATAGATCAACTAAATAAAGGGTTCGGTTTGAAATTCCAGTGTATATCACCTGAAGAGGGCCAGAGCTTCAAATGGCCGAAAGGTTGTGAATATAGTAATAACATTGTGTAAATAATTACAAGCCCATATCTTACAAATATAAAATTGCTTAAACCTCCTTGGCACTTCCCCATTTACCAAATAATGACACTTCCTCTCTCTGGACTCAAAAACAAAAAAAGAGTGAAGAAAGAAAGATGTATTACCTGGAGAGGGGGGACAGTTCTCAGAGTTTGAGCACATATTAAATTTTAACAGGGCCAAGGAAATAAGGGTCCTTAAATGCATGCCCACTTGAGTAGAATGCAACACAAGGGCAAAAAACCTGCTCAAACCCCCTCAATACTTCCACTTTTGTGGGCACCTCATGCGATAGATGAAGACCCTTGTTCCATATTGAAGTATTGATAAAGGCTGGGGAGCCGCTCCAACCTAGGTAAATACCTATTTTCAATAGGTACACTCATCATCATCATCTATCGACCTCCCTATGGTTGGTTGGAGCTCCATTGACAATCTCTTTCCACACTGTTTGGTCCTGCATTGCTGTTCCCAGATCCCCGATATCCAACCCTGAGACCCGAGCTATGGTGTCTGGGAAAAGTCAATTTTCGTGAGAAGGCATTTGCAGAAGGATGTATAGGAGTAAGGATGAGACGATTTCCCTGTCCACTCGGTGGCAGTGACTGGCAAACTAATATCTCTTACTTTCTCTCTCTCTCATTTATTGCTTTATCTCTCTCTCCCTCTCTCTATCATTGCTTCATATCTCTCTCCCTCTCTCTATCTCTTTTATTGCTTCATCTCTCTCTCCCTCTCTCTATCTCTTTTATTGCTTCATATCTCTTCATCATCATCATTACCATTTGACCTACCTATGGTTGGTCGGGAACTCAATTGACAATCCTTTTCCACACTGTTCGGTCCTGCATTACTGTCACCAGATCCCCAATGTCCAACTCTGAATCCCTAGCTAATGTGTCTGGGAAAGTCAAAGACACTTTCAGAAGGATACCATAGGAGTAAGGATGAGACAATCTCCCTGTTGACTCGGTGACAGTGCAGTTGTTTGAGCTTAAGAGAGATTGGCCTCACTTCTCCATAAATTGTGTTAAGCATTGCATGAAATCTTCAACTTATGACCTGGATTTTTGTAAGTAGATTTGTATATGTTCCATCCAGTTGTCTTTCAAGATGAGCAGATAATGTCCAAGTTTCTGATCCATACAGCAGAACTGGTTCAGTCAATGTTCGAAAGGTTTGGACTTTTAAGGATGATGTAAATTTAAATTCCAAGTTGGTGTCTGGCATGAGATAATTCACTTCATAGCTTGAAAGAAGTCTTTAGCATTGCATGGCAGTCTTTTTTAGAGATGATCTCTCGACAAAAACACCCAGATGTAGGGTTGGTGTCCTACATTTTGTATCAGCTACAGAAAGAACTAAGTTACGACCAACCATAGGGAGGTCGAAGGATGATGATGAAGATTGTTCTCTTTCCTTAATAGTGGTTTTTTTCTCGTAACACTTAGTAACCCTTGCATCTTAGGGGCTTTATTACCTTTCTTGGGATGAAATGATTAATATGATTTTAAATCTTTGCTGACTTGCAGCCATACCCAATCATGGGAAAGGCTTAGGAAGTAAACCCTGGGGAATCCGCAAAAATTCAAATGCCAAGTTGGTGTCTGGCACAGGATAATTCGCTTCATGGCTTGAAAGAAGTCTTTGCCTTGGGTGGCAGTCGATGGTGTCTTGTGGCAGTGATGATGTCTCGACAAAAACACCAGGATGTAGGGTTGGCGCCCCACATTTTGTATCGGCTACCAAAAGAACTATTAGTACATTCATTCGCACAGAATGTAACAAGAAGTTCGACGTTTAACGATCGATTTGGTAGTCATGCAAAAATTTGCTGAAACTCCAATGACACCTCTCTTTATTTGGGGGGGGGGGGGATATCGTTTAAAAATGACCCAGCGCACTTCCAAAACAGAGGTAATGAGCAGGAAACGAACAAATATAGCACGCCGCAGTTCGAAAGCTCGAGCATAATATTAATTTTGAGACCCCCTGGGTCAACATGCCCAGAGAAATAAGAGAACGATTTGAATTCGCCGCCGATTATTTTGTACTCATCTAAGGGAGGTAACCACTTATTTTGCTTATTATTTCATAATAACGTAAAAATGCGCAAAGTAAATAGTTACGAATAAAAATATTTATTCATTAAATTTACTTAGTGTATCCATTATATGTGTGAATGAAGGTGAGACCATTGGAACTAATTCTATGTTGTTCTGATCCTAAAAGAAATTATTTGTGTTGCTTTTGTTCTGTTACAAACTTAAAAGAAAAAGACGAGAGAGAGAGAGGCCTATCGAGCGACTTTGCGGAATTTTGTTTTTAAAAAGCAGAAAATACAGGGGAAAGAAAGAGTATAAAATTATTTTAAAAAATTCTATATAAAAATTAATAACAAGGAATAACCGGTTTTCTTTTTTATGAAACTAAAATACGATTTTACTTAAAAATTTAGCTACTAAAAAAAGTTACTAGAACTAAAACTACTTAACTGGAAGAAACATGTTTCAATTTGAATTAATTGTTATGGCTTTTTATAGTTCGGCAGACACTTGATATATATCAATAAAAATAATCAAATGTTAGAAAAAAAACAAATCATTAAAGCCCTAATATCCTTAAAGATCTTTAGATAAGAAACTAAAGAAACGGAACAAATTAAAAAGTTAAAACAATTTTTTTACTTTAAATACGAAACTAACAATTTTCCCGGTCACTAAAATAAAATACGGTTTTTACTTTTAATTAAATGTAATTGTCATTTAATAAATTATTACCATGGAAATGTAAAAGAAAAATTCTTAAAATATTTTTAAAAAGTATAAAAAGAAGGTGAAATGTGATAGTATTTAAAACAAGAAAACAATTGCGTACCGGTTTGAGAAAACAATTTAAAAATAATTTAAATTCATCAATTTTCTTTAAAAAAATTTAAATCAACTTTTACTTTACTTTAAAAAAGAGCATATTTAAAAAAAAACTTATCCGTGTTTGTAGACTTCGCTCTACAAAAATAAAACAGTTTTTCTTTTGTGACAATATAGCAAAAAATAATAAATTATGTAGTTGTACTACTCACCTATTATTTATTTATGTAACAAAACAAAAATACTGATAATTTATCAAGGACATCAAGCATTCTAGCTTTTTCCACCTTTTAACTTTTAAAATTCTGGTTTGCTCATCAAACCAAGCAGAAGTGGAATAATATTAATTAAAATAATTAGTTAAATGAAATCTAACATCCAGGTAAACGTTTCTTTACACAATAATTACACAGTGAATCACTTATCGTGCACTTGTTAAATTTTTTTAAAAAATTGGGTCGAAGCTTCCGAGATTCATACAACAATCGCAATCCTCTTGTTGCGATTAGTGTGGCCTTGTGCCATAAACTAAGCTAAAAAAAACTTAGTAGATAAAAAAAATTCACAGAGGTGCTTCTGGTAATGGTTAACTAACTAGTCTAGTCTGGGTAAATCGTTACGACAGAGTAGCGAATTCGATCCTCACAGGGTGGCTTTGTAACAAAATTAAGAAGCTATATAAATATTAAGTTATTATTCATTGTAAAATAAAAATGTTTGCTTTTTACAGGTAAAAACTTACCTCAGCTAATCAAAATGGAAAAGTCCTTTTTATCAACAACTTGATAGTTCGTTGTCTACTTTGCTAACGGCACAGTCACTCAAGTCGTAACAAATTGCCCGACTGTATATCAAGTGTCTGCCGAACTATAAAAGATCAGAAAAAAAGATTAACGTTGGAGGCGGGGGAGATGACAACTAATACTTTTTTTTTCTTTTTACTTGCATTTTGCTTGGAAAAAAACTTGTAAAATTCCGTTACTTGTAGTTTAAATGTTGCAGTGTTTTGCAAGAACTTTTTTTTAAGTGCGGGGAGGCGTATTAATTCGTTAGTAAATTAGTTTAATTAAAACTAAAACGCGAGATATCATAAATAATTAAAAAAATTATTAGCATCCATACAAAGTAAAAACTGTTCATTTTTCTTCTATAGCTTTCGATCTGTTCATTATCGATCTATTTCAGTCTGCTCATTATCTATCGATCTCTAATATATTTTTTCAATTTTTTTTTTTTTTTACAGTGATGTACAAGGCTCGGGAGCCACTCGAGGTAGAGGGTTACAGAGTAAAAAGAACAGTTTAAACTTTATGCTGACATCTGTGAAAGATAATGGCTAACCCTAGATTTGAACAGGTTAAGAGTGTAGTGAATGAGAAAACATCCCCTCGGGAGTTGGTTACACAAAGCAGTGGTTTGTGGGAAGAAGCTGCTAGTGTGGAACTTACTTCTCATCAATAGAACATGGAGTGAATGACAGTGTTCTGCTACAATGTGCATAGCGGGCTTTAGCCATGAAGGTTGGAACTGGTTGAAGTAAGGAATGCAGTTCGTCTGGGCACTTTCCAGGGAAGTAGCAATAGGGCAGGGAGAAGCTTGCAACATTCCGTCTGTAAGAGACGGGGCGTAGGGTGGAAAATGTTTTGTTACCCACAAGGATGCAGAGACACTTTTGAACCCCTATTGAGACTGGAAAGCAAGGACTGGGCAGCAGCTCCTGACTAAATACGACAGCAGCACTCCATTTTAGACCTGATCTTGCTCTTAGGTAGAGGATAGCACATGGAGTCAGGTACTTACTGGAGTGGTACAGGGAACCGACCATTTTTCCTGCATCTTTAGTGATGGGTCATATATATGCGTTCCACTTGAGGTCTGGGTTGAGTTTAAAGTCCAGTAGTTGCTCAAGGCAAGGAGGCATGGTGGTGTAATGGATAGTGGCTAGGATTGAAGAATCAGAGAGCCGGTTTCAAATTCCAGTCGAATCCATTTACCTTCACTTACGTGCTAATACCCTTGGGAAAGGTATAAATCCTCTTCTTCTCCCCCCAGCTATGGGTAAATGGCAGGACAGACCGGGTTATATAGCCTTGGATGGCAACTGGTCTACTGCAG
The DNA here is from genome assembly GCA_964036315.1 of Acanthosepion esculentum. NCBI lineage: Eukaryota > Metazoa > Mollusca > Cephalopoda > Sepiida > Sepiidae > Acanthosepion > Acanthosepion esculentum. The sequence goes on along the minus strand of OZ038517.1, from coordinate 10,662,262 downwards.
AAAGAAATGGCAAAAATCTGTCTCGTCAGTCATGTATCAGAAGATAAATGATCGCCTCCGCGTGTATCGTGCATGACACATAACTGAAAGAGAAGGTAACTGCATAAACATTTCCTCTGGGCACTTCTACACCTCTTGTTTTGTAGCTTACACCCCCCCCAAAGGAATTCTAATACTATTAAAATTATAATGTGTTTTACTTTTTGGCAGTCTCTCACCCCCACTTTTTTATCTGAAATATGATTATGGGTAGGTAAAGAGAATCAGTTGAGGAATGGATAGCAGATCGGATTGAGGAATCAAAGAGCCGAGTTCGAATTCCATTTGAATCCATTACATTTACTTACGTGCTAATACCCTTCGGAAAGGTATGAATCCTCCTTTTCTTCACCCCCCCCAGTTATGAGTAAATAGCAGGACAGACCGGGTTCTGTGGCCTCTTATATCCGGGTTTCTCTTATATCCGGGTTTGGTCTATTATATATACATTAACACGGGCTCTAATTTGGGACCAGAGAAAATCTCTCTTATATCCGGGTTTCTCTTATATCCGGGTTTGGTCTATTATATATACATTGACACGGGCTCTAATTTGGGACCAGATATAATCTCTCTTATATCCGGGTTTCTCTTATATCCGGGTTTGGTCTATTTTATATACATTAACACAGGCTCTAATTTGGGACCAGAGAAAATCTGTTATATCCGGGTTACACTGTATGTATGTATGTATGTATGTATATATATATATATATATATATATACACACACACACACACACACACAGTGTAACCCGAATATAAGAGGCTTGGCGGGACCGGAGAAGTCTCTTATATCCGGGTTTCTCTTATAAGCGGGTTTGGTCTAATTTATATTCATTAACACAGGCTCTAATTTGGGACCAGAGACAATCTCTCTTATATCAGGGTTTCTCTTATATCCGGGTTACACTGTACATAATTTTTTTTTTTAAACTGAGATTTTTCAGACTGTTTATAAGTTTTACAAATATTAAATAAAACAAAAATTCATTGTATAAAAATCTAAGTGTTTATTATTTTACTAGCCTAGAAGAAGCCCATTGGGCGGACTTTAGGCTAGCTTATGCAGAGGGCTTTTGGGTTGTCATCTCCCTATGTACATAAAAGTTATAAGAATTTAGAAATAATAAAATTATTTTATTTTCATTTGACATAATCTTTCTTCATATACGCAACCGATCTCTGTAGTTTGTTTACATTTGTGTGCAAATTTTATTTTATTTTTAAATCCCGATTCTTTCTGACCCCTTCACATAAAGTGACTCTTAAAAGACATTAGAGAACCGGAACGATGTAATATTTCGAATATGTCAGAATGTCTGAAGACCAACTTCTCAAGAGCTCCTCTCTGCGGCTGCTCGGTCTCACGCTGTCCGCTGATCTGAGATGGAACAAATACATCGAGTCAGTTGCATCATCCACGGCAAGGAAAGTTGGTTCCCTGTGCTGAGCCAGGAAATTTTTCTCCCCGGAATCAATCCTCCAACTCTATAAATCGACCATTCGCCCTTGCATGGAGTATTGCTGCCATACATGGTCTGGAACCCCTGCTGTTTACCTCAGGGATCTTGATAAGATCCAGAGACGGATATGCAATGTAATTGGCCCTGATCTGTCATCTCGTCTGCAGTCGCTCTCTCACAGACGCGACGTTGCCTCGCTCTGTCTTTTTTACAAATACTTTCACGGTAATTGCTCCGAGGAGCTGCTTTCGCTGGTCCCTAGGCCTCATGAATTTAAACGTCCTACGAGGCTGGCATCCCGTTCCCACCCCTTCACCGTTGAAACTGTTAGATGTAGACGTCTCTTCTACTCCAATAGCTTCATGTCTTGCACATCTCGCCCGTGGAACTCTCTTCCCTATTCCTGTTTCCCTGACAAATACAATCTCCAACTATTTAAGTGTAATGTCAATCGACATCTCCAGTTGCCTTGATCTATCCACTTCCCTTCTCCACATCCTTTCACCTTTCATTCCCATCTGCTCTCGCTCCAAATCTTCTGTAACCCCTTGCCTTGATCAACCCACTGTCTTTCTCTTTCTCCACATCCTCTCCTTTACCACTCCTAACTGCTCTTCCTCCAACCCTTCTATAACCCCTTGCGTGATAATAGCCTCCAGCCTTGCTTGGGGTGATACGCTTAAAAAAAAAAAAAAGTACACATGCTAGAAAAAGAAAATAAAAACCATATGAGCAACATACCGTGTCCCACTTAGGTCTTAATTACGGTTTAATTAGACAATATCAATTGCAATTGTTCTGAAAAGTGGAATTAAAGTTAAATCTTTAATAAAGAATTGTTTTTTTAAACCTTTCGCTCTGTTTGATATCTAAATTTAACTTTAAATGAGTTTTTTTATTTAATTTTTAATCATGCATAACTACACTCGTTACTGCCTGTTACTTCAGGTTGTTTATGATTCACTGAGATCAAAAAACAAACACACACATACACTGTGCCTTATAGATAGACGATGAAATTTTCAAATTCTTACCATCATTATTTACACTCTTCTTCAGTCGAGAGAAAAATCTAAATAACAAACATAAGGATAAAAATAATGATAAAGATAACAACAACAACACATATAAAAATTACATTTTTAATATTGAAGTAAAAAATCATTTTATCTCATCATCTTAATTTTTCAAGACAATTTTACGGTTCACTGATTACGATATAGTGTTCATGTTGCACACAAAAAATGGATTAATTTCATTTTCACCAATTTCCCTCCCATATCCAAAGTTCTAATTTAATGTAATTTGACACATTGACTCCTATATAATGGTCATGTAGTGCCAAAGAAGGATTTTCAAGAAGATTCTCAGTCTTTAATCCCATCTCCAAGGTTCTGATTCTGAATGTGCTTTTATGGCACACTGACTCCTATATAATGGTCATGTAGTGTCAAACAAGGATTTTCAAGTAGATTCTCATAGTCTTTAATCCCATCTCCAAGGTTCTGATTCTGAATGTGGTTTTATGGCACACTGACTCCTATATAATGGTCATGTAGTGCCAAAGAAGGATCTTTAATTTGTTTAATCATTAACCCCATATCTAAAGTTCTGAATGTAGTTTTATAGCACACCAACTGTTATACAGTGGATATGTATTGGCAAAGAGAATGTTGTATTTTTTTAAAACCTGCTACAATGATCACAGATATCCAAAACAATCTGAAATACACATACTTTGCGTTGCTGTCATTGTGCACTACTTAAATAGACTGGTCCGTCCACTCATAAAAAAACAGTGAAAAGTTTTTTTAGGAGACAGTTTTTGTGTATTAGCATTGTTTAGCCCTTCCTAGGTCACAATACTTACCAGAATTAAAAATATTAATGTTTTATTGACTTAGAAGCTGGCGGGGGCAGTCCTCTTTATTACATCAAGACAGTATCAAATTAATTCCTGACTTTCACAAAGTTATTGTCCTTAGGCGTTTTGCATATGAAAATAGACTTTCTTTAGGTGGGGTTACAAAAAGTTTCTCTTAAATAAGGAACAAACGGACACATACATTTTGAGTAAAGAACAAAAATTTACATAAATTAATAAAAATTACGCGTCCGTTTATTCTTGAGATAAATAATTATGAAACACAGATTTTTGTGCATGTGCTTCCAAAAAATTCCCATATAAAAAAGTTTTTAAAAAGTTTAAGAGAATTTTTAAAAATTCTGAAAATGAAAAAATATATGAAGATATCAAGTATGTTAGCAAAATTTTCAAACTTGACATTTGCAAACAACTTCTAAGTATCAAGGCCAATAACTCTGTAAAAGTTATGGATCGATTTAACACTGTATCAATATTATAAACAGGATCTCCTTTCTAAATTGATAACAAATCTATATTTTTTTATTCTGACAAGTGTTGCAGCTTAAGGAAAGACTAAATAATGCTAATCTACAAAAATTATTTTATAAAAATCCTTTTCTCTATATTTTATGAATGGACTAGTTTATTTAAATAGGACTGAAAATTGCTTTATTCTTCAAGTCAGAGTATTTTAACTGTATTGCTCTAGCAAAAATCTTGCTATGATGTGTCCTTTTTTGCTGTTATAGTAACAAACACACCTACCGACAGAAACCAGATCATCAGAATAAATTATTGGTGTGATGAAAAAATTTTCAGTGCCATCTCGGGCATATTAAGAAAATCTTCCATGTCTTTCAAAGTTACTGTTCTTTATTATTTGTATAACCAGTTACAAGTTACTGAGGATCATAATTATTTATCTTAAGAATAAACGGATACATAATTTTATTAATTTATGTAAATTTTTATTCTTTACTTAAAAAGGTGTCTGTTTGTCCGTTATTTAAGAGAAATCTTTTTGAAACCTCAATTCAAAAAATTCTGTTTTCTTATGCAAAACATCTAAGTCCAATAACTCTGTAAAAGCCAGATTCGATTTGACACGATACTGATGTTAGAAACAGCCTATCCACCTAGTAAATCGATTAAAAAACAATATTTTTTTTTATTCTGGCAAGTGTCTGGGCCTAAGGAAAGTCAAATGAATGCTAACCTACAAAATTTATTTCATAAAAAAAATTCCCTATTTTATTTACGAGTGGACCAATTTATTAAACTAGTGTCTTGTCATTGTTACAACCTTTTGGCCTATTTATTCTACAGCCTGCGTCATGTTGCTAATCTCTAAGGAGAGAGGGAAGCGTTTCTATTTACAGAAAAAGGTGGTAAGTCGGCCAAGAAATCTGATCTTTGTTTTTTGGGGTTTTTTTTATTATGGATTATATATACACTTGAAGAAAGTTGTCAAAAAGGATTGGTTGAAATTTCGAGGCTTCTTGAATTGATGATGGCTCTTCGCAAAAATTATAGGAATTTTCTGAAATTCTGTCAAGTTTTTTTTTTTTTTTTTAGAAACAGATGTTCAATTAAAAAGGAATGATTTCTTTAAAATATTTTTCAATTTCGTTCAATTAAAATTTCAATCCATGGAAAGAAATGAGTTCAATGTGGTTGTCACCGTAGAAGGAACTGGAAGTCATTTGGGACAACATGTCCATTTCGTGTTCTCGGTCAACAGACTGGGAAAAGTCATCAGGCCCAGTAGCACCACAACCACCTATCAATCTTGTCCGATACCCGGGGTGAACCATCAACTCACATGTTGGTGGACTCTTCAACCAAACTTGGGAGGTCAGCGTAGAGGTCAGGGGTTTGAGGTGGTCCTGCAATCGTTGAATGGTCATGTGTTTGCCCATTGTAGTCAAACCAAGAAATGAGTCAGTGAAACTGAAAGTAAACAAAATTCAAAGTAAATAACATAAGAGTCAAATTTCATTATGTGAGTCAATTTGCTTTTGCAATTGTTATTAACCAACATTTCAGGATATATTACATAATAAATAATAATATATATTATATAACAAATAATAATATATATAATATATTATATAATAAATAATATATATAAAAAAAAACAATATTGTATTTTCATTAAATAAGTATTTGTTATTTTAATCATTAAATAAGTAGTGGGAGTATTTTCTATGTTAAATAACTTTCAGTTTTTTCAAAACACGAATGAAAATTTATTGTACTAAGCTATGCACCCTAATAAAACCAACTGTACTTTGTATGCCATTACCTATTTACACTTCTCCCCAAAATTTGGTTTTAATTGGTCAATGTATGGCTATTTTAGAAGTTGTGATGAACAGACAGACTAACAGAAGTCACTAAACTTTATATATAGAAGCCAAAGAAGTATCAGCAATGTTATTGGTCCTGACTTGGCATCTCGGCTTCACTTACTTTCCCACTGCTATAACATAGCTTCCCTGTGCCTTTTCTACAAATATTTTCATGATAATTGTTCTGACAATCTTTCCTCTTTGGTATCTAGTTTTTATGAATTTAAGCACAGTATACTAGATTGGCAGTTTGGTCCCATAATTTTACAGTTGAAAAGATTGGATGTAACCATAAGTTTATGCAAATTAAATAAATTGTCATCTTCAGTCTCTTTGAATCTTGTTTTTGTTTTATTGTCCTCTTTCCTTAATAATGATTTTTCTCAGATTCTTTCTTTCTCAGTAAACCCTTGTGCCTTAGTAGCTTTATTGCCTTGCTTGGGGTGAAAGGATTTAAAAATTAAATAAATAAAAATTAGGTTGAGTCATAAGTAATTTCCCTTTTTGGGATGCGACCAATTGCAAAGAACTAATCATTTCATGGCAGTTAATAATATCTTCGGAGTACAGTAACACACAACAGAAGGATTGACACGACCGACCCCCAAAAGCTGAACACGATGGAAGAAGGGTAATGTTGTGCATGTGGTGGTATGTTCGGCTTATTAT
>OZ038517.1:10623371-10640871 GCA_964036315.1 Acanthosepion esculentum | reverse complement strand
TAAATAGAGTTTATTATTTTTGGTGTAAATTCTCAAGACCAAAAAAAAAAATGTATAAATTCACTTTCATATGTTTGGGATTTATTAAAATTCTGTGCTCTATTGTCTGGGGCTGTAGAATACACTGACTCCACCTCTGCAGAGGGGTAACCCACACTACACCAATCAGCATCCTAGGTATTGAAACTACATTTGCGTCCTGGGTAAGATGATAAACTATGTCCAACAGCAAGGCCTCTGATCAGGAGGTTTGAGGAGCGGGGAACCACCTCTTAATTCCTGGTGTTCCCAGGTTTACTCTGACCCGGGGTGGTAGCACCTATTAGGGTCCCAACTATGGGAAAATAGTTAACCCCCTGAAAGGGGTTAAAAAACTATGAAAGTGTAAAAATAGGTTTTAATACCAGCAATACATTTTATCTCCTGTTAATTCATCTCTCCAAGTTCTCCACTGCTTTAACCGGGTATTGAACTCACACTCTTTGGGTCCTGTCACTGGATGTAACTAACGCCTTTATCCACTGTGCCATGTTTCCTTGGGGCCATCTGTGTATGAATTTCTGTATATTATAGACCTAATGTCTCAGCAAACATTTTTTACCAGTGCTCATATTGCAATTTCTGTGGATATTATTGCTTTTTTTCTCTGGCACTCCTTATTACTGGCTCCCATATTGTATTCATTTCCATGCTTGTTTGGCTCAGGAGATTTTTGTGGCCTGAAGAAGGCTGGAGTGTACAACGGCTGAAACGTAATAAATATGGCGACAAAGATAAGGACAATAGTCCGAATAATGTAAATAGTGTACATAATACCTCATCTCAGAAATATAGACAGATACTGAAGGGCCGAAACATTTAACCCATTTGAGGGGGAGGGGGCTAAAATTATTTCTATCCTGCTTTTGGCTGATAAGCTAGGATGCTAAAACTATTTAACCCATTTGAGGAGGGACTACCTAAAATTATTTCTTTCCTGCTTTTGGCTGATAAGCTAGGATGCTAAAACTATTTAACCCATTTGAGGGGGGCACTAAAAATTATTTCTATCCGGATTTTGGCTGATAAGCTAGGATGCTAATACTATTTAACCCATTTGAGGAGGGGCTACCTAAAATTATTTCTATCTTGCTTTTGGCTGATAAGCTAGGATTCTGAAACTATTTAACACATTTGAGGGGGGGGGGCTACCTAAAATTTTAAAATCAGTCAGCTCTAAGATTACCATTAGAAAAGGAAATTGAACGTAGAATAGGCTGTGCCAGATCTATTTTTATTTAAATTTTTATACATGCTAAAACTGCAGTGGATAATCAGTGAAACTGCAGCGGATAATCAGTATAAACTACAGTGGACAATTAATATAGCCTACCTGTAATCACATGAACATGCTGGTGCCCATCAACATGACAAGGTCGTGTCCCACAGATTTTTTCAAATGTGCCAATCTGTTTGTCGATTTCTTCCCTCACCTGAGAAACAAGTAAAAACAGATAAAAAAAAAACTCATTGGGGATTTTTTTTTACAAATATTTCTTGTTCCAATTGGCTCAGTAGATTAATTAAAGTTTAGAACATCAAACAGTGAAGAAATTCATGTCAACCAAAAGTTCTCAATCAAATCTTATGCTAATGTTGGTTTAAATGAATTCAATGCATGTATAACAGTCTCTTAACTTATCAACTCTTATGGAAAAATGGAACAAAATTCCGAGATACAGTTGTCCCCCTTTTATTGTGAGGGAGGAAAATCCCCCCCCCCCCAACAAATGATATACCCTATATTTTTTGTTAAGTCTAGAATCAGGGCCATAATTCACATGCACAAAAATGAAAGTAATTTTGTTGATACACTTTATTGGTTTAAAAAAGATATCTTGAGTGGTTGATTTTATTTTTAAGTGACTACAATTGCTCAAAGCAAACAATAGCTGACTGGTTCAGATTTTGTAGGGATGTGTGCATTTTTCATTTTTTTTTTTTTTTCAAATATATATTCGGATATATATTCCCATTTCTGCAGACCCTTGTCAGTTCCTTTTGCTTTGAGAAAAATGCTTTAGCAAAGCCAACTATTTTCTATTTACGCTATTTACCTTGTTCAGACTGTTGTCCTCATCTTCATTACCATATTCACAAGATTTCAAGAAGGCCGCAATGTACAATGGCCGAAGCGTCATGAATATGGCAATAAAGATGAAAACAACAGTCTGAAGAAGGTAAATAGTGTAAAAAGAAAATAGATGGCTTTTCTAAACCATTTTTCTCAATGAAAAAGGAACTGACAAGCAAACACACGAATGGGTAAATATATATCTGAATATATATTTAGAAAAAAATGAAAATATATTTGAAAATATATTAATAATATATACAATAAATGAAATATATATATATATATATGTAAGCAAATATGTGGATGTAGATCTGACGGTATGATGAAAAATATGGAAAAGACAAAGCAAAATCCGAATATGCAAGTTTATTGTTTTAATTTTGTTTTACCGTCGATAACCATGTCCTGAAGATGGTCTACTAGACCGAAATGTCTGACGTCAACAGTAAAACAAAATTTAAACAGTAAACTTGCGTATTTTGATTTTGCTTTGTCTTTTTCCTCATATATATATATATATATATATATATATATATATTATTATTATCATCCACAGACAGACTGTTTCGCTGTATCACAGCTCATCAGTGTGGCTAGACGTCCGGTTGCCTCTAGCTAGGATCGAAACCCGACTGAATTGGTGTCAGTCAGATATTCTACCACTAAGCTGTCGACCCACGGCAGGGATGAAGGTGAATTTTGGCGTATTTATTTTTAGATAAACATACAGGTGACTTTATATATATATATATATATATATATATATATATATATATTTAAATATTATGCAGTGTTACATTAGAACATGCACATACACACTATAAAACTGTATGTCTTGGTTTACAGCTTTACTTTAGTATTGAGCTCTGTTTTAAATGCTGAAATCTTACACTTCTTCGTTCTTTTACATTTGTATATATATATATATATATATATATATATATATATATATATATATTTTAACTACGAATCATGGCCCCGATTCTAGATTTTTACCCATTTCTCCTGCACAAGTATCATACAATGAACATTAAGAGAACAAAATAGTGTGTGAAAGAAACAAATAAAAAAGCGGAGTTGAACAAAGCAAATCAAGCCTCCAAAAATTACTGAACTTGTGGAACTAAAAATCAATTCTCTTTTAACTTGCTTTATTTCCAGAGTAACAGTAGTTGTAGCATTGTGTCTAGAAGGGAGCGAGAGATAGAACTTATGTCAAAATCTCATTACCATGCGCTGGAAGTTGATTTTGATTAGCTGAACCAGCAGGGGAATGATAGGTATAAAGAAAGGATTTTCAGTGTGTTGTTTCTGAACCATCAAACAATGTAGATGTGTTCTCTTTTGTGTCTGAAACGGCTCCACAATGGGGGGAGAGAGAGACCCCACTAGACTGAAATGTACACATCAACGTGATTCATAAATAGTTAAGTTAAAATTATCCCTGAAGGTCTGAACTGGTGGGTCTTAGATGTGAAGGTCTGAACTGGTGGGTCCTAGATGTGAAGGTCTGAACTGGTGGGTCCTAGATGTGAAGGTCTGAACTGGTAGAAACAAGGAATGTAATGAGCCTGAACATTTGTTTTGGAAATAGTGACTTAGTAGCGAGTGGCTAGTAAGGTTTCATCTGTGTGGAAAGGTGTTGTATGGTAAAAAACAATTCATCACTCACAACAGAAGCCAAAAGCTGAGAAGTGATTCTGAGCATGATAAAAGCATTGTTTTCCAGGCACACAGTATTAAACAACAGAATCCGAGTAAGGTAATTGCCAAAAATTCAGTTACCATAAATAAAATAGCATCGTCTGTTGAATTATTTTTAAATTATTATTAAGAGAAATGTTTGTAAGACAAGGATTTGGCTAGAAAGAAAGAAAGAAGTGAAGAGAGAAGTGAAGATAGATGTGGAGAGAGAGAATTGGATTAAGTTGGTAAGAACAGATACTACACTTTGATCCACCCTATCTATGCGAATGACAGTTCTGTCTGCCAGTTCATAAAGAAAAGAGAAATTCCTCCTTTGGATACACATTAGGGTTATTAATTTTTTACTTCTCGTAAAATGTTCTGCTAATAATTTGATGGACTTTTGTTAAAAATAAAGAAGGGTTTAATTTTGTAAGAAATGTCACCCCCAACATGAATTTTTAAAAATTTCTAAAATCATAAATAAAGTGGCAATAAAGTCACTATACAATTACTTATAATAAAAAAGAAAAGCACTGAAGCAGGGGGCTTGCAGTCCGACCAGTATCGGTAATTAATTTACTATTGTTTACCATAGCATTTGATTGTTATTAACAACAAACAGTTTAATAACAAACTTCTGAATTGTTGATTAAATGATCCCGGGTCACTTGCGGCCCGACTGGCATTTTTAAAGGCACGCGGGCCACAGGCGAACCAATTGGCCTTTTGAATGGCTCCCCGGCCATGTGCGGCCCGACTGGCATTCTGAATGGCTCGCGGGCCACAGGTGGCTCAATTGGCATTCTGAATGTCTCTCGAGTCACATGCCGCCCGATTGGTATTCTGAATATATATATAAGAAAACCTATATATATATATATATACAGAAAAATTAATTTCGGTCGAGCTCTTTGGTTTGAGGTGTGGGTTTGTAAACAGTGACTATTTAAGCTAATATTGCACGACTCTTCAGCAGAATTGAGTCACTCTCAGTCACTGTGTGTTTATCTAAATCTAAAAATAAACACGCTAAAATTCACCTTCATCCCTGCCGTGCGCCAACGGCTTAGTGGTAGAAGTTCCGACTGACACAGTCGGGTTTTGATCCTAGCTAGAGGCAACCAGACGTCTAGCCACACTGATGAGCTGTGAAACAGCAAAACAGTCTGTCTGTGGATGACCAAAAAAAAAATATATATATATATATATATACACACACATACATACAGGTTTTCTTGTTTTTCTTCTTTTCTTTTCTCCCCTTGTCAGTCTTTTTTTATTTCAAAAATGTATATATGTATGTATGTATGTGTGTGTGTATATATATATATATATATATATATATATATATATATATATATATATATATATATATACACAGGGTGGCAATAAAGTCAGTATAAAGTTACTTATAATAAAAAAGCCAAGCATTGAAGCAGGTGGCTTGCAGTTGGAGCAGCCTCGGTAATTAATTTACTATTGTTTACCATAGCATTTTATTGTTATTAACCAAAATTAACCAGAAACATTTTAATAATTAATTTCTGGGCTGTTCATTAATTACTCTGTCTTAATTGTTATTGTAAGTAATTTTATAGTGACTTTATTGCCACCCTGTATAAGTATGGTAGGACTATAAGTTTTATAGTGACTTTATTGCCACCTTGTATAAGTATGGTAGGACTACAAGTTTTATAGTGACTTTATTGCCACCTTGTATAAGTATGGTAGGACTACAAGTTTTATAGTGACTTTATTGCCACCCTATATAAGTATGGTAGGACTATAAGTTTTTGGAAACTTCTGAAACTTGTTTTTGGTTATTTGTAAGTTTGTATGTTATGCTATAGCTATAAACTGTTAAATACAATAAAAAACTACATAAGTCCTATCCAATTACATCATCAGCAAATTGAAAAATAAAGCTTCTGAAATAATTTGAATTTTTTTTTTACCCTTATTTGCATATATGTTAAAATAAAATTTTCAATTTAGAGATGACCTTTTTGAAGAACAAAAACAAAATAATGCCTTTTTCATTACTTTTGAACAAAAGGTCATCAATTTATGATACAGGGTTGTAAAAAAGTCATGACCCTAATATTCATATGAAAAGAAAACAACATAGAATTTAAAAGTTCAAAACAATTTCATATTATTCCACTTCTAAAGCGAAATGAATCTGATGAAGTTAAATAAATATCAAAACATGTTACATTTATAAAGCTTTTCCTACTTTTTCCTTATTTAAACGCCAACGCCCAATATATATTTATATGGAATCTAATGTTATTTCTTATTACCATAAAATGTTATATTTGGTGAGTACATGTATTTGAGAAGACATCCCCCCCAACCTTTTTAAAAAAAAAACAGTTTAATTAATGTCTACCAGCCTGGTATTCAAGAGTCTTACTAAAGAAAATGCGTCTCTCCTCAAGAGTCGATAGTGCAATCCCTTTATATTGATATAAATTGGCAGGGAGTGGGGTAGTAGCTGACAATATTTTACCTCTCTAAAATCAAGCGGGTGGAGGCTGACAATGTCTTACCTCTCTAAAATCAATTCGCCCTTCAAGCGCTGTTTGCCGGAATGTAATCTTATCCAGAAATTCACCATTAGAGTCAAGCAGACTGTCGTAAGTGGATCCAATTGGACGACCCTCGGTCAGATTCAAATGAAGTCCTAAAGAGTTTAAAATAAAAAAAATTTAATCCGCCAATATTTTTTTCAGCAGACAAAAATTCAACGCTACTGCATTTAGCAACATGTAAGACTGTTAAAATAATTTTATGTTTCCCTCCTCCTCCTCTTTCTTCTTCTATGTGATGTATCCCTTCAGGAGGTGGGAAGTCATGGCTCTCCACAACGTTTTATCCTTTATAGCTCATAGTAACGGTTGTATCCCCCCCCATTCCTAGCACTCCATGTTCTGCCATCCATTTACACAAACTTGTATGTTGGTTACTCACTGTTTCTCTCTTTTCCTCTTGTCTTCAATGTCCTGTGAGTGTGAAATTCTCCAAGCCCTCTTTTCTCATTGTGTGTCTTTCAGATTTCTCTTTCTGGTTCTAAGTATAAGTGTTACATTAGAGAAAATAGCTTACCTCCTGGACAAAAACAGATTTGGACGTGTCTCGCATGTAAAATATTCCCCCCCAAAAAAATGGCGGCTTTGCGTGTGGTACATTTAAAAAAAAGATGTGAGGTTTTTGTGTTGGATAGACTTTTGTGAGAGTCTTATTTAGCATATGTAAATTTGAACTGTCACTCAATCTATAAAAAGCGCTTAAAGAGGTGACAGACAGAAGTACGACTGCTGCGGTGGACAGAAGACGTGTTGTTGGATTGTTTGACTTACTCTATTCTGTTGGTTGACAGAAACAGATTAGGGAACTTTATTACAAAGCAGAAGAAACTGACTACAATAAGTTTTACTTTTTGTTTCCATTTCCTTAAAAGTTATTCACATGTTCATGCCGATTGTATTCTCAGCATTCTTCTATAGAACCAATTCTCTGTTGCCACAAGTCTCTTCTTTATCTGTAAGGAAATTGTCCAGCATTCACTGCCATATAGAGAGACTGATATTACATAACAGTTCAGCACTCTTTTTCGTGCTGCTTTACCATGTGTCCTACCGATCAGTGTATCCTATCACCACATGTGTGTCCTACATTATCTAATGTAAGGGGAAAAGCAAAAACAGAAGGAGGGATACCATTTATTGTTGTTTTATAAAATTTTAAATTAAAAAAATTTAGAAAATAAGAAATTTGACTAAAAAATCATGAAACAAGATATTTGAATCCTTTAAATAAAAACATTCCGAATGTCTTTTAACATATTGCAAAAAAAAAAAATGTCAGGACAATGCCTTAATAATGTAGAATACAAATGTGGCGGTAGGATACACACTAAAGCAAAAACTGATTGGTAGGACACATGCTAAAGTGGCAGCCACTTTTCTTTGTTTCTAATAAAATTTTCCTATTTCTTAATACTTTATTTAGCTTTTGAAAGGCATCTTTCAGTATTCCAATGTCCCTCTGAATTTCAGTGTCACAGTTTCGATCCTCGGTTAAAACACTTCCCAGATATTTAATCTTTCATACTTGCTTGATTTTGGTATCTTTTAAATTGTAGCTCATATCTTGGGCTGTTCCTCTTGCTGACAACCATAAATTCTGTCTTCTTACAATTGATGTTTAGTCCTTTCTTCTCGCTTTCCTTTACTATGTTTTCTCGAAGTTTCTGCAATATCGCCAATGCAAGGGAGATAACTCCTTTACAGCAACAATTTCAGTCTGTCAGTTAAGTGCCATAATGAGAGACACTGATGCGATCATATCTCTTTTAATTTGAGACTGAATAAGCAAAAGATTTCCTGTAGTAGGCTGGTTGCCAACCATGGTTATAGGGACCCAATCTGTCTTATTCAAGTGTTCTTTGTTTGCGATTCTGTAGCACCAGTTCATGAGGCTCAAAGACCCACAAACCTCACTTGTTCAAAGCCATTTTTAATCAATGATCTTAGAATGCGGTTCTATACAGCTGATAGTTTAGATATTTCTGAACAAGTTTGGCGCCAAGCACGACATCCATATGAAGGTCTTGGTTTGACAAGGCTATGGATGGAGTTTTCTGGCTAAAGTTTTTGTTCTGTAACAACTTGCAGTGCTGTGCAAAACTAACCCTAGCACAGCCTATTCCATGTTCAATTTCCTCATCTCCAATACACTGTTGACAAACTTATGAAATTCTAATATTTGGTGGGAAAGCTAGTCCCACATGCCATCAAATATTGTGTAGCATTCATCTTTAAAATGTTGTTCACACACTGCTGGGACTAACATCCATTTTTGCAATACCAATTCATTAGTTTAAAAGAATTTACCATTGTTCTATTCCTGGCCCACACACTTCAGTGAAAAAATATTGGAAACTCAAAATAACAGAAAAGTTGTTTGTTTTGTTTTTTTAATAAAAAATTTGGGGACAATTTTTTTTTTTTTTTTTCCTAAAAAAAAAATACTAATTTTTTTTTTTTTCAAAACCTCAATAAAAATGTAACAAATGTAAAACTTTTAACAGCATTTTTTGAAAAACAACTAAAAACTTTTTCATGCATGTATGAATTAACAAAATTTAAAAAATTAAGTACAAATAACTGATTACATTTTTATAGAACTGCAAATTTGATGACGTCACAAAAATTTGATCATCTAAGTCAAAAGAGCACACCTCTCACCACAAAAATTACCTGAAAAAATTCGGTTGTTCGTTTTTATAAATTAAATTGAAATTTTTCTATAAACATTAACTGTAATTAAATAAAAATAAATTATTTATTGATACAAACCAATCTAAGTACGAAAAAGAAAGATTTTATTTTTGTGACTTAGATCGCATTTTTTGTGACGTCATCAAATTTGCAGGTGTCTCATAAATATTATTATATGCCAACATTCCACAAGAAAAACTTTTTCTTGAGAGTAAAATAACAAACAAAAATCAAAAAATTAATAAGAGAGACTAAATAAAAAGTTATAATGAAAAGTAATATTAACCACTGGACGGTGATATTTGCTTTTAAATTTCATCTGGGTAACTTTCTTTTTTTCTTTTTTTTTGAAGCTTGCTGGAAAGAAAAGTTTACAAAACAAAAACAAAAGAAAGATGCTTAGCTTACACTACTACTACACATTTAAATTCTTGACCACCGACAATCCCATTTTTCAATGTATATGGTGACAGAAAAAAACAACTTTTTTCAATTGTATTTTTATCGTAAAATAAAAGAAAACGATAGAATCCAACTGCATTTATATAACTGTCTCATTATATTTCCCAGAACAAAATTTACTTTGTCACTAAGTGATTGAAAATGTTTAATAAATAAAAATATTTAAAATAAAATTCTACCCGGAGAAACGTGCTAAAAATTAGAGAATAACACTATAAATTATACGATACTTACACACTAAAAGCCAAGTTAAAACATTATAAAGAAGGTATCTGCAATGTTTTAGGAGGCACTACTTAAATTAAAAAATGACAGAGTCCATTCGTAAAAAAAAAAATAGGAAAAGTTTTTTTAGACGGGGCAAAATAATATTTTTGTAAATTAGTCATTTGCTGAATACTAATCCACGTTATTTTTTTTTAAATTCTTCCCTATTTTTTACGAGTAGACCAGTCAATTGAAATAGTAGTGCCATAGAGTTTGTTTTTAAAAATAACCATTGTTAAATTGAAAAAGTTTTTACAAAAATTCGTCGAACCTAATGACACGTCAAAGTCGGAAGCTAACGAAATCACTGAAGCCGCCGCTGTTTTAGCGGTCAGTCCATTGGGTAGCAAGGAACAACTGGTCACTAAACGGCTCTGGATACACTGGACAATGCCTTCGTCTCTTTCTTGGCTGTAACCAAAGTCATCTGCATTGATAACTAAACGAAGCCTGGACATCTTGTACTTTATTATTTTTTAGACTATGATATGAAAACACTGCCAAACATTGTCACATGGGCCGAAATTAAAACATTTAGAGTTATCGCCCTTGTTTAAAGCGTTTTCCTTGTTTTATTTTTTTAACAGCCAGCTTCGTTTGGCCCAAGATAACGAGAACAGAGCAAAAATATATATAGAGTGTAACCAGGAGTTGTCGGGACCGGAGAATAAGTCTCTTATATCCGGTTTTCTCTTATATCCTGGTTTGGTCTATTATATATACATTAACACAGGCTCTAATTTGGGACCAGATAAAATCTATCTTATATCCGGGTTTCTCTTATATCAGGGTCTATTATATCCGAGTTACACTGTATATATATATATATATATATATATATATAGTGTAACCCGGATATAAGAGAGTTGGCGGGACCGGAGAAGAAGTATCTTATATCCGGGTTTCTCTTATATCCGGGTTTGGTCTATTTTGTTTTATTAGCACAGGCTCTAATTTGGGACCAGAGAAGATCTCTCTTATATCCGGGTTTATCTTATATCCGGGTTTATCTTATATCCGGGTTACACTGTATATTTGTTTGTTATAAAATCGGAAAGGGTTCAAAAGACTTACACAATTACTGAAATAATAGATAGGAAAGAATCTTCTTAAACATTTTTTTCTCAGTCCTGAGAACATTTTATAAGCAAGAAGGAAGATTGCGTTAGTGATTAAGTGATTCTACTTAATGTGGCACAAGGCCAACAGTATGGAGCACCCAGTGAGTAAATAAATCACTACTCAGTCGTAAATGATCTAGCGAGACAAGCTTGCTAACCCTTACACCACGTGAAGTGTTCAGAACTGAGTGTGTTACTGTTAAGGTACCACAAAACCAAAATAGATACATTTTTCAGAAATTAACGCAAAATATCGTACCTTTGTTTTAAAATATTTTCCAAAAATCAGGGAATTATTCGATTCAAAACAAAAATGTTATTCCTTATCTTATTCATGAATTTTATACTGGAATTATTAATAGAAAATTCTGTGGAAATTTAAGGTTCTGTTTTATTCACATTTTGATATCATGTGTGTATTTTTTTAATTTGGTGTAGGATCGTCAAATTTTTTACAGTTATATAAAGAAAAATCATTGAAGATGTTATTGTACTGATAAGTCCCCCCCCCTTAAGATCTAGGGGGTATAAAAAGCACCCTGTTAAATCCGTCAGTAGACGAATAGTCCGAGTAAATTGCAATAAAGATTTGGTATAACTTTAGTCACTGGTTCCTTTTTTGCTACAGTTATTTCAGTAAAATAAATTATGCAAAATCAAGTATCTGTAGTGAGCGCGAAATAATAATAACTCCCTTCACCCACTTCCTTCAAATTCGGAGGACTGAGGAAAAAGAAAGAAATGAATTCGGAAGCCTATGTAAAATTTCCTTTGAACCAATGAAAACCTTGCCTTCACAGAAATTAACCGGTCAGGCGAGAAGAAGAAAAAAAATGTAGCGAGACTACGCGAAATCATTTTGATGTAAAATGACGAGAAAAATTAAATTAATCATAGTTATTGGCCTCTGTAGCGGACCGTGGGGGTGAAGATGTGAAGAGATATCAGAAGGTTAAAATTTCCTGCTGGCTGGTCTAGCTACATGAGAATGTCGGACTTTAATTAAGTCCAAAGAAGACAAAGAAAACAAACAAGACCGATATACATGGGTAAACAAATATATATTAATAACGAGTTACACAAAGACATGAACAGTTACGTAGAGTTTGTATGGGGAAATTATTTGCGTGTATTGTAAGTGTTCGTACGTACGTGTATTGCTCTTAGCGCGTTCCCAGAATTTGGGAAACGCTGTATCTGAGAGAGGTCACATATTGGTGTAAATGGAAAAAGAGAGATTCTGTTTTATTCACATTTTGATATCATGTGTGTATTTTTTTAATTTGGTGTAGGATCGTCAAATTTTTTACAGTTATATAAAGAAAAATCATTGAAGATGTTATTGTACTGATAAGTCCCCCCCCCCTTAAGATCTAGGGGGTATAAAAAGCACCCTGTTAAATCCGTCAGTAGACGAATAGTCCGAGTAAATTGCAATAAAGATTTGGTATAACTTTAGTCACTGGTTCCTTTTTTGCTACAGTTATTTCAGTAAAATAAATTATGCAAAATCAAGTATCTGTAGTGAGCGCGAAATAATAATAACTCCCTTCACCCACTTCCTTCAAATTCGGAGGACTGAGGAAAAAGAAAGAAATGAATTCGGAAGCCTATGTAAAATTTCCTTTGAACCAATGAAAACCTTGCCTTCACAGAAATTAACCGGTCAGGCGAGAAGAAGAAAAAAAATGTAGCGAGACTACGCGAAATCATTTTGATGTAAAATGACGAGAAAAATTAAATTAATCATAGTTATTGGCCTCTGTAGCGGACCGTGGGGGTGAAGATGTGAAGAGATATCAGAAGGTTAAAATTTCCTGCTGGCTGGTCTAGCTACATGAGAATGTCGGACTTTAATTAAGTCCAAAGAAGACAAAGAAAACAAACAAGACCGATATACATGGGTAAACAAATATATATTAATAACGAGTTACACAAAGACATGAACAGTTACGTAGAGTTTGTATGGGGAAATTATTTGCGTGTATTGTAAGTGTTCGTACGTACGTGTATTGCTCTTAGCGCGTTCCCAGAATTTGGGAAACGCTGTATCTGAGAGAGGTCACATATTGGTGTAAATGGAAAAAGAGAGATTTTACCTCACCTCCGCGCGAGGTAGCGGCCCAAGGCCTGAGTCGAAAAAGATTATTTATTTCTGTATTAACAGAAAATGTGGCACAAGGCCGAAGTGGGGAATGGGGAAAAGGTCGGTCTTCTGTCTTAACTTTTAAACTTAGCTAGCCACAAACGCTGACCCAATCATACTAACAATATTTCTTGCACCAAAACAACACATTCTTAAATAGGGATTTTCTAAGCCTGGCTTAGATGTGGCACAAGGCCGAAAGTATGGGGCACCCAGTGAGGATCGAACTGACTACTCAGTCGTAATTGATCTAGCAAGACAAGCTTTCTAATCATTACACCACGTCGAAAAAGAGAGAGAGGCGAAGGGTCAGCCAGTATTTATAGCCAGGGGAGAGAGAGACCCCTGTTGAAGGATTAAGGAAACTGGGGAGGAGCTAACTCCGACACCTCTAACCAAGCACACACACACTTCAAAGAGTTTTCTCTGAACTATCCAAGAAAGCTAAATATTTTAAACTCTCTTCGATAAAAAAATTATTTTATTATTTTAAAAATATTATAATCATTTAAATGTATAATCATCTAGGTTGTTTTGTTTTAATAAACGTTTTTGAGAGAAGTGTATCTTTATGAAGGCCGGGCGGTTCCTGTAAAAATTGTTACATTTTTATGATCCTCTTGGATCAAGCCGTTGATACCACCAAAATGGTTTGATTTGTTGTGGATTCATTTTCTGAATTCGTGGAGAGGGAAGGTTTCTATTTACTGGCCAATGAGAGACAATCTCTTTTAGGACCTTGTGAAAACTTGAATTGAGCCGGTATGATGCTCCTTTGTTCAATAAAGCAACTGCTATTTAGCGGACCGGAACAGAAAGAATGAACCGCTGATAAGAAAGCAATTAACGATTGAAAAAGAAGCCTTAACGCTCCCGCTTCAAAGACGAGGAGCAGTCCAGCCGAGGGGGCCATAAATCAACCCGGGGAAAGAAAGAGCCGACAGATTCAAGGCAGATTCTAGCCCCAGAACAGAACATTCCTTTCTGTGCATTCCCGAGAAGAATTTAAACTGAATGAACTTTCCTGCAAGTACTACAAAAAGCCATCGAGAAAATAATCCGTAAAAAGACGAAACCCATTCGAGCTGAAACCTTGTAGCGGCCCGTGGGGGTGAAGATGTGAAGAGATGTCAGAAGGTTAAACTTTCCTGCTGGCCGGTCCAGCTACATGAGAATGTTGGACTTTAATTAAGTCCAAAGAAGACAAAGAAAACAAACAAGACCGATATATATGGGTAAACAAATATATATTAATAACAAAACAAAGACAAGTTAAACAAAGACATGAACATTACATATTGTTTGTATGGAGAAATTATGTGTGTGTGTTTTAGTGTTCGTACGTACGTGTATTGTTCTTAGCGTATTCCCAGAATTTGGGAAACGCTGTATCTGAGAGAGGTCACATATTGGCCTAAGTGAAAAAGAGAGATATTTTACCTCACCTCCGCGCGAGGTAGCAGCCCAAGGCCTAAGTCGAAAAAAGATTATTTATTTCTGTGTATAACAGATAATGTGGCACAAGGCCGAAGTGGGGAATGTGGGAAAAGGTCGGTCTTCTGTCTTAACTTTTAAACTTAGCTAGCCACAAACGCTGACCCAATCATACTAACAATATTTCTTGCACCAAAACAACACATTCTTGCTTACCTTTCTTACCACACCCACCATAATACCTCAAAGACTCCATGAAAATACTAACTAGACCCCATATGTACAATTTATCGTCTGTGGGGGGGGGGATAAAATAACAACTTAAATTTTTTTTTAATAAACCCAATGAGTAATTACAAAAGTCGAAAAAAGAGAGAGAGTGTCGGAATTAACTCCTCCTCATTTCCTTAATCCTTCAACAGGGGTCTCTCTCCCACGAGTATAAATACTGGTTGACCTTTCGCCTCTTTCTCTTTTCCAACTTACGCCTCGGGCGGCCATCTCGCGCGGAGATGAGGTAAAATCTCTTTTTCGACCAGGCCTTGAGCCGCTACCTTGTGCGGAGGCGAAGTATAAAACTTTCTCTTTTTCACTTACACCAATAAGTGACCTCTCACACATACAGCGTTTCCCATATTCTGGGAACACGCTAAGGACAACACGTACGTACGGACACTCAACACAAAACACACACATAACTTCTCCATACAAACACTCTGTAACCTTTCATGCCTTCGTGTATTAATATATTTGTTTACCCATAATATATATTTGTTTGCATATATGTATCGGTCTTGTTTGTTTTCTTTGTCTTCATTGGACTTCATTAAAGTCCAACATTCTCATGTAGCTGGACCGGCCAGCAGGAAATCTTAGCCCAGAGATATCTCCACATCTTCACCCCGTGCGGTCCTCTACAAGAGAGAAGGGTCAGCCAGTATTTATAGCCAGGTGGGAGAGACCCCTGTTGAAGGATTAAAGAACTGAAGAGGAGATAACTGCGACAACCTCACTTTTGAGTATCCAGTTAAGAATTGAGGTGGGTGTGTTTTGTATTTTCTGCCTTATGAATTGTTTTACTTCCTCAAAGTTTTTTCCGTTTTTTTATTTCTTTAGTTGTTTGTTCCTCAGATTCGAACATAGATCTATGAAGTATCCAAATGTAATCAAATTTATCAGATGAAGCATCATTCTGTACATTAATGGCCACAGCGTGGTTTGAAGGAACAGATTTAATTTTTTTCCTCATCCCAAGGCAATTTTACATACCAATTGTCTTTATGTTCCCTAAACTTTTCATTTTTAACGACATTAGTAGTAAAAATTTTATTTGTATTATTTTAAAATGAACATTTAAGTTAACTTTCTTGCAAGTACTGCAAGAAGCCCTCTAGAAAATAACCCGTGAAAACAAGAAACTCCTTCAAGCTGAGACGTCACGTCTGAGTATTCAGTTATGAACCGAGGTGGGTGCGTTTTGTATTTTCTGCCTTGCGCAATTTTTTTTACTTCCTCAAATTTTTTCACCATGCAAGTTTTTCTGGTCTCCGAAACTCCGCGGGAAATCACTTCTCAAATGGTACTAAAAATGAATTCGGGCTCCCTGCCGGGTTTTCCGTAGGCATCATCCACTTGAATTTTGCCAAAATCACTTATCCCGTCTGGTTGAAGTCCATGTGTTAGACCACCCAAGAGTCCAATTCGCCATTTATCATAAACTTTACTTTAACTAACCCGTCTCTCAATCACTCTGGAATTATTACATTTAATTAACTAATAACTCAACCCCAGACACAATTATTAAGAAGAAAAAAAAGAAAAAAAAACTTATTTCTGGAGTTACTCCGGAATCCCTTCTACCCAAGTAATTAGCATCTTCATCCTAATTCTTTAGCACTGTTGATTACTAAATCCACCTCGGGGAGGGGGGGCTCTCTCTATGTCACAATTCCTCCCCTACCCATCTGCCATTTACTAGGGGGCTCTCTCCCTATGTCACATATTTAATTACTATACTCCATTGTTTTCAAGCAAATAAAATCGATTTATCGAATTTAAAGTCAAGTTCTTGTATCTTCTTTCCAAATTAGTAGTTTAATAAAAAAAGTGAATAAATATAATTTTAGGTAGTTATTTCTTTTTAAAGAAGAAAAAACTATATAGCCTCATTTCTATTTAAAAATATAGGGGAGGGAGGCTAAGCCCCCAAATCCCCACTCCAAAACGTCCCTAAAATCAATTTTCAATCGACTTTTATTTCATAGTTACCGAATTTTCCTACCTAGTCAAAATTACCGAATTTTCTGGGCACCACACCCTCTGTGTGTGTGTGTGTTTGTGTGTGTGTTTGTGTGTTTGTGTGTGTGTGTGTGTGTGTGTGTGTGTGTGTGTGTGTGTGTGTATTCTGTTACCACAGTACAGAAACTATATCGTTTTAATTCCCTTTGTTTGTTCCTTTGGTCATTTAGATACTTTTTATATTGATCGCCATTTTGAATAGGAATACTTCCGTTTAGCCCTTAGTATATCAACGGAACCCCTCACAATAAAAGCAGGACACCAAGTACGTGGTTGGTAGTTTTAAATCCTCCTAATCTCACCCCTAATGTTATCCATCACCGGTTTGTAATTTTTAATACCCTTTTCTCTATATATTTGTCTATTTTATTCCCATGTTATTATTTAAAGTAGCCATATGTTATACGTTTGTATCTCTCTACGTAGAATCCTTTCAGCACATGTCTACTGCCCACACACACACTGCTGCAAAATGTAACCTCCATGTAACTTCTTTTTCCGCGAACTCATCACAACATTGAAATGTATTCCTGTAGCAAATTTTATACATATTCATATAAGCGAATATTCGCTACCTTCCTTTATCCATTTAGACAAATGATCTTACTTCGATGTTCAACCCACGGAGGAGGTCGTACGATGTAAGATGCTTACAGATGATTACAGTCTCGAGATTGTCTTC
>OZ038517.1:10320871-10618371 GCA_964036315.1 Acanthosepion esculentum | reverse complement strand
TTGAATGTTAAAATTTGGAGTGTCGGGATTCGATACAATAACAAAATATCGTTACAGGGGTCGCTCGTAATTTGACTGTCTAGAATAATCACACGGTTTTCATTGAAGGAATAAAATTCAGTAGAAAAGACAATGTAGTTTCAACAAATAAAAATTAATTTAATATAGCGACAAGAATACAAGCAGTTGGTGATAGATTGGAAAGTAATGTCTTTTTGTTTGGGTTGATAAACTTCTGAAATAAAATATAAATTCTCTTCGTGTGTACGTATGTGAGAAACAATGAAATGTTGTTATATGTGTGTGTGTGTGTGTATGAAAAAGTCAACACGTGTGTGCGTGATTCAGAGTAAAGAGGATACAAGAGATAGTTAGAAATTGTTTCTTACTGTTGGCGGCGTTGCCGTAGTCTGAAGTTTGCCGACGATGTCGCTTTTAGCATGAGGTCGTGAAGATCATAAGCGAGAGTTGCATAGAGTTTGTTGACAGCTGTGTGTATCCTGTTTGGGGCCGGATTTTGTATGTTTTTATACACTTTTTTCGTAACAAAATCGGCTCCAGAATTAAATTATTTATTTATTCCTAATTGGCCCAAAAGGGCACGTGGTATGTCTTCTACTACGTCCGCACGGTATTTGGACGATATCTTCCTAAAAATAATGATGACTAATACAACAAACATTCTGATTTGTATTCTATGATTTTATTGGTAGGTTTTAAGATATAAGTGTTTTCTTGTGTGTGATTGGTTTATAAATATTGTATTTGATATTTTAGTGAACACGACAGGTTCACACCCTGTCGACAGCACCTTTTCTTTTCTCAAGTGCACAGGACACACTGTTTAAAAATCGGAGCATCTTTTCAAACACGGGTATCTTCTAAGAATGACGTTTAGAGTACCGTTTTTGGCGGCATGTTGTTTTACACACAAGATGAAGCTTTTAAAATCAAACAGATCATTTCTAATTAAGAAGAACTATGTCAAACAATCTTGCTATTTAATGTCGTTAAATAAGTTAATGAGAATGTATATATCGAGTCAAACGCTAGGAAAGTGATTCACTGTGTCGTGCGAACCAATTTTTCTGGCCAGAATCTATTTGGCAAATCCGGGAGGTACGGTGGAGTAATGGATAGCGGTTCGGATTGAGGAATTCGAGAGCCGAGTTCAAATTCCAGTCGAATTCATTAAATTCACTTATGTACTAATACCCTTGAGAAAGGAATGAATTCTCTTCTTCTCTTCCTATGGGTAAATAAGGACAGACCGATGGATGGCAACCGACTACAGGAAAAAATCTGCCTCGTATCGAAAGCGTGTATCACGTATGACACTGATAAAATATTTCAGCTATATCTGATCTGGTGCCTGTTTTCTGTATCTAGAGATTCTTAAAAAAATCCTACGAAGAATTTGCATCTTGACTTTCCCAGCACCCTGCCACAGTTCGGGACCAATCAAGTGCTTCACTATGTCTTCAATTTTCATGGTAATTGTTCTGATGAGCTTTTCTCTATAGTACCTAGACTTAATGCATTTAAGCGTAGATTGGCGATTGGTCTCACCGTTTTACTGCTGAAATTGTTAAATGCAACCGTAAGTTCTGTTTTAATAGTTTCTTCTTTCTCGCTTGTGGAACTCTCTCTCAGCTTCTTGCTTTCCTGTCAACTACAATCTACAAAAAAATAAATGCAGCATCAATCATCAACTGTTTCCTCAATAACATTTCTTAGTTTCCTTCACTTTATTGTCTATGAAAGACTCAGTAACTCTTTGTGTTTTAGTGGCTTTATCACCTTGTTTGGAGGTGAAATGAAAAAAAAAACTTAGTCAATAGCCGGATGGGCTTCACAGTTAAAAAGTTTGGGTTTTAAAATTACATATGTGAACGGTTTAGGATTAACTATACTAAAATGAATCCTGACTATATAAGCCCGCGACAGGAACTCCCAAGATTCCGGTTGAGTGACACTTGATCCTGAAATATCGCAATTTATTTTTCCGCTTCACACTTTTTTCGGTCTTTTGAACAGGCGTAGAATTATATCCCTTGTTTTCTGTTTAGAATTGTGTTTCCGGTTCCTTCTAACGTCTACTTCGACTCTATACTCTTAGCACCTCCGCCTGAACTCTGAAATCTTATTTACTATTTTTTTTTTTCAAGAAGGAACCAGAAACCCAATCCTAAACAGAAAACAAGAGATAAATCGCTATTCCTGTTCAAAAGACCGGGGGGGGGGGTGTTAACCGGACGATATGCGAACCTATTTATTCTTATTTCGGAAAAAAACAACAACAAAACAAATAGTAGATAAGGTTTCGGGAGGAGGCGTTAGGAGTATAGAGTTGAAGTAGACGCGTTTGTTAGAACCGGAAACCTATTCCTGAACATAAAACAAAGGATATACGCCTGTTAAAAAAAAACCGAGGAGGACAAGTGGTTGCTTTCAAGTCTCCAAACTCGATTGTGCTGTCGTAAAATTGTAGGTACTTCAGGCTTCGATAAAATGGTTTGCAGCCCACCTGACTAAATTGGTGTTTGGAAGTTAAGCTTTTCCTCTCGCATATTAACCATTAATTCTTTTAATAATGATCTCAATCATGAGGCAAGCATATTTAAATATTTATAGTTTCACTTTCTCTAGGATAAAACAAATGCAAGAAATATCTTCGAAGTGGGAGCTAGAGTAGGTTATCTTTTGGCCGTGAAAATTGATCGCTGATGGCAAGACAAAATGGAGGGGAAAAATTTTTAGGAAGGATGTGTTCTGCCAATCATCTAAATGTGAAAGGATTGTCTTGAAATAGAGTTTTCTAAATCACAGAGTTCACATCTGAGTCTGATTTATTGATTATATAATTATTCAATTAGATTTTATAATTTTTCTCCCCGACCACACCATCTACTCGGAGGTGGTCAAACTGTGGCTCGCGAGTCTATTTTTGACCTTCAATATGCGATTCGTGGAAATATGTTGGTCAGCTCCATTAAAAAAAAAAAAAATCAGTTTATGTAAAAAGTAAATAAGAAAAATTTCAAGTTTTATAATTATTTACTGCCTATGAATTGAGACACTACTGGATTTAAACATCGGTTTAATGTATAAGGCCCAGGGTTTGGTTTGAAACAAGATGTTTTCAGAGAGTCAAGTTTTCACCATCTGTCTTGTAAATGTGGGTGGTCAGAGGGTTGCTGACCACTCCCTACATATCAGTTGCATGGTACGGTCTCTGTGAGTGATATTCCAGCCCCACCCCCACCAGTCTCCATTTTTTCCTGTCTGCTTCTTCAGTTGCCTAACGTGGTACTTTATAGGATGTCAGGAAAAAATACCATTTTAACTTTCACAGAATCGAAAGCTTGTGCTAGATTTTGTGTGCTCCTACAACTCTAGACTTGTGACATTCTAAACTAGTGGTTCCAAAAGGGCGCGGAAGAAGAGGATAGCAGGTGAGGCAGAATTATTGAAAGATAATCAAAGATTTCGAAACCGTTTCAAAAAATTTCATATGCTGAAAATAATTGTATTATTTGTAATTGGATACATAAATCCCAGCATAGTTATAAATAATTATTGACCGATTTTATCATTGTGATATTTTTGCATTCTATCAAGTATTAAGAATATAGTAACTAGGGTCTGCAAATTGGAGGAGAGAGTTATCAATGAAAATGCTTTCACAAATCCGCACTTATCTCTCTTGAACCCCCTTTTTTAAATTTTAAATGTACTTTTTCTCATAGAATTTGGTGAGGTGCAAGTAAATTTTAATTCCGAAAATGCGCCCAAGAAATAAAAAGTTTAGGAACCACTGATCTAAATAGTTTGTTTGACACACACACACATATATATATATATATATATATATATATATATATATATATATATATATATAAAAACACACACACACACAGCATGTCCATAAAGTTCGTGTGCACTTTAAAAAAATTATAACTTTATTTGTATTTGCGATAGAAATAATCTGTAAAAAATGTTATAAAGTTTAATGTACCTAGTTTTAAGTATAGCTAAAATAACTGTGATTTCAGGCCTTACTGTAAATCAGTTGGAAAATGTTTTCGTTAACTGCAAAATCGAATTAGCCTTTGTATTGCTAATGATGGAGGACATGTGGAAACTTAAATAAAACCTTAAAAAGTATAGATTTACTTCTTTCTAATCCTTTTTACAAACTATTTCTATCGCAAATACAAATAAAGTTATAAATTTTTTAAAGTGCACACGAACTTTATGGGCACCATATATATATATATATATATATATACACACACACAAAATGATGCCTATTAGTTTAGTCAGAGTTGAGTCCGTTTGTCTCTCCAAAGCTGTTACATACACTTTCTCATTCAACACCAAGTCAATGGTTCAAATATGTAAACTACCCAAATGCTTGTATTTATTTATTTATCCACCAACCAACTTATTTTTTTTTTCATGCATATTCTTGTTTGAATTTAACCTCAATTCAACCTGATGACTAGAATCTTAACCTCTTTGGGTTGGGGTCAACTGTTTTCTATCCTATATATCATCATAATCTATACTTATTACACCTCTACAACACTGAGTAACCTTCTACTTAGAGTTGCACTTGAGTGAACTATTCAGAAATTCTAAATTACTTTCTCAGCTGTTTTGTATTTTGCCTCCAAAAATGCAACAATTTAACACATGACCTTTATGACCTCTCCTTTATGGAACTAGACTAACTTCGGTGTTCATTTCATTTGCTATACACAGATTTAATTTAATATGAACAAGCACAAAGCCACTGGTACTAGTATATTTCAAGAATTCATTTTCTTGCTACTTCAAACACTGATTTCTTTTTACGCATATCCTCTTGGCATCAGTTTAAACTGACAACTTTCTTCCATAACATTTTTTTTAATCTTTTTATTACTTTAAGCAAAATGGTTACAACATATACAACTGATGGCAGGTAGATCTGCATTAATATAATAAATTCTACATTATTCATTGAATTAACCTCGTCATTGCAATTTCTATCCATGACCCAGCCATACTTTCATTGGTCATCCATTAGTATTACCTTAACCCTAAAGTGATAAGGTTTTAGAGAATTGAAGTAAGACTATACAATATTATCCTGGCCTCTTCATTGCAATTCCTATCCATGACCCAGCCATACTTTCATTGGTCATCCAGTAGTATTACCTTCACCCTAAAGTGATAAGGTTTTAGACAATTGAAGACGATACAATATTATCCTGGCCTCTTCATTGCAATGTCTATCCATGACCCAGCCATACTTTCATTGGTCATCCAGTAGTATTACCTTAACCCTAAACTGATAAGGTTTTAGAGAATTGAAGTAAGACTATACAATATTATCCTGGCCTCTTCATTGCAATGTCTATCCATGACCCAGCCATACTTTCATTGGTCATCCAGTAGTATTACCTTAACCCTAAACTGATAAGGTTTTAGAGAATTGAAGTAAGACTATACAATATTATCCTGGCCTCTTCATTGCAATTTCTATCCATGACCCAGCCATACTTTCATTGGTCATCCAGTAGTATTACCTTCACCCTAAAGTGATAAGGATTTAGAGAATGGTCAATATTTCTCTTACAGTGCTTTTGGGAATTACATGATGAAATTCTACACTATAATAAAAACAAAATCTACTTTTGTAAAAAAAAAAAAAAGAAAAAAAAAGAAACAACCATTATGAACAACCAGGACATATATCAATTTTTCTCTTGGATAATTTTCCTCTATTTTTGTAAGGATATAATAAAAAAAAAAATCAATTAATGTTAAAATTTGGTAGAAAATCTTTTTGAATTTCCAATAGCCATCTGAAAAGTGAAAAGTGAAAAGTGAAAAGAAAAGGCAAGTGCAAACACAGAGGCATAATGTATGAAATAGTTGAGATTGATTTATTTTCCACGAGCTAGTAGCCACATGTACATGTACTAGAAAGGAAAAATAAATTATAGACAATTGTGCTTCATTCAATACAAGGATCTGCAGGTTGCAAGACATGAAAGGATCATTATACATCACAGATTGCCTAACTACTATTTACATGCCAACTGCCATTGGCTCAGACAACAACAACAACAACAGGCGTTCGTTCACTCTTCTCTCACTTGATCAGTAATAATAATAATAATAATAATTATAATAATAATAATCTTTGTTTTAGTTTTCACTTTTGGGGTATTATTTTTCATTATGGTTGCTTTTTTTTGTTTTGTTTTTAGGACGCGGGAAGAGGGGAATCATGAATAAAATTGTATTTTTTTTTTTTTTTTTTCAGTTTTACATTTTATTTTTTTTTAAAAAAGTTTTCTTTTTAATATATTCCCTTTTAATATTCCAAATTCACTATTAAATACAGAATAATAATAATGTTAATGATAATAAAGTAGTCCAGAAGATCCCTTTTTAGAAACGCCATCAAAACATGAGGGATCTATTTCCTATTTTGTCATGTCCACAACCGGAGAAGACAGACAAGAGGAATCAAAAATGGAGAGGAACGACAGATAAAAAAAAAAAAAAAAAAATTGTTTTTTTTCCTTCTCTTTTGTTACTTCTTTGTGTTCCTCACCAAAACTTCATTTTTTTTAATTTTTTTTTTTTTAGGGGCGGGGACCTCTATAGTTTTTGAGGACTTTTTTTTTTTTTTTTAAATGTTTTATTTTTTATTTGCATTTTCTTTTACCTTTAAAGATTTGAGTTGAAGTTTATTAAACAACCAGTCCCAACTCTCTGTTATAGTTGGGTTGTAAAAATTGGAGAGTGGGACTGTGAATTTGTCATATTTACAATAGATGAGTTGAAAGAGAAATGGAAGGATGTACAAGCAGGAACAACAACAGCAAACAGGTGAACCAATGCACAAATGATGATCACCACCATCAACAGGAGAAATAATTATTATGTTAACCACTACTACAAAGTCTCAAATATTAACAGTAAATGTTAAAAAGAAAAGAATGAACAATTCATCATTTAGTTGTAGTGGTAGTAGTAGTAGTGGCAGTTATACGGAAGGTCATCATTGTTTATACTAATTTTCTTCTTTTTTTCTCTGTTATATTAAATGTCCTTTTAGGTACTAACAATGTGTTTGTAGTTTTTTATGACTGATCACAGCAGATATGAAAAACTTGCCCAAGGTCTTGATGTTTTCTACTGGATCAGCTAAGCCATGATATATCTTCTGCCATTTAAATAGCAAAAGATTGGTGGTGGTGGTGACAGAAGTGGAGAGGTCTCTCCTCCCACTACCTCTGTCACCAATAATCCAATCCTGTAAGACTAATTCTCTCAGCGTCAGGAGAAAATCAAACAGGAAGGAAGTAATTCAAGATGAGCATTTGTTTAGAGCCATGCATCATTTTAGACAAGAATGTAGTACCCTTCCCAATTGGTAAATTACAAGCTGCGCATCTAGCTGCTGCTGCTGTTGTGACAGAGAGAGAGAGAGAGAGAGAGAGAGAAAGAGAATTTGGGGTGAATCAGGCAAATGGTAAATCTCGACACCTGTCCAGCATGAAGTCTACCAAAACAAACTCTACCATTACTAAGTTTATAACTACAATTTTTCTACTGCTGCAACTAAATTCTAGATGGCTTGTTAGTAGTACTTGGTAGACTGATTGGGGCTTCAATTAACAATTTCAGTTAGATTTATGTGTGTGTATGTGTGTGTGTGTGTATATATATATATATATATATATATATGTATGTATGTATGTATGTGTAATATATATATATATATATATATATATATATATATATATATATATATATATACACACACACACACACTTTGTTTTTTCTTCTTCTCATAAATACATTTTTTTGCCATTATAACTTCCAACTTTCTTTGGACATTCAAGAAATTTTGTTTCTTGATAAAAAAAAAAAAAAAATAAATAAAATAAAACCCAACTCCATTAACATCTTCGATATGTACAAATGATATATATATATATATATATATATATATATATATATATATATATATATATAAATGTGTGTGTGTGTATATGTGTGTGTGTGTGTATAAACAATACACACATGCTTACCAATATAGGCAGATACACATCGTATTCCTCCATTTCTACATGTTATAGAATGAATATCTGAAGTTATGTGTGTGTGTTGTTTTTTTTTGCAGCTATGTAATGGATTGAATGAGGGGACAGGTCTTGTATAGGCAGCCCTATGAATTGAGGGTATTGATTTAAGCCTATCACACAACCTAGAGAGGCAAGAGATTGTATCAACCAGACACAGCAATGAAATTGTGTGTGTGTGTGCGTGTAAAAAAAAAAAAAATTGAAAAAAAAAGAAAAAACAATGATTCCCCCTTCTATTTTTGTTTCTGGTCACCCCCACCCTCCAAAAGAATACATTACTGAGGAGGTTTGACAGTTAATGCTAATTACCAGAAATGTCTTCATCATCATCATTGTGAGAGAAAGAGAGAGAGAGAATGGTAGAATTAGAGGGAAGGTTTTGGAGGCAGGTGTGTTTAACAATTACCAAAGAGTCTGTTTAGTGAAATCTTTTGATTCTGGGAACAGGAAGGGGCAACTGACAAAGAAGGATGGGGTAGGGGGGGTTGCTGTAAGAGCAAGTAGACCCATATAGGCAATAAATAAAAAATAAATAAGAATTTACATCCTATCTCCATTCCCCGATTCTAATTCCCAGGACAGATAAATGTTTTTTTTTCTGGTAATCTGAATAGACTTGCTTACTCTGGTAACCATATTTGCATATTTGTGTTTATGAGAGAGAGTGGCAAGAAAGAGGTGGTGGCAAAGAACCAATCAAAAAAATTAAATGGAATTTAAATGCCATGTCCTCTTTACATTCAGCCCTAAAAGATCAAATGCACTGCCAGCACACAACGTAAGTTATTTCACTTATAAGGTGATAACCATATTTATTGACCAAAATAAAAAAAAAAATACTTTTGGGAAATTCTCTCTTTGTTAGACACATTTGTGAGGCGGGAAAGCTAATTATTCAAATATCTTAAGGATGATTTAATCCTATTGAAAGGAGGCATCATCAGAAGATTTCAATCATTGGATATTCTAAAATCATGAAGTTTATCTACACCAATCACCAAGGGGAGGGGGGAGAGATACAAAGCAGCAAAAACAGAATACGGTCAGCCCACAACATTTTGAAAGGTTACTCCCTGTAGGAGGTAGTGGTTAGAAGACCAACTAAGCAAACGGAAGCCCTAATTTGAAGTTCCAACCAGGAGTGCAGCTAAAAGTAGGGGAGAATGTCCCTCTTTTTTTTTCTCTTTTAAGATGGGGTTGGGTGTGGTGGTTTGTAAATCAACAAATTTTATGCAAATTGTAAAATTGTTTGCCCAGTCAAAATGGTAAACAATTGTTTAGAGGAGGGGAGAAAAGTAGCATGTGGCTGCCAATGACACACACAAATCTTCGACCCCCACCCCAAAATAAATAAAATAATAATTAAAATAAATAAATATGCATGACAAAAAAAAAAAGAAAAAAAAAAGTCCTCCTCTAATAAGGAAGACATTCTGGTAACATTTATTAATAATTTAAGTTCCATACCCCCACCCTCATCCAGTGTGTGTGTGTGTGTGTGTGTGTGTGTGTGTGTGTGTGTGTGTGTGTGTGTGTGAGAGAGCGCGATTAAAAAAAAAAAAAAGAGAGAGAGAGAGAGATTGTGTCCGTGTGTGTGTATGCACATACTTGTTGCTGGAAAAAAAAAACAAAAAAAACTTCTCTCATGAAGGCTAGCCAGGGTGAGAGAGAGGGAGTGGGAGGTATTGTGGTAGTTTTTTGTAGTGAGAGATCCCAAATATATTCTTTTCCTATCTGGTTGGGAACTGCTGCTGCTGCTACAACAACCCTAAGAAGAGGAGAGAGAAGAAAAAAGAATGTCTGTTCATGTGGACAGTGGGTATGTGTTTGGGTGAGGGAACAAGAAAAAACTAATATCAGAAAAAAATAAACGTGAACTTTTGACTAACATAAAAGAGAAAGAACAATATGGAGCAAATGTCAAAATAGACGCTTGAATTTGACACAAAATGATACGGCATAACAGCAGACAGGTTCAGTTCATTGCTGTCATTTTTAACTGCTACAATTATGTAAGTGAGATTAATAAAATTTGATGAGACTGAGATCTGTAAACAATTAAGTAGAAAAGAAACAGAAGTGTTTGTGTACTGACGATGTGAGTAAAAGATAATTTAAGCTTATCTTATTATTTTATGCAAAAACTGAGATCAGTTGAGTGCTAGTTTTTTTTTTTTTTTATCTCTTTATTAAGAAATGAAATTTTATAAGCAGCAGCAGGAGGAGAGAAGCAAGGGTAGACAACTCTCGATCAATTAGACGAGGTTCCAATGTAAACTTCCAACTGGTAGCCAAATCAAACGAACTTGGGCAACATTAAATTGGCCACTTTGTTTACAATTTAAAAAATACGTTCAAGACTTTCATTGAGCAGAGAAATGTGTCTAAGGGAACCAGTGGTTAGAGCTGAAGAAAGTCTTCTTTGAATTGCAACCATATTGTAATTATATAAGCTCAGCGAACAAGAGGAAAGACATTGATTATAATCTCTTCCATGATGGTTAGTTTACAGCGGTGGAACCATATATAGTGTTTATACAAGTCAGAGCTTGCTTTAAAAAAAAAAAACTAGGCATTTTCATTTCTGTGGTAACCTTCAGTAGCAACAAGGTGTGTGATCATGGTATTGTGTGTGTGTGTGTGTGTGTGTGAGCGAAGAGATCATGGCATTTCAGATTACTGTAATTTCAGAGGGTGTGTGTGTGTGTGTGTTCAAGTGCGATTGATCATGGTAATTTGGATAAATGTGTGTGCATGTCTACCCACACAAACATGTGCAGAATTTTGGGGGATTTGTTTTGCACCCCCCACCCCCAAGGGATGGAGTTGTATTCACAGGTTACAAATAATCAGAAGAATTTAAAAATTATTAAAATTAAATGGCTTCCAACATTAGCATAGAGTTAAAAAAGAAAGAAAGAAAGAAAGAAAGAAAGAAAGAAGAAAAGACAGTGTCATGATACAGAACAAATACAGAAAGTGTTGTGGGGGTGGGAAGGGCTTTTAGAATAAAAACTTTACTCGCAAAGAATTAAACATATTTGAGGTAAGGGAGGAGGAGGAGGAGGAGTGGGTGGCAACAACATCAACAACGATCACCAAGAGGCAGGAGAAAGTTTTCTTTTGAGTGCAGCCGATATACAAACAAAAGGTGAAGGGTAAAGAAGTGAGGAAATAAATTCAAATTGCTTCCCTCAAAAAAAAAAAAAATAAAAATAAAAAAATAAAAAATAAATAAATAAAAAAAAAAAAAAAAAAAGAAAAAAAAAAAAAAGAAAGTTTGTGCAGCAATACTTTCACCTAACATTGAGAGCACCTTCCATCACAGCTGTGACCAGGCAGGGTTAATAAATTGACAATGGAAGTTGTCTTTTTGTGTGTGTGTGAGAGTGTCTCTCTCTCTTTCCCTCATTTAATAGACCAAATTCAACCAATGTCTGTACAATCATCGTTAATCATGGGGATGAAATTATTAAACAACTGATTGCGTATATATATACATATATATATATATACACATACATATATATATATAAGACCAAAGTCTGTGGATATAGTTTCTTTGCTTTGCTGCATCTTTTTTTGTTTTTTTATTATTATTTTTACTCTACTTAGAGCAGGAGAAGGACG
Source organism: Acanthosepion esculentum (assembly GCA_964036315.1). Lineage (NCBI taxonomy): Eukaryota > Metazoa > Mollusca > Cephalopoda > Sepiida > Sepiidae > Acanthosepion > Acanthosepion esculentum. Next base: position 10,606,588 of record OZ038517.1, on the reverse strand, counting down.
AAGCGGCTTGTAGACCTGGGTTGTACTCACACCTACATTACTCCCCACCACACACACACACACAGATTATATATATATATATATATATATATATATATGCACGCACTCACACACACTCTTTCTCTTTCCCTTTTTCTCTTCTTACTATGCTATCTACAGGGTAAAAATAGTGGATGTGGTGGTGTGGGGATGAAAAGAAAGAAAAAAGTTCTTGGAGGTGTTTTTCTTTTCTTTACCCAAGTCTTCATCTTGAATACAATTCTTTTTTGTCCATTTTCTATTTGGCATCACTTTCTGTTCCTTCCAGAACCCCCCCTCTTTCTTTCAATAAAATTGTTTTTATATCAAGCCAAACCCAGATCAAGTCAGAATGTGACACCAACCAACAAAAAAAAAAAAAAAAAAAAAAAAAAAAAAAAAATCGAGTGACTGAAGAAACAGGATGTCTACCAATAATGCCAAATAAAGAATTGATATCGTCTGGTCATTTGGCATGGAAAGGGGGCCGAGATTAACTGTACTCCTTCACAACACCACCATAACACCCAAATAAACAACAGCAACCACACCCAACCTCCTCCCTATAACAGGCCAATGAGGAGAAAAGAGACCATTTTAATCTTGAAAGTAAACTGCAGCAAAAACATAGGGTTGGGGATCAGCAAAATTTTTTTTTTTTTTTTCTTTTTCTTTTTGGCACAATTTGGGACTGAAAATGGCAACTTTTAGCGGAGGTAACAGAAAAGGAAGAAGAATAAAGTTCCAGGCTGCTGTTCATAATCAGAACAAACACTTTTCCCTGACTCCAAACTGTAGTGGGTGGGGAAAGGAGGTGCTTGAGAATTTTTTTTTTTTTTTTTTTTTTAAATATCTCCCCAACAACCACTATATATAAAACTGGCAATTTCAACCTAAAATGTGTGGTTCCGTGTCTGCTGCTCTACCGGCTGTCTTTTAAGACAAAAGGTAAAGAAAAGAATGATGAGAGGTAAATGAGCGAAAGAGGTGAAAAACGAGAAGATGAGGCAGGTTTGGGGTCCAAAGACATTGAGTCATCCAATTAGACCATCACCCCAACACTTCAAAGATGATGAAATTTGAATTTTCAAATGAGGATGCAAATTCAAAGAAATGTTCAAGTTTTGCAAATTTCATGCAAAAGTGAAAACAATGTCTCAAATTTAATGAGCCTAAAATGTATGATTAAATCCTTGACAATACTTAAACAGGGTTAAGAGAATGAAAAACTGTGTGTGCATATATGTTTATTTCTTGGGCCACTGAACATTATACTCAACACTCAGAAAGTAGCAACTACATTTAGTCTGCATGTACATTGGCACTTCTGAGAGATGCAGTTGGGGTAGGCCTTACTTCAGTCCCAAGGGTTTTAAAAAAAACAAGTTTTCATTTCAGTTTTGCATATCCAAACACAAACTAAAAAACAACAACAATAACATCAACAAAAAGAGGGGGAAAAAAAAAAAAACAAACAAACAAACAAAAACACGTAACATATTTGACTTAAAGCACAGCCAAGCAATATCAAACTCCCCCTGCCCTCACCACACCCTTGAATTCATTTCTAATTTGGAGATGAAGAAAGTTATTTTCAAATTTGATGATTTGGCCTGTACAGTTCATTCATAATAGTAATTGATTTAAAAAAAAAAAAATTTATGAAACTTAAACAACAAAAATGAAAATAATAATGTGGCGTATTGTGGGTGAGTGGATTTTTGTTTTGGGGGGTACTACCTTTGATAATTCACTCTTTAAAACCAACTAGAACTGGCCATTAACCACTTGCTAGAATTTTATCTCTTTTCTTTGAAACGCGTCAATGAAGTAAGCCAGTTCAAGGATTGCATAACAAAACTGCTCCATGCCCACCAAAGTTCTCTGCCTTCAGTGACAACTTTTGAACAGTTAATGACGAAAGCGTAAACAAAATGTGTCTCATTGAACTTGTAAAAGCTTGAAACTAAAAGACTAGAAAATTTTGTTGTTGCAACTCACTAAAGATCATTCAAAGGCAGTGTTAACTGATAGACATTAACAAGCCTAAGTTGGTAGTATTGGTTGATTAGTAAGTAACAAAAACCTTTATGTCAAGCAATCTGATTAAAAAAAAATAATTGAATCAAGAGAAAGGCACTCAACAGGTTGAAATTAATGTAGTTGCAAGTTTACATATGTGTGTGTGTGTGTGTGTGTGTGTGTGTGTAGAGGGATAGAGAGACACACACACAAAGTGCAATTTGATACAGTGGGTACTTTATAGTTTACCTTGTTGTCATGGCAATGAGTGAAGCATTGATAGCCGATATCTAACCTAATGAAATTACTGTAGATTTAGTAATCACCTCCCCCCATTTACAAGTACATACAAAATGTCTCTTACAAATAGGCAGACGAATGACAAAATTCTGACGCTTATCAGGGTTAAGTGAGTAGCAGAGTTCTGATAAATATTCCCACAGAAATGGTAAAAAAAACGAGAGTTTAATGAAAGGTTTTCACAAAGAGATGTGAAACATGGCCTCTGGTACTTTGCATAGCTGAGACCAGTGTCACCGAGTGTATACTTGCCAGTCCCAATAACCAGCATCTCCTGGTTATCTAATTGAATAGGTAGGAGCCAGAAGAGGCAAGTGGATTTTTTAAAATTTTTTTGTTAAGAACAAAGTAGCTCCACAGTTAACTTATTGGTGCAATTGGACAGGCTGAGCATGGTGGGACCCACTTCCCAAGAGAGAAAAGAATCACATCCAACTGCTTTTAGGATTTGGCAAGAGACAAGGCACAAATTGAAGAAACAGTCAAACAGACACCAATAAGTATATATATATATATATATATATATATATATATATATATGAGAGAAGGAACAAATGGAGTAAAAATCCACAGTTTGTAGCATTTATTTTTTTAAAAAGTGCTCAATACAAAGTAGAGCAAAATATTATAATATTTTTATTATAATAAAAACATTTTACGTTGCTACACAAAATCTTTCATGTTTCAGTACTAAGATTGTCAGGCAATGGTCTACCATTGCCTGACAAAGTACAATCTTAGTACTGAAACATGAAAGTTCTTGTGTAGCAATGTAATATGTTTTTATTGTTATATATGTAAAAAGACTAACCTGTTGCCTAGAACTGCATATATAGATAATGTGCATGCAACTGCATATGTGCAAAAGAAAAAATAAAGGCAATATTCATCTAATACTCAGATGGACAACTGCATAGAGAGCACAACAAATGAAGTGGGGGGGGGGGGGGTTCTATGAAACACCCTTCCAAGTAGTAATAGTAGTATTAATATGAGGGTGATGTCAAGATGATAGAGCAAGCATACATTAACCAGACAGAGCCCTGCCAACTAACAAGGATAAAAAAAAAAAAAAAAAAAAAAAAATAACAATAAAAAAATGTGAGGGGAGGGTTAAATATATAAGGGAAAACCTCTAAATCTCTGGTTTGATTGATACACACACAAATAAATATAAAAAACATACACACAATTATAAATATAGACACATGCATACACACTTGACAGCACATTAACAAAATGCAGTACAAAGGAAAACAAGACAAATGGATGTATATTCCTTTGTATATTTTTTTTAAAATGGCCAAATATTTTCATGACTGGAAAATGATCAGGAAAGCAATCTGTAAACAAAGCTTTTTTTTCTCCCCACCTTTACACACACACACACACGAGCGTGCAAACAAAAACACTGTTAAAACTTTTACTTTAAATTTTTGTAATTCACTTTTATGTTTGAAAATTTATGAAAAAGAAAAGTCAATAAAAAAAAAAAAATACACTTTTCACTTATTTGGGAAACACTGACCTAATCTGTTAAAACAATGAAATTGTGACATTCAATGTCGGGGTGGGCATAGTAGTTTATATGTGGGAATCTAAGTGATTCTAAGAATGGTTTCAGTCTGAATTAAGACACCAATTCCATGTTTTTGTCAGATTTTGCTTTGCAGCAAATGAAAGGTACAGAACATATGAAGCAAGTTTCAAGTGATCACTCAATTAATACAGAAAATCAGCGATTAGAAAAAAAAAAATAACCCTCCCCTAATGACAAGTGTTGAAGAGGAGAAAATGACACAAAATAAGCAGAAAGGCTGGAGACAGAGCAGGCAGCATGTTGAAGAATCTAAGTAGAAATGGATAATGAGGAAAATGGAAGAAGGCTGAACCACAGAAAATCCTTATCATGACAATGATGATGATGATGATGAGAAAATCTTGATGATGATAAAGAAAAGTAAAAGTCTATGAAGTGTAGACATCTAAACTAAGATATAATCTATTTTACAGAAAAAGGAAGAAATCGACATAGGGTGGGAGGTATTTTTTCTAAAGTTGCCAGGTGTTTTGTTTAATTTTTTTCTTTTATATCTCATTAAGAAGAAAAAGGTGTTACTGCTGTTGCCATATGAACATGCTCACTGCTAACAACAACAATAGCTGCAGATCAAAATGGTCAGAGACAAGTAGTCTAGAAAGCCTGTGATATAAATAAATAATCTGGGTATGATGAGGCGGTAACTGGTAGCCGGGTGTCACTGTTGTTTGGATGTTGGTGGTCTTGGCAACTGTCTCATCATCATGACTGACAGTGTTGTAGGGTAGCAGCTCTCCACCCCGTACTGCTGCTGCTGTTACTGCCACTGGGACAGGAGGAGGGTTAGTGGTAGTAGCAATAATAACTACTCTCTTGCAGTGAGACTTACAAAAGAAAAAAAAAAAAAGAGGAAAGTAAAAATCCGTCTCTTGTACTGCTTCATAACCTCATCAGCAACAGCAGCTGCCACCGCCATGTGGGTAGTTCAAATTTTCCTGAGTTTCTTTTTTGGCCGCTTCTTCCTCTTCCTGCTAATGCTATGTCATACATATGCATTAATTGCATGATACATCTGCATCAACATCACAAAATGCACGGGCAAACATGACCGACGGTCATTCTTTACTGGGTCCATCGTCAACCAAGACAAGGCATTGTAGTTTTCCAAAACAAATCTGAAAGAAGAAGAATAAAATTAGCCTTAGAAAAGAATTCCCCAGGTTTTGGAAACAAATTCCTGTTGAATTAAAGACAAAGGCAAAAAAATAAGACATGCATCAAAGTAATTCTTGCCAAAGAGAAAAGCCATTGTTGAATTTGAATAGTTCTCTTCTTTATAATTGATTGATTGATTGATCTCTTATCAACCTTTTGCAGGTTATTTAAAGACAGAAATATTTTTTACATTTTAAGAATTTTTTTAGGAGATAATCATGATTTATTGATACAAGTTCTACTAATTAACCCATAGGCAGAGGGACAAGAGGTGGATTCATACACTTCCCGAGGTTTTTTGCATGGCCATTGCATCACCTGGTATTCCAAAGTGGTCGACTTGCTTGAGGTGAAATGATTACAAAAAAAAAAAACTGATATGTGGCCAGATTCTGAGAATCTCTTAAGTTGATAAAAAAAGTACAAAGATACATTAACTGGTTTTGTAAAAATGACAAAAAAAACACACACACACAAAAACTAATTACACACACACACACACACACACACACACAAAAAAAAGAAAAAAAGAAAAGAAGAAAAAACCAAAACCAAAAAACAAAAAACAAAAACAAAACAAGGAATAACCAAATGTATGAGAATCTTGGAAAGCAAATGTAGAACTGCAGGTTTTAAGTTTTCTGTGCCTGAATTTTTGCAAAGAAAGCCAACCTCTGTCAGTTTGATGCAATAACAGCAAAATGAAGAAAAATAAACTGCTTTAAATTGTGGTTATATCAACTATTACCCCATTTTATAACAGTTTTTTTTCTTTACATGGTAAAAATTCAGAATAAAACAAAACATTTTCCAAGAAACCTTTTTAATGTTTACTTAATAATAAATGTTCTCTGAATGGAAAGAAATTTGGAGTTTATAAATAATTTCTTAGTTTGTAACGACAAAGTTAATTCTATGCTAACATTTTTGTACAAGTTAATAGAAAAAATATGCACCAAAGTGGTTGACTCACCTCAAAACATCACAGGTTAGATTAGAGTCAAGAGGATGAATGTTTCTGCTATGAGTTGACTGAAGAGGCAAGGGGTCATCCTGTTTAGACGAGCTATGAGTATGAAGAGCAGCCTGGATATTAAAAAAAGGATAAATTATAAACAAAATTTATTTTTTTCCAACATTTATAGTTTTGTCAGTAGAAATTCAAGGATTATCCAGCTGAGAAGAAAAAGCAGAATCAAAAATAAGGGTAAGGAAGTTCTGCTCAAGAGATAATAACCAATCTCCTAGTTTACCAAATTACAAGAAAATTTTAAAAAGATAAAAAATTTTGTGGATTAATTTAGTATTTGACTTACTTTTAATATATTTGGGCAGACATTTTCAGCTTCTGGACACGATGACCAGAACCACTTGGGCAGTGGTCCAGTACTAGCTGTAGACACATAGTATCCCATAGCCAGTGGCTGTTGTAGCAATGTTCCACCTTCCTCCTGAAGGTCATTTGTGGTGGTACCAGCTCCCTGGAACAGAACACAACAACACAAAACCTGTCAGTATACAATACGTCAAATAATAATAAAAAAAAAAAACAAAGATTTAATTTTGTGGAGTGAAGTATTTTCATTATTATATTAATTCTAAGTAATTTTTTTTCATCATTTTGTTGATTTAAAATTTTTTTTTGAATCGACCAGTTAAATTATAAGTCATACTTTTGTTCTCAAATTCTTAAATATTTTTAGTATAAGTTTGGATGAATTTTAAAAATTAGTATCACATGACAAGATAGTAGTTCAAGCCTCACTTGAAGCTATTCCTTTCTTCTAAATTCCTAAATGAACTAATGAAGAAAACAGGCATCGAAAAAAAATATTGTGACAAAAACCAACAGAAGATGAAAATAGTCAAAACTAGTTTTATCTGTATTGTCAAAGGTAACATAATTTACTTTTTTATTAGTATTATTGTTGCTGTTGGCAGCAGCAGTGGTGGTATTATTGTTATTGTGGTGGTATTACTGTTGTTGTTGTTGGTGGTGGTATCCTCATTATTATTGTTGGCAGCGGCGACATCATCATCATTATTGTTCGTGGTAATGGTGGTGGTATCCTTATTATTGTTGGCGGTGGTGGCGGCGACGACATCATCATTATTGTTGGTGGTAATGGTGGTGGTACCCTTATTATTGTTGGCGGTGGTGGCGGCGACGACATCATCATTATTGTTGGTGGTAATGGTGGTGGTATCCTTATTATTGTTGGCGGTGGTGGCGGCGACGACATCATCATTATTGTTGGTGGTAATGGTGGTGGTACCCTTATTATTGTTGGCGGTGGTGGCGGCGACGACATCATCATTATTGTTGTTGGTGGTAGTGGTGGTGCTATTATTGTTGGTATTATTATTGTTATTGTTATTATTGTGTGTGTGTGCGTGTGTGCGCGCGTGCGTCTGCGTGCATGCATGCGTGTCTAGTAGGCATTTTTATCTGTGTTTGATGATTTGCTGCATCTTGATTTGGTGACATTTTGTGTAAGGGTGAAAGAATTTAGGTTACACTCGTTCTGTTAGCAGGTAGACATATCCTAGACCAGGCAAGTGTGCCACGCCAAGCAATTTCCAATGGCACGTAGCTGCAAATGACATCACAAAATCCGAACCAATAACTACTACAACACAAAGATATTCAGCTGTTTCAAAACTGCTCACCCGTTGGACTCCCATTAATAATAAAAAAACTTTTAAAAACAGTTTATTTCTATTAATGTGGTTTACATATTATTGTATATATTGCTATATAAAATATATTGTAGAACAGGTATATTGACTTGTATAAAAATATGTATGCTGTCGGCACACTGAATGATTTTAAAACTAAGTCGGCACATAGTCAGCAAAAGATTGCCAACCCCTATATTAGACTCTTTAAGTATGGATTTTATAAAAGTCAGTGATATAATAAAGTGTATTTGATGTTTTTTTATAGATGTTAAAATATTTATCAGAACTCCCTTAAAGTATTTCCTGCATAAAGAATTATTTTCTTTTCTAATTAGGGTAGCATTTATAAAATCAAAGTTTTTTTGAAAAGCCTCTTTTTGTTTCTGTATATTATGGACGAGTTTAAAAGGTTGTCCTAACAAAGGTCTCTCTTCTGTTAGGCTTTTAGATTCCTAGATGTTTTGCCAATATAACTTTTCCTACATTGCAGGCATTTTATGTCACAAATCCTGGCATCTGTTCTAGTACTGCACCTATTTTTCTTAACTATATCTCCGATTGTTTTGGTAGTGATAAAGATCCTAGTGTTGGGGATAACTATTTTCAAATTTTGTTGATAGAGTGTTGGAAGGTAGGATTAACAAAGTAGTCCTTTTCTCAGTAATACCTGCTCTAAACCAAGTAGCTTTTTTGTTAGACAGAATGCACCTCATATAGAAGACATAGTTCCTAAGTACCTCTTGACTTTTGACATTAATAATATCACTACTGAGAAAGTGACACTGATACCACAAAAAACAATGGGTTTTGATTTGAGATGCAACAGTATTTTATTTGTGCAACATAAGAATGCAACAGATGAGGCAAGATTAAAATTATGAAAGGTTAGATACTTACTGCTGATGGCACTCCCATCTTTGAAGGTGACTGGCAGCCCTCATCTCCATGAATAAGAGAACCAGGAGCAGAGGTTTTGTCATCGGGTAAAGGGTTCATGAAAATGGAAAGGAGATCATCCATATCATCTCCAATTGCGTCTCCCATTGCATCTCCAATGGCATCGTGAGGGAACAGTGCATCTGGGCCGAGATCCCCCAGATGGTATGTGGCATCCATTGCATGCTCTCCACGATGGAGAGAATGGTTACTGGCCTGGAAAATAGAGAAGGGGAAAATAACATGAAAATATTTTCAAGTTGGAATGAATTGAAAGAAATTTTTAACAAGAGATTGAGTGTGAGAGAGCGGCACGGAGGGAGGGAGTGAGAGAGCGGCACGGAGGGCGGGAGTGAGAGAGCGGCACGGAGGGCGGGAGTGAGAGAGCGGCACGGAGGGCGGGAGTGAGAGAGCGACATGGAGGGGAAGGGGAGAATCAAAACCAAAATACCCTTACCTGTGCAGTGGCTGAGGTAGGAAAGACAAGGATGTGCGTACATGATGCATCACGTGGCGTCTGCAGCGGACAATTGCTGCTCATCTTTTCTTCGACTTTGATAGAGTCAACGAGTATTCTGAAGGAAGATTGTGGCTCCATGGAGACAAGACAAGCACTGAGGATGCAGGGTGTCTCACTACTGGACATAATCGAACACTGTGTGCACATATCCCTCATTTGCTGACTGGCCTTCATCAAGTTTTTCTTACCCAGCAGTTCAGCCCAGCCTAAATTTACAATTTTATTTTTTATTGCGGGGAGAAAAAAGAAAAAGAAAAAGAAAAAGAAAAATTGAAATTAAATCAAGTAACATTTGAAAACACAGTGGACATGAAAAATAAACATTATCTGTTTAAAATCATGAAGTGCTTATGTAACCTACATTAGCTTAGTTGTTTTTAACCTACCTATGTCAAAACCTTTTGTTCTAATGATTACGCATAGCGCACAACAATTACTAAAAGCGTTTATAGAAAGAAAACAATATTTTGGCTTTTCTCATTTTAGTATTGCTGCCCACTGACTTTACAGACACAGGACCATTTTTTTTGTATTAGCAAAGTAGATATTTATAGTATATATTAGCATATAGGAAAAAATAAAAGCAGCTCAGATTATGGTCTACAAAACTGAGCTGAAAATTTCTCACTGTTACTCGGGTAGATTTTTGGAAATGAGTGAGGCTGAGAACTTTTCAGCAACCAGTCATAAATCTGAGAAAGTTCATGCACTTAATTTGTATTGAGGAAGAAAAGGTTTGTCAAGTTTCGGGAAAGCATTACTGACAAAGAACTCAAATATGTACAATGCATTACTAATGATTTTATGTCAATGGTCAAGAATGAAGGAAAAAAACAAACAAAAACTAAAAAAACTAAAAAAAACTTAAACATTTTGTTATTATGGAAGAAAAAAAAAAAAAAATTTTTTAGACAGACCCAAAAGGTTTATGATGATTTAAGTTTACTTCTTAAATAATTTTCTTAAATGTGTCTTTTCTATAAATACTTTCATGGTAATTGTTCAGATGGGATTTTGGTATGATACCTAAACTTTTGGAATTTAAGCACATCACTAGACTGGCATCAAAATCTCATCAATTTACAATTGAGCTGGCTAGATGTAGGCATAAGTTCTATGCTAACAGTTTCTTTTCTTGCAGTTCTCACTGGTGGAACTCCCTTCCGGCCCCATACTTTCCAGCCAACTTTAATCTTCAAAAATTTAAATGCAATATCAATTGCTACCTAATGTTCTCCTGATTACTCCTTTTCTCTTCCCACTCATTAGTAATGTTCCTGTTCCTAATTCTTCCACACCCTGTAACTCCCTTGTATCTTAGTAGCTTTACTGCCTTGCATGGGGTGATACCAATTTAAAAAAAGAAAGAAAGAAAGAAGCAAAACTAAAAGAATTATTAAGAAACATGTCGATTTATTCCAACCATTCATATTAAAAAAAAAAAATGGTACTAACAGAAGATAAGGAAGAGAAGCATACAAACATCTAATAATAATTTAAAATAAAGATTTTTATTAGCATAACAATGTTCTCCATAAATACCTTTCAAGTAAATACTGATTCTATTGAAACTAACCTTTCAATTCACCATGACCAAGTCGGCCAAACCGACCAATCACAAGGCGACAAGGCAGAGTAGTTACAGATACAATTCCAACAATAAAAGTCCACAGTTTTTGCAGACCGGCTTTTCTGGCTGAGGCTTTCTTTCGTCGATTTCTGGAAAAAAAAAAAAAATAAATAAATAAAAATGATCAGTTTCTTTTTTTAAATACAATTCTATGCACAATCATCTAGAAAAAATACTTAACATACTAACTACCTAAATTTACTTTTAGAAACAGATAATTAGGACAATAATTAAGATGATCAGTAGTGATAAAATATATCTGTTAAAAAATTAAAATGTTAAACTTGCAGAATAGGTGTCCAATGGTCATTCATGAAAATGTACATAAGTCCACTTACCTGGAGGTAAGAACCATTGCAATTCAACTCCTAGGTCTAAGTTAAAAAAGACCACCTCAAGTTAGAGACATCTTCCCTATATATTATATTACTCATTTAATGTAAGGAAGCTTAGCTATGAAATTATTTGGATACTAAAGTTAGCACTTTTAAAAGATTTCCAAAAATTAATGTTAAAATATCTGCTACACTCCATCTGTAAACAGGAGTGGCTTCTAGGCTGGAATGTTGTATGTGGGTGTAAGAAAAAAAAAACAAAAAAAAACTTGTATATCCCCCCATTTTTAGTTATTGCATACAGCTCTTTTAGTTGTTGATAGAGCCCTGAAGAATAAGGCATGATAGCCAATTAGCTTATATATTTATTATGGTAATTAAAAAATTGTTTCTGTTCTTGCTCTTTCTTTTAGTATAGCTGTTTTTGCTGCAATAATTAAAAAAACAAAATCAGAGCTCTCTTATTTATAATTAATTTATGATTAAAACAGACCTGATAATTTATATCAAGTTATAGAAAAATGAATCATTTTTAGCTTTATTAAAAATTGAACAAAACTCATAGCCTCTTCATCTTTTCAGTTTTTAATATTTTGGCTTTCCTCATATATCCATTAAGATGAGAAAAATCAACATTGCACTCTTTCATGTGATAAGTACTGACACTCACAATTAGATTCATAGCTTTCACCAATTTTTGAGTATTTAGTTTTAAAAATTGTCTGAAAAAATGTAAAGAAATACCTAATTTACATGGGTTTTTGCTTACAGACTTCAAAATGTTACTATTTCAGGAATAAATCCAAATATATTTTGTGTTAGATACATTGAACAGAAAATATATTCAAGCCAGAATTCTAATAATGAATCACCATAAGCAAAATATGCAGTTTTTTTTTTTTACTGTATTTGATAAGAAAAAATTGTAAAAGATTACAAAAAGGCTAGTCAATGAATAAAATTTGTTAGATCATAATTAATAAATTGTTCAGTATAATACCCCTTTGAAGTAAATGAAGCTCTTATTTGATGGCACAATGATTTAGTAATACTGTGCTTGTGCCATGCATCTTGGTCTTCAATCAGAATTGGACAAGAAAACGTGCTTTACTTTAAAATTCTGGAGATCTTATGACTGAATTATTATAGAGATGACTGGAAATAAGTTTACTTTTTCAGTTTGTCATATCAAATTCTAATTAACTCTAAGGTCAACTTAGAAAATAGGGTTACTGAAATCAAACACTTAATTCAGCATTTGTAGAAGGCATGCAATGCCTGTCCGGAAAGTACACAATCTTACTCGATGGGAGCTCAGTGCTGACAGAGTAATCCCACATAAGTTCACGCATGCGCAATATGCTCCCCTCTGATTGGCACCCTGGTTTGAGATTCAAAAATATACTTTCCGGACGTTCCTTCATGGCTTGGTGTGGAACTCAATTTGAGTTTCTACACTTCTTCAAGACTCATTTTCACAAGGCATTCATTTCTTGCAGTTGGCTTCTGTCTCCCGAGAGAATTTTCTGATTGGTCACGCCATTCAGGGGAGGGAAGAACATTAGCATAGATTCTAGTCATTGAAGTAGATTTTTGCTAACTACTTTTTGGTAATTTTTCCTCGGCAGATCGCACACAAAACACAAACTTTTTTTTGGGGGTAACTGATTATCTCTTTCACTACACATATACAATTTGTAAAGCTTCAGTAAATTATAAATTTTATAAGGCTGTGCTATAAGGCTTTCATTGATCACAGGAATGATTTTCCAACATTATGATTTTGAACCTGAACTTAATCTTTAAACTTGTTTCCACAAAAAACGGTAACAATTTTGAAAAAAATATTTTGTGTTATTATTTATTATGTGAAACCCTAATTGTCAAATTGGGTGCAATACCATGGTTCCAAAATCAACCTGCTCTAATATCCATATATTTGCAAAAAATGAATAGAAAAAACTGATGCAATTTAAAGTAGGAGGAAAAAAAAGGGGGGCGTTAGGACGATGATAGTATTTCTCTTGCTTTAAGTTCAGTACGTCACATTTTGTTTTAACTTATTAATTAGTCGCCTCCCTTGAAAATTGCAGGGGAAATCAAATTTCTAAGCTTCATTTTACGTAAATGCTGTTTGGTGTACTTATTTAGTAGTTTCCACTAAGTAGTGGACTAAAGTGTTGGTTTGTGAATTTGGTGACAGTGAGTTCAATCCCTGAGCCATGCAGTGCAGACTTGGATAAGAACTAGAAGAGATATCCCTAGGCACGAGAACAATCTACCCACATAGATTAAATAAAGAGTTTGAAATTCCCTGAAGATTATTTGAGGTTTGAAATTCCCTGATGAAGGCTTGAAGATGTAATGGTTGAAACGTTGTGATAGCAACAAAAAAAATGAGGATAATAGTAAGCATGTAAATAATGTAAGCAGTTATTCCTTTTACTCTAGTACCTAGGATTTGAATCCAATTTAGTTGGAGTAAATTAGCCTCAAGTCCATCTCACGAAATAATAAACCAGTTTTTTTGATTCAAGTTGAACTTAAAGATGGACATTATTTCTAGTGTTAAGTAAAACAAAGAGAGAAAAACAAAAGCAGCAGCAGCAGAAGGTAAACATTTTCCATGAATGTCTAAAAGAGTCTCAGAGTCCTTGTAGGTGATAAATTATTTGCCATCTTCCAATCTCTCTCTCTCTCACAGATGGAATGTGGCAAGCCTCTTATTGGTCTATCACTACTTCCATGGAAAGTTCTCGGACAAACTACATGGAGGTACAGAACTAATTTCATCTCAAAATTTCAAAAAAATTTATGAAGTTTTCAAACGAAATTAACATTTAATTTATTGATTTTTTTTCAATTTTGTTCAATAACGTCTTTTTTTGAACGAGAGTTTTTCACAAATTTTTAAAAAATCAAGTTGAAATTAGTTTGGTCACCTAACTATATTCTTTGGTTCTTTCATGGCTAGAACTTGCCATGCCACCCACATTTTAACAACCCCCCCCCCCACACATTGGTGAGAAGTTCTACTTGAACAGCTTCTCTCTGCAAACCACTGCTCTGTAGAATAGATTCCCAAGAGGATGTTTCCCTGATCCCTACAATCTTAACCTGCTGAAGTCTAGAGTTAAGCGTTATCTTCCCGTCTCATCTGTATAAGCTACTCCTTAACACATCCTCTATCTCAAGTCCCTCCCCCACAACTCAGGCCTTGCACAGGGCAAACTTTGCTGTAAAAAAATACCATATAGCCCTCCTATCATCGGAGAAAAGTTGTCATAAAAGTTCTTATTTCTTTCAAATTTCTGTATAAAAACATTTTCAACAAGACGTCTATTTTCTAAAAATATTTTTTAATTATACTAAGTGTACTTGAATTTTCTACTGTGAACATCAGGAGCTGACCATGACAGAAACATCTGAATAATTTTCCAATATTTATATTATTAATAATAATTCAACAAACTTAGTATTTTTTTCATTTATTCAAATAATTCACTACAGTTTTATGAAAATCTAATTAAAAAGATTATTATGACTTAGATAATTCTATAAATTTTCTTTTAGCTCCATTTCACTAATTTGTAGAGATGTTAAATAGCAGATGACAACAATGCTTATTATGTACGCTGTAGATTTTCTAAGTTACAACTGAATTTTGACAAGGCAAATAAAATCTTTCTATACAAACAATGAATAATTAAAAAAAACTGACAGAAATATTGCTTAAACATGAAAATTTTTAAGATTTGAATTAAAAATAAACAACAGAGATGGAATATTAAAATATACCTTGAAAAATTGTTATACAAATTAAATATTACTGCTTATGTTGTAAACGCTAGTTGTTAGTAATAACTGGGTTGTTTTGTTTTATGGATGAAAGACAAAATTTAACCTTATGCAAATTTCTAAAAGATAAGTGATAATATTTAAGATAAAAAGAATCTTACTTCCAAATAAGAATTCCACAAGAGAGATTAAATTGACGAGAGCCATGAAAAGTGCAAAATCAACATTTCAATTTGTGCTTTAAAGTGTAGTGACTATTTTAAGTAGTGACAAGTGACCTTAGTATGTTTTGGACACTATCATATTTATTTTTTACACTTTTTGGGGGGTAATGTGTGCATGTCACCTGCATTTAATGGTCTTTTCAAGTTTATTTGTTGTATCATGCCTCATTTTGCTTAAAAAAAAAAAAAAAAAAAAAAAAAAATCAGCTTGTACCTTAATGGCATAATCTCAGAATTTGAGATAAACTCATGGGTCATGGTGGCTAGTATTCACAGACCTTTTTTTTTAAATATCCTTAAATAGGCAACCCCCAAAATAAAGTATTGCACATATTGGAAAATGTAGCATTTTTCCCATTTTAATAATCAAGAAAAAAGTTCCAAGCAATTTTTCAAAGATCACATATAAGGAAGACGGGAGAATACATTGGTTGAAACACTGTATTAAAAATAATAAAATAGAGCCCTAAAATGTGGAGTAATGAAAATATTTAATCTCAGAACTCCAGGCAATATAAGAAGGCTAAAGAATAAAATCTCCCAGGATAAAGGAAATAGTTTGGTTAATGGCTACAAAAGTGAAAATAGTTTATATATTAGAATTTAATACAAGCCATAGAATACATATGCCAAGATATGTTAAAAACAACAAAGATGAAGAAACTAGAGCCTGAAAAATATGTGGAATAATGAAAGTTCTTGTGAGAACTTCAGAAATGCAAGTAGCCTTGCTTGCCGAGATATGTACATGAAAAGAGTAAGTATACAATTCTCACCTGTTGGGTATCTCAATGTTTATAATACACGTCTCCTTCATTTCGCCACGTTCATCTGTACAAGCAGCCAGCAGCCAACGCTGGTCTTCACTCAAGCAGTAGCCACAAAATACAATGGTGCTCTTCTCCAATTTCTCACCACAAGATTCCGCTAGCGTTGATTGTTTGTCTTTCACCGGTGCCAGGATGAAAGGTGGACAGTACAATTTCAGCGGTCCAGCCTTGTCTGCCTGCAGTGCAAATAATGAAGCAATAAAAGAATCATACTGATAAAAATTCTATAGACATGCCAACTCTTAAAAACTATAATTAACCCCAAAAGGTCACAAGTTGGAAGCCAGCATTTAATACAAAATTAATCAAACCATAACCAACCTAGATTACTCATGCATAAATATCAAATGTAATTGTTTTGTGTGTAAGAACAACCTGAGGTAGAATTGATTATACAAAATTATAGTGGTGTCCTTAGAAGGAAAAAAATATTATAGGCAACAAGAAGCATTTTGTCAACACTTATACCAAAACAAATATTCAACATTGTCATGAAGGACTAATGTAGAGAACAAAGATGGTTAAGCAACAGAAGAATCAACATCTTTATAATTCAAACAGTTGCATTATTATGAATTGCCGATCTGTTTAAGACAAGAGTTAGAATTTAAGACAAGCCATAGAATATATATGTTGTGCTAGACAATTCTTCTCTCCAGAATCTATCTAGCATATTTATAAGTCTACTCCACTTTGAATATTGTTGCCACATCTGGTCTGGTGCTTTTGCTATATATTGCTAAGATTCTAGACAAAATCTACAATATTACAAGTCTCGACCTGGCATCTTGGCTTCAGTCAATTTCTTGCCAGCGTAATGTAGCTTCCCTGTGCCTTTTCTATAAATACTTTCATGTTATTTGTTCTAATGAACTCTCATCTATGCTACCGATAATCACAGTACAGACAGATCGACTCGATTTGGAATTAATCTTGGCTGGAAATGGCCTATCCTGCTGCAGGATAATGTATGATCTCATACTTCACAAGCCGTGTAAGTCGGGAGGGGAAAAGAGGTTGAAGGAGAGGAAAAAAAAGAAAAAAGAAAGAAAGAAAGAAAACCAATTCCATTAAGTACTAATATTTTGCTTCACCCTCCTTATTCACAGAACCTGTCCTACTGTTTAACATTTTTTTCTGGACTTTAGATGCATATATATTCCAGCAGGTATACATTAATATGGATCAAGTCAAAAATGCATTCTGTCAGTTTGTTGACCCTTGTGACCCCAGTTTTTATAGTGATGGAAAAAATTAATTTCCAGTTCATTCTCATCATTGTCTTGATTCTAAAGGTGCTTACTTAGGCTCCAAGGCATTATATATTAGAGCTGAGATTTGATGTTTTGAAGTTTAAACCAGCCACATTTTATCTCAACCAGGTAGTGAAAAAGCTGTTGCCTCTACTGTCAACCATGAAAGGAATTAAATCATTAAACCCTAAACTATACATAATGGATAAAAATAAAAAAATTACATTTTCTCTGGTAAAGTTAAATATTTAAACACAGAAAATAAAACTACAGTTGAAAAAGAAAAGAAATAAATGACATTTAAACATACCCCCCCGCCCCCCCTAAAAAGACATTTTAAATACAACAAAAAAAAATAAATGACATTTTACATACCCCCCAGACATTTTAAATACAACAAAAAAATGACATTTTAAATGCCACAAAAATATAAAAAAATAAAAATACAACAAACTGAATTTATCAGGTTTGTAAATTTTAAAATACAAATACAGAATTTCTTTTGATAAAAAATGTATCCAGTAGCAAAAAGGGGAGAGAGAAAAAAGAAGAGGCTTTCTTTAATAATAAAAAAAATGGTTTTATCCAATTCCTCTGTACTTGATTTGCAGAATGCTTATTAATTTCAATTTACGATGAAGACACGTTATAAAACTTCAAAATAGTAATTAGTACACTACCTAAGATTGGAATATACAAGAAAGATTTTTTATTTCTGTCTTTATAAATAAATCAATTGTAGTAAAAGAACATGTCCAGGTTCCATAGAGAAATAATTGCTTGGAAGCATTGTTACTGAAAGAAAACAAGACTGTACATGTAACTGTGTGTGAACAAGCAAGATTTAAGAAAGACCAGTCCTATTTCATCATTGCAGTAGTACTTGTATGTAGATCTAATAAAAAAAAATGTATTTATATGAAAACATTGTTTGGCTTAAGAAAATCCAGATATAAATAGAAAAATGAAACTATCAAGTTTTGACAGGATAAGGACAGCTTTCTTATTTAATCAAGTGCGACAAGTGAACGAGGATTCATATGAAAACCGGATTCATAGCTTGCATTGAAGTCTCAACCATCTTCAAATAAAAATAACGACATTGGAAAACATAACTCACATATATGTCATAATTTGGTCTTATTTATTAGTATCACCAAGTTATTTAATTAAACAGTAAAAAGAAAGAAAAATGACATTTTGGTTGGTTATTATTGATTTAATCTCTACTGGTTTAGTAAATCAATCAGATGGACAGATTCTGCTGAGAACGACATTTTAGAGTCGAGGTATGATTATCTATACCATTCACTGTAGGTAAAATTGTAAATTCTTAAAAATATAATATAAATAAACAATAAGTTATCAAATATGTATTGGGATGTCCCAAAAGTTTGCTTTGGTTTTGCTATGAGAAAGCATTACGAGTGTTTTTGATAACTGCCACTGTACAGCCAAAATCTCTTCTTTTTTTTATAAAATGAAATGAAGGATCAGTTTTGACTATTGTGACAGATTTTTTTATTTTATTTGCCCCCCCCTCTCCCCATTTATTATTTCAAACCTCCTCTTATTAAACCCAAGAGTACCTGCATATTACATAGTTGCATTTAACCCTTCATACTCTAGAAATAAATCTTGGAATAGAATTTAACGACCTTCTTAAATGTATTTAATGGTGCAGATACTCAGGTTTTGTTAATGTCAGGAATCGTTGCCTCATTTTTTTTTTTTTAAAAATGCTAAGACATTGTATATATGAATACCTTTAGAATAAAGCAACAGAAATAATGAGCAGAATGATTCCTTGAATTTTGAAAAAAAAAAAAAAAAAAAAAGTAGTGAAAAAGTTTTAAAAATGTAGGATTTAGTTGGACAAACAGACTAGTACTTGACTGTATTGCAAGTTGAGTTTGTACTTACAACTCCTTGGGATTGGTGAACGGTTTATATAACAGGCTGGGATGTTCCATTATGCTGCATGGGCAAGCGTATTCTCTAAGTTCTCTGTTACAGCCTGCTTTCTTGTCTGCCAACTGGATGCTAGTTTGTAACTTCCTTGTGAGGGTGAGTATCATATTTTTATTCTACGCCCCCCCCCACCACCACCAAAAGATGAAAAGGTTTACTTACCTCTTTTTGTTTGAGGAAGAGTTCAGCTTCTGCAGCAGGCCCAAAGCCTGTGAGCGAGCGTCCTAAGACAGTGTGCATCAAATTCCATCGGCAGGCCGTAAACACAGAAAAAGCCAAAGACTTGAGCATCTGATATTGAGAGCCACTTTCCTTCTGATCTATCACAGTCTCTAAGGGGATGATCTATACAGACAGACAGGAAATTAAAAGAAATATGAGGAAAAAAAAAAAAAAAAATTACATTTACAAGAAAATTTCATTGAATGACTTACGTTTTTTTTGTTGCTTGAAACAAAAAAAGCAAGTTAAGAGTTTGTATCAGTTTATATATACAGACAAAAGCCAATTGTCTATAGATGGGAAGAGATTTTTTTCAGTTACAAAACCACTATAGTAACTACCAAGAGTTATGATCATAATATAAATACTATAAACATCTATATATGGCATAAATAAATATATACTTAATATAGATATATTAATCAAAATAATAGATTTCTCACGTGTATGCCAATGCATTGTACTCTCTGTCTTTGTTTATAATTGAAAGGCTTGTCTCCGCTACCAAGCGGTCACTCTGAGAACTAATACAACACTTTTCACTAAGCCTGCAAATTTTTAAATACATCGCTGATGATTTGGAAGTTTTTTTTTCCTGCAGATTTTTTTCTTTCTTGCCTGCAGATTTTGTCCATTGCATCAAAAGTCTGTTGATGGTGGATCCGTAGATGAGAGGTTTGTCTGAATATCTTGTAACAAAAAGAGTGTTTCTTGACTGATCAATTTTCTATGGCTTATCAACCCATTGCAGGTTATTTAAAGCCAGAAAATACTTTTAGATTGTATTTTTTTTTTTTTTTTTTTTTGAGATAATGGTTTAGTGATGCAAGTCTTACTAATTAATTAACCCATATCTGGAGGGAGAAGAGGGGAGATTCATACCTTTCCCAAGGATATTTTCATGCAAGTGAATATAACAAACCCAACTGGAATTGGATTTTGGTTCTCCAATTAACAATTCCAAGCCATAATCCACTCACACATCCAAGCTTACAGCACCTGGTATTCCCAAGCAGTTACCCATCTAGTTACTAACCAGGCTCAACATTGCTTAAGTTCAGTGAATTGGTGTTTCAACTTTATATGGCCTTAAGCACATTACTCCACCCGCACATCCAAGCTTACAGCACCTGGAATTCTCAAACGGACACCCATCTAATTACTGACCAGGCTCAACATTGCTTAACTTCGGTGATTGTACGAGAATCAGTGTTTCAACATGATATGTCCATATTACACCACCCACACATCCAAGTTTACAGCACCTGGTATTCCCTAGTGGTCACCCATCTAGTTACTGACCAGGCTTGACATTGCTTCTATACATGATCATAAGCTAAAATGTCTCAGTTGGGTGAGATCATTCTAGCCATTTGTTTTAATCCTGGGTAATGGAATAAATATCACAAAGTATTGTTTGTAAATGATATCTTAATACAGTGGTTCCCAAATGGTGTTGTGAAAAAGGATAGCAGGTGAGGCAGAATGACTGAAAGACAATCAAAGATTTAGAAATAGTTTTAATAAATTCACATGCCAAAAATAAATGATTTCAAAATTTTAAATATTATGGATTACCTGTAATTTCATGCATGAGTGCCAGTATAAATAATTACTGACCAATTTTATCATTGTGACATTTTTGCATTATATCAAGTATTAAGAATATAGTAGCTAGGGTCCGCAAATTGGAGGAGAGAGTTATCAACGATAATGTTCTGACTTCAAATCCACAGTTATCTCCTGCTCTGATTTTTATTTTTAAATGTGCTTTTTATCACATAAAATTTGGTGAGGCATAAACAAATTTTCATTCTGAAAATGTGACCCAGAGAAAAAAGTTTGGGAACCACTGTCTTTATAGATAGTCAAGGTTGAAACTTCTATTCTGCTCGATGTTAGCCTTTATTATTATGGCTCACATCGAGTGTATCTGCCAAATTTGACATATAGTGAAATAAATTTGGTACATGAAAGATTCAGACATTATATGCAACAGGAATGGACATGTTGAGGGAATTAAGAAAGACTATGGTTTATTTTTGAGTAAAAAATCTTCAGTTTTTGAATGAAATCAATGATAAAAAAAGAAGAAAACAAATAAGCAACATACTTGGAGGCTAACATGATTTTGCATTTGTTCAGGCAAGGTTTTCACAAGTTCTTGATAGCAATGTAGAAGTCCAATCATGGCAAGTCTATTGAGATGATCCCATTCTTGAGAATAAGTGAATGGGTCAACCATGTATACAACAAGGGCAGGGCACTCAGCAGTGCTGTCCTCAGATTCCTGTGATTGCTCATGCAGACCACCTTCACGTTGTGCATTGCCATCACCACCAGCCCCATCTGCAGATTTGGAGAGAGAGAGAAAAAAGTAAATCAATATATATAAAAAAAAATAATTACAGTTACAAAATCATTATTCTAGCAATTGTTATAAGGTTTTTCTGAACAAATTTGAATTTAATAACCTTTCTGAGTAGCCTGCTTGATTGTTGATTGATTTGGTTTTACAGATTATCAACCCTTTGGGGTTTATTTAAAGCAGAAACATATTTTGGATTGTAAGAATTATTCTTTTAAGCAAGTGAATATTACAGACAATTCCTCCCCACACACACACAGATACAAGCACTACCGAACATTTTTTCCAGATAAAAGTACAACCAAACATTTTTTTTCCAGACACAAGTACTACCAAACATTTTTTTCCAGACACAAGTACTACCAAATATTTTTTTCCAGGCACAAGTACTACCAAATATTTTTTTTTCCAGACACAAGTACTACCAAATATTTTTTTTTCCAGACACAAGTACTACCAAATATTTTTTTTTCCAGACACAAGTACTACCAAATATTTTTTTTTCCAGACACAAGTACTACCAAATATTTTTTTTTCCAGACACAAGTACTACCAAATATTTTTTTCCAGACACAAGTACTACCAAATATTTTTTCCAGACACAAGTACTACCAAATATTTTTTCCATACAGAAGTACTACCAAATATTTTTTTCCAGACAAGTACTACCAAATTTTTTTCTCCAGATACAAGTACTACCAAACGTTTTTTTTTTCCAGATACAAGTACTACCAAACATTTTTTTTTCCAGATACAAGTACTACTAATTCATAGCTAGCATAAAAGAGACGGATTCATACCTTTCCATCTCTTTTATGGTAGCTATGAATTAGTAGTACTTGAGTTTGTTGCATTCACTTATGTGCAAAAACCCTCTGCACATAAGTGAATGCAACATACTCAGTTGGAATTTGAACTCGGCTCTGCAATTTCTCATTCTAAGTCTCTATCCATTACTCTACTCATATATCTGATTTTAAGAAATCTTACAAACTTCATACAGGAAACCTTATGATGATGATGGCTGGCCACTCGTATTCGAGGATACCCATTTACTAGGGCATCTAGCTAATCCCTATTGGAGACGCCTGCTGTGGTTTATACGGCAACTATGCTGAGCAGACCTTAGTTACAGTTTCTGAGAGAGAGCATGTTATCTAGCGTGATCAACAATCTGAATATGGCCAGCAGGCTCAAACCTTCGGCCATGACTTGCGAGTTTGTGCTAGCACAGACACTGATGGCCCCAAATGGTTCCGTCTATCCAATTTCACTCACAAGGCATGGGTTAACCTGTGGTATGGTTTTTGGGCACTTTCTAAGAGTGCGGCACACTGTGATTACCCCTCCAGACCAATAACATCAAGAAATCACCTTCCTGACAAATGCTAAGATTCGAACCTGGGTCTCATGGTCAGAAAGCAAACATTCTAACGACTTGGCCACACGCCCAGAAAACCTTTGGAAACCTTATACAGGACCGATAACCAATAACAATAATTAGTACAAGTAAGTTTCTAAAACCCGTAAGTGCAATATCATTTTTTTTTCTTGCTACAATTAAACACTCACCTTTGTTAGCTTCATCTGAATTGTTATTGGCACTCTGGCTGGAAGTTGTGTTAGCAGTTCCACTGCTTGAAGTACCACTGCTGCTTGTAGTACTACCACTGGTCATTGGTGCCTGCTGCTGTTGTGGTTGTTGGGGCTGAGTGGCAGGCTGTGATCCCCCTTGCGTAGATGAAAGGTTACCACTTACTGAATTTGCTGTTGAATTGGACTGATTCTCAGGGGTGGCAGGGGCCTGAGAAATATCCGATGGACGAGGTGTGCTGTGCCCACTTTTGCTAGAACATGCCTCAAACAAAGATTTATCTAAAGTTTGTTGAGCAAGATGTGGACCTACAACAAAGAAAATGCAACATTAAGAAATCACTCTAATGTGAACCAAAATATTTGTTTTAAATACAAATCTTAACAGAACTTATAACAAAGCAAGTAAATATTAATAAATTAGCAGAACTATCATCTTCTTTACGACTTTTCAGTAGTGTTTTCTTGATGTTTATGTTTAGTAGCTGAAGTTCTTGCCTAAAGCCAGATAAAAAGGTAATCACTGGATTCGTAACTTGCTATAATGACAATAAATATTAATCATAGTAGTATTTTTTTTTTTTGGTTGAAGCAAGACGGGGATTAATTCACACAAAGCAGGGTGGAGTTATATCTAACAGAGGGTCTCAGTTCACCTCAATGTACCGAGTCTTGTCATAATAATTTGAGGCAAGGCCTGATGCCCAACTCAGACACTTATAGTAATCCAAATACATTGAGTGTTTTTTTATCGAGACACTATCTCTAGGAATGTTATCATTCAAGGTTTGAGACCCCATGCTAGCCTTACACAAACTGTGTGTGTGTGTGTGTGTGTGTGCGTGTGTGTGTTGGCTCTTATAAAAAGCTCATCTGCCCTTTGACAGGTCTTGTTTTTTGTCCCATAGAGTAATATGCCACTCTCTTTATTATACAGAACATCAAGTCGGGAGGTTGGTTTAGACGCTAACCACCCATCCATGTGGCAGGCTGTACTGGGTTACATGTTACCAGTAGCTGGCCTAAGCCTGGCCTCTGACCTCAATGAGATGCATATCTAATTAAAAATGGTTTCTCTCTACACTCATACACCTGGTAAGTTTTCAGTGAAAAAATACTACAAAAAGCAAAAACGTATTTGTGTGAAATTGCTTTTCAAAGAACAAATATTTTTCTAGTTCAGATATTAATAATAAGAGATGAATTATAGTATTACTATGAATAGCTACAAACTGTCATTATAACTATAAAAATATTTCAGTAAAATAAAAAAAAAGATATAAAAACCTCTCCCATGACAAACAAATTTCTTTCTTTTTTTTCTTTCTTTTTTTATTAAAATCTTTCCTGGTGTGTATGCAGGCCAAATTTGAGAGCTTGATATAAAACAGTTTATCTATTTCACTATATAAAGCCAAACATATGCGTCCAAATTATATAAAGTGCATTAAGTTACTTTATCATAATACTATGAAATAAAAATAATGTTAAAGCTAATAAAAAAAATACATTAATTTATAAAATTGTGTTGTTTGGTATTCGAGAGCGCTTCTCTCTGACTGCAAAAAAGCTGGTGTTGTATAGCTATCTCAGTCCCAGACCCATGCTGATTATTGACTAATACCTGCCCAGTATTGTTTATGCAAATTTTGTCAGCACCACCTACACTAAGTAGAGAGGACATAACTCCTGGTGCTTATTGCACCATATAAAACCAACCCTGGGTATCTTTTCTGGTTGACCAGATTCTCCATTACAAAAATTAAAACTAAGAAAGCTGAAAAACAACTGTGCTTGTGTTGAAATATAATTGTGCTTATGAAACAGTATTATGGTAAAGTAACCTTTGGGCCATCTTGTATATATAGCAATCCACAAGTTGTTTGGACTAATATTCTCATCGTTACTGGTTTTATTATTCTGAATAATGCATTTCTCAATTATATAATTCACTTCTTATTACATCTTTGTTTATAAAATTTATAGGATATGTATAATAAAGAATTTTAAAAGTAAAAAATTTTTTTATTGCTATTGAGATAAATTCGTTTGCTCAATATATACTATGTCTATCAAGCATAATTTCTTTTTTCATGAACAGCAAAGAAAAGGCTTTTTGATAAAGAAGAGTACTTACCTAAATGATAGCGACAGATTTTGGCATATAACCTCAATTTGGCTGCTACAGGAGATTCACCTGTGAAGGGGAGATTACTCTTATAAAGGTAACAAGATAATGGAAGCATGTCATATAATGGTAAAAACATGGAGTAATTCCCAAATCAGATAAAATTTCTTTCAATGTAAAATAAAAAAAAGGGAAAAAGATTCATTTACACACAAAAAAGTCTTATGAAAATTTTAAAAACAAATTTATCAATTCAAGAGAAAAGAAATCTATTTATGATTAAAGCATGAAAATATGAAATATTTGTTGATTAAATATGTCTATTAGATGTTTAACTTAAAATGCTGTCTATTCATTGTACAAGATGCACTTTACATGAGGAGCCGGTTAATTAAACATCTTTTAAAAGACAGTGGTTCAATGTAGATTCATACAAATGATATCTGATAATTAAAGAGTCAATGAATGAAATGCTTTGTAATCATTTCACAAGGAGGAATGATTACAGAAATAAACTGAATAATATTTAAAGTGAAAAAGTTTTAGCAAAAACATAAATTTTAATATAAGAGGTGCATTTAAGAAGTTTTGAAACTCTTGGAGAGGCAATTATAACTTTCCTAAAATATTGTAGATTTAGTATATAATTACTATTTATCTAATAAATTGACTTGCCAACTTTTGTTATTCCAGATTGAAGGGAAGGTTGTAAAATCTCTTTGAACACATCTTACCACACACTGCTTGTCACAGTGGACAAGTTTGAATGTAGTTAGGACATGAAAACTAATTGGAAGTGCGCTATGCAATAAAATCTTGTTCTAAACTCATCAAAAATGCTACAGAGACATGAAATCATTCAGACTGCTTATGGATTAACTTGTATGAGCTGAGCATCTGATTTCCGCTAGCACAAGAGATTCAAGGAAGGTGGAGAGGATGCGAGAGATGATGAGCAATATGGAGATGACATTGACGAGCTGGTTGAGAAAATTTGCAATTTTCTGGATGAAGATTGTCATGTGTCTCTAAAGACAATAAGTATGTATACAGTTTGGAGTTGGTGTGGCAACTGTACACAGAATTATTCATGCAGATCTGAGCATGCACAAAATTTGTGCAAAGTTTCTTCCTGGAGTTCTCAGTGACAAACAGAAGGAAAGACGCATTGGTGGAAAGATGCTCGATGGTCATCATATCTGACCCTCACCCTCATTAAGTCCAGACCTTGTTCCTTGTGACTTTGGTTATTCCTCAAACTGAATAAGAATCTAAGGGTCAGTCATTTTGAAGACACTGAAAAGATGAAGGAGGCTGTGACAAGGGCCTGGACACACCTTCACTGTGGATGACTCCCACCGGGGTCTTCATGTGGTTGGAGTGCTATAACAAGTGCATCAAAGTCACAGGATCCCACTTTGGAAGAGATTAGAGTTTTCGAAATGTCTCTTGAAAAAATCCCAAAACTTATAGAAAGCACCTCATACATAAAAACAAATCATAATTTATATAATAATTTATTTTAAACCAGTAATTCACAAGACATTATGTGATATTTCTATCCAGACTTGTCATTAAGGGACAGAGGCCAAATCTTAATTGTCATACATAAGAAAAATAGTAAGTGTCAAATTATTGATTTTGCTGATCCATATGAAAAAGTAGACTTCAAAGAAACTGAAAAGACTGAAAAGGATACCAGGATCTGGTTGAGGAGTTTAAGAAACTATGAACATGATTGTTGAAGTAATTCCTGTAATAATAGGTGCACTCAGAACAGCACGTAGAAACTTGAAAGAGCACTTAGGGAAAATTGAAATTGAGATAAAGATTGTAGAGCTCCAGAAACGGCTATCCTTTATTCTGCAAGGATTCTCTGAAAAGTTCTTTAATTGTGAGGTGTCTTGTTGAAGCCACATCCCAAGAACAGAATTTCTGTTGACTATGTCAATGTGTAACACCAACTTAATCATCATCATCATCATAAATACAAATTTATTTTAACACCTAAAGCCATGATCCATTCAGAAATGTGTGTCAAGTGTAAAAGAATTGCCAACTTACCTATGTAGTTAAACCAACCCTCGATGGACTCTTCCGCATATTTCTGGGAAGCTGCTTTGCCCACTTTAAGAATACCGTCCCTGAGCACTTTGGTAATTGGGCTGTGCCGACCCAGCCGACACAGCTCATACACTGTACTCAACTCCTTAAAGAAAAATTTAACATTCCTGAAGATGTACTCATTGTCTGGGCACACCACCACGTAGGCAACGTCTCTTGTTTTTCCATATGGCTCAAGCAAGAGTTTATCCTGAGAGAGGAGGAAGAGAAAAAGAAAAATATTAATTTGGTTTGTTTAACGTCATATCAACTCCTCATGGCTCATTAAATGCTGAAATTTTATTTTCTTGTGAGCTTTTTTTTTTTTAAAAAAAATGTTTCTGGTAATTTTTTTTAATACTATGTATTGCCGTTTTGTCAATGAACAATTGTTGACACTTTTGTAATGTCAATGAATACTCATTGTCACTTTCGTAATGCTCGTTGCAGTAGAGACTTTGTAATTGCAGATACAACTATAGTAGCGTCGTTGAACAATACTAGTGTCAGACGCCTTCGAATAACACCTGCACTAATAGTACTGGCTCGATAATACTCATTCAAAAAGTAACCACCAAATAGTGATCCATATAGTGGGGACAGTAATTCCACGCTCTTCAAAACCTCCCAATCAGAGGCCTTGTTGTCGGATATAATTTACAGTCATACCAAGGACAGAAATATATCAGAATTAAAGATTAGGCCTGATAAAAACATTTATAGTTCGAGGAATAGAATTTATCTACAAAAATGTAAAACACGCATACAACAGTTATTTGCCTGTCCAGTTTAAACTACTGCTCTCCATCAAAGCAAAGATGAAAAAGAATGATGTGCAGCTATATTTAAACAAAATTTTCACCCAGTTGCAGCAATCTTTTTATCTGCTCCCCCAAATTTTGACTACTTTTTTTTTTTTTGGAACAAGAATAAGGTTGACTTTTAGGCTGGTTACAAAGCCATTTATCAATGTTTCATTTCTATCTACTGGCACCCCACCCTTTTATAAGCAAGAAGCTTTAACTCACATTTACTGATTTGCACAAATAAGATTTTATAGTCTCCTTTCTCTTAGACATCAACTGTTTTTTTTTTTTGGTAAATAATACAATCAGGGAAATAATTTAAAAAAAGGCATAACGTGTTTTACAGGAAAATATTTCTTGGACAGACATTATAAGATCATAAATCATTCTGAACAGCAACCATTTTTAGCAAAGTTTACTCTTTGCGCCTGCAATAAAATGGTGCGTCAAAATGACATTTTATTATCTTGTACTACCTTCAATCCCCAAGCAATGTTTATTGCTTTAAAAAGTGATGATTAGAATTGTAATAAAACCTAAACATGTCAAAGTGAGCTTATACATTTTCTTTGAGAATTTACAACAGAAATATTAAACAATATTAGATTGTTTATTTACAAGAACAATTTTATAATTTACAACATTCTAAAAATGCAAACTATTAATACAATACAATGTTTATCATTTACAAAAGTTTTTATTCATAAAAATTTAATTGTAAAAATAAGTGACTTATAATCTTTATTATTTACCATTTTATAAAGTTTGAATTCAGTGGTAATTCGCCAATGTTTTAACAACCATTCCAAAGAAAACAATTAGTTGAAAATTTTGTAGGTTTTTATAAATCATTGGACAAAAAGATTTTTCAAATTTATTTCTTTATAAAATAATACATCTTTATATAATGGGAAATAATACCTTGTTCACATTTTTATAATCTTATAAATAAGCATTGCTGATGGAATTTCAGTAATTTAAAGTAATAACAGTGACAAGGAAATAACCATCCTTTTATTATTTCATCATTATATTTTTTTGCAGGCATAAAGGTTAAACATTACCCATTTTGTTAATGGCTGCAAACTTCTACAAAGTTTTCTTTTGTACAATTAGAAGCAGCAAAGGCTTGAAAGAATCAAGTTGCAAAGAGCAGTCATTAAAAAAAAATTAAAAAATTCTACAATATTCAATAATTTTGAGTTAAAGGATAATAATTTGACAGTAGCCTAAAGCCGCCCATGTCCACACACAGGGGGTTGGTTGGTGGTATTTTTTTTATTTTTTATTTTTTTATTATTTGATTGTTTAACAGCATGGGTCATTTAATGTCAAAATTTAATTATCTTCCAAGCTTGGAAGTAATAAAAATACGATATGTTATTCTGCTTTCACAATTGAATACATGGTAGATGATGCTCAGCTTTTGTGCATATACATGTTTGTGCAGACATAATTATTAGAGGCAGAGATATGCGTTTTATGTTGTAGTTTTGTTGAAATTATATTTTAGAATAGTTTAATATTTTTAAGAACTTGTCTGATATTATATAGATTAATATCATCAAAGCGTTCTTTCATGTAGTTGTTTGGCTGATTTTGTTTAGCAGCATATCAACCACCATGGATTTAATGTTGAAATCTAAATAATTTGAACACAATTTTATGGCTTCAACTAAATATATTTCAAAGGTAATTGTATGCCTTCAACTACAGACAAAATGTATTGGTCATCATTTTGCTTTAAAATTGTGTTGTTGGTAATTTTTTTTATATAAAAATGTATTGCTGGAAAATTTACCATAAAAATGTATTTTTATACTTTCATAGTGTTATTTTTTTGTTTGGGGGTTCACTATTTGCTCATAGCTGGGACCCTAAGTGCTACCACCCAGGGACAAGGTGGACCTGGGAACAATAGCAATTAAGAGGTGGTTCCACACTCCTGAAAATCTCCAATCTGCCAATCAGGACATATTTTCGTTTAGTGGCATATCAACCTCTATGAGTTATTTAATGCTAAAATCTAAATATTTTGTATGCAATTTTATTCTTAGAGATAACGATGGTTTTGTGATATAATTCCTACTAATTAACCCATACATACTGGGTGGGCAGAGGCCACTGTGTTAGAGTGTGTGAAACAAAAAATGCATCTGCAAATTAAAAAGAGAAAAGAAGAAAAAAAAGGAAAAAAAGAAAAAGAAAAAAAAAAGAAAGAAAGAAAAAAAAAGAAAAAAGAGTCATTGTTATCAACTTACCCAATAAGGGAGAGCATACGGTGATACTGACAACCAATCTTTATCATAACCAACAAGAAATGAAGGAATTGGTTGAGGTTCAGAATTTTCTTCAGTTCCTGTAGAAAAAAATAAAATAAGTAAATAAATAAAACATTCCAAACTGTATAAAAAAGTTAATATACAAGAAATTAGATTTAAATGATTGAACTTTTAACATAAAAAGAAAATTTTTTCACCAAGCATTTCACCTTTTTTTTCCTCTCTCTTTCTCCAGTGGTCATTGGGATAAGAAAAAAGTAAAGTTAAAAATGTATTCAGTTGTTTTTATCAGTTAAAAACAGCATAAATTATTGAATGTTGAGAAAGAAGAGAGGATAATTGTGATTTTCATGCAGTAACCAATTATCTGAAGCTGAAAATTTGCTTGTAAACTAAATCAGGCAATTTCTTTATATTAGGCTGAATAAAGAACACGTATAGCTTTTGCAATGCTGTGGCAGTGTACACAGTAGATTAAAGGAAAAATGTTCTCCTCCATGACAGTTCTAGGCTGCATGCAGCAAGAACAACACAGGAAAACAGTTTGGAACTTGGTTGGTCTGTTCTACCCATCTTGCTATATTCAACTGACCTTGCACCAGCTGATCATTACCTTTTCAATTACTGTAAAACAGTGCAATGGTGAAAACTCTCTCTAATGAAAAATGCATTCAAGAGTTTGTCAAAAACCTTTTCACATTAAAACCAGCAGAATTTTTACTGAAATGGTTATCTAAGAGTTGTCGGATAAGCAGCAATATGTGAATAAATGATTGAATAAAATGTTAATTGTAGTTTATATTTTTTTGAAGAATATACTTTATTCTTCAAAAAATAAAGTACAATTACATTAATAAGCAAAAATAGAAATTATTTATGCTTCAACCTCATAGATAATGCTATATATATATATATAGATAGAGAGAGAGGGGAGGGAGGGGGAGAGAGAGAGGGGAGAGAGGGGGAGGGGAGGGAGAGAGGGGAAAGAGGGAGGGAGGGAGAGGGAGAGAGGGAGGGAGAGATATCAGAAAAGGGTAACATGGATAAAAAATATTATTTACACAATTTATATTTGGACTATTGTCTTCATCTTCATTGGTGTTATCACAACATTTCGGCCATTGTACTCTCTGGCCATCATCAGGTGTATATCAATCTGGGTAATCTACAGGGAATTCCAAACTGAGTCAAGACAATAATGCGAATGTAAATAGTGTAAATAATGATAACTCTTCATTTGGGAAATTCAGACAGAAATTAAGGATAAAAATAATTTTTATCCATAATTTCTAATTTTTAGAACTATGACCGTGCTGTTAATTATAAACAATTTAACCTTCAACTGATATTTTTAAACATCAGTGAGAAAAAAAACAAAAAAACAAATCTGACAAAATACATTGGCATACAACTATAACTAAGAGAGACACTAACTAGAAATAAGACTATTTTATTTATTAGGGGTCACAGTTCATTTGGATTTAGTGTTTTTCAAAAGGTTTCCTACATCATGTTAATTCTATTCAAGGATTCTTTTTGATTTGGCTTACAACCAAAGTAATCAGCATAACTAATCTTAAAAAGTAAATCAGGTTTGCCGTAAAAGATGCCCTGAATGATCGAGTGTCGTACCCGATCTATGATGAACATACTCCTCTTTACAACACCTGAATCCTTTCCCCACTTCTCTGCTCTGCTCCCACCCCTTACCTGCTACTTAATTTTGCACTACTTATGTTCAGGCAATACTGCCAACTAAGTGAAATTATTGCTTCTTGCAAGATGTATGTATGTATGGAAATTGATGAATTTGTTTTTTTGCAGGTTATTTGGTTATTTAAAGCCAAAAAATATTTTTAGATTCTAAGAATTTTTTTTTTTTTGAGATCATGATTTACTAATTAACCCATAGCTGGAGAGAGAGGAGGAAAATCCATACATTTTCCAAGGTTAGTACTTGGCTCTCCGATTAACAATTGCAAGCCATTATCTATTACACCACCCACACACAATACTGTAAGTCAGATAGCTGCCTTAAATCAATAGTTAACAAGCTCATCTAACAACAAAAAGACTAGTTAGTCTTAAAGGTCTCATTTTATTATGACCTTGTGCTAAACTACATTAACCTTAATGAATCATCACAATAATAAAAATAAAACTTAAAGTTTCAAGATTTTATCTATTAAAAAATATAATAATAATAATAGTTATTATAAAATAATTACATTTAAAAGGTTGTGTCTTTTCTAAAAGAAAGAGGAAAAAAAAAAAGATCTTTCTAATGCAAACCTCGACCGGCCAATTGATGGAAGTCCTTCCAACTGAGGGGACCTGACAATTTGTAGGTGTGCTCCCATAACCGCATTGTACGTTTCTTCTGTATAGCATCAGACAATAAAGGCTGTAAGGATTTCAATAGCCGCAGAACATCCTGCGAGTTAAGAGGTATTCGGTTGGCACCTGTGACAAAAAGATGAAAATATAAATTATGAAATGACAGAAGTCACATAATTCTGATGATTTCAATTTTCTTTCAAAACAGTTACAAAATATTCCTTCAGTTAAATGAAGATAGTTATTTTATTTTTGTAGTATTAAACAAAATCTCCCTTAAGAAAAATACAGTTTCCCCTCCTAAATAAAATAATTTGTATACAAATTTGTGTTTAACATTTTCACAAAAAGGACACCTAAGTTTCATGGAGAGTATAAATTAATAAATAAATAAAAATCAAGCCAAAGCCATTTTACATTCAATTTATGAATTCCTTGATTGGTTGATTTTGTTTAGTAGCCTATCAACACCTCTATCGATTATTTAATGCCTAAATCTAAATATTTTGAACACAATTGCATGCCTTCAACTACAGATGTTCAGAGGGAAATTAACAGGAGTTAACTGATAACTGACATCCATTAAACATGGCATGTGGAAATAGAACAGTCTATCCCAGTGAGCGAAATAAAGGGTTCAGTTCGTCATTCCAACTACCTGAAGAAGGCCGGCGCGTACAACGGCCGAAACGTAATAAATATGGCGACAAAGATGAGGACAATAGTCCGAATAATGTAAACATTGAAATGTATAGTTGATAATTGTACTATAAAATATATTGCTGGTCATTTTACTATAAATGTGTTGCTGTTATTTTTACTATAAGAATGTATTTTTATACTTTGATAGTGTTTGGTTTTTGTTTCAGGGTTCACTATTTGCCCATAGCTGGGCCCCACTAACAGGTGCTACCACCCCAGGTCAAGATGGACCTTGAAACAATAGAAATTAAGAGGTGGTTCCACACTCCTCAAAACCTCAAATCTTCTGACCAGAGGTCTTGCTGCCAGATGTAGTTTATTGTCATACCCTGGACTAATGAATTCTTTCAAGTACAAGGTTTTGATTTAAAATAATAATAATAATAAAAGATGAATTAGTAGTTTTTTCAAAACCAAATTTATATTCATGAATTATCAGCCATTCTAAAAGAAGTGATGTCTCCCCACAGTGTAAAAAAAAAAAAAAAAAAAAAAAAGATTTAAGAGATGAGAGACAATTTTTACCTTGCAGATAAGGCCACCTATGTAAACATGAAGATTTCATGAGAGGATCATCCAATTTTGAAGGAGAGCAATTTTCAGCAGCCTGCCGCCCTTGTTCCAGGGCAGAATAAGCAGCTTCATTCCCATCTGCAAAGAAAACAAGAAATTATTGACATAATACAAGAAACTGGATAAATTCCATCCTTCAAAATTTTACCTGACATAACAAATGATATCATCTCTCCACACTGACATCACCTGAATGTTAAATCTTTCTGTATAAAGATTTGAGCATAAAAAAATTTTGTTTTTCAATATCATGAGTTCGTCATATTGTTGAAAAAATTTTTTTTTATATCTCTATAGCATTACATATCAGATAACACATTTGGTGTATCAAGATATTATCATTTACAATAGTTTGGATAACTTAATCACGGAAAATGAAAACCTATAAGAAACAGTAAGGTATTGTATTAAATTGGTCCCACCTACACTAGAGATACTAAATTTATTAATACTCAGATGCCAGAGTTGAAATGGCCATAAATTAAACTTTGTAAGAAAATAAGAGTTCATTGTCAGAATCAGGTCAGGGATCCTGTTTTGCTACAGGTACAGGCTTCCCTTGTACAACCTGACACATATCCGGTGAAAAGATGGGCACCATCAGGTTTCCACTGTGAAATATCACAAAGCCCAAGATTGTGAATGTCCAGTCATGCATGATAGCTCAACTACCCCTTTTGGTTAGGGGACAATGTGTAATGTCAATGGCAATGCTGATGCTTCAGTTCACCCGACTATTCAATAAGGGAAATAATCCTTATCATACTCAAATAGAAAGAAATCATGATAAAAGCGGTTCAGCTTCCACTCACATTAAGTAAGAAATTTCTGTGAATAATGTAATGTTTACAATTATACAGGATTCATTTCGATCAGTCTTCCCAGCTTTGTTGTTTTTATTACAATACTTTGGCTGCTGTAATATTCAGCCTTCCTCAATAACTTTCAAGGAATTTAAATTAAATCCCTTTATTTGATCTATAGAGGTTTGCTGTTATTTTATGCATTACTATATAGATGGATAGAGTTATTTCAAATTGCTGGATAATTAATTTGCTTAACAGATACCTCAAACAGTTGTTGAAATATTGCAATAACAGAGGTAAAAAAAAATTAAAAAAAAAAAAAACCTCCAAAAGACTCGCTGTATAATTGCATTAAATCCTTATGTCTGCAATTCAAATGGAAATAGAGTCGGTAGAGTAAATTAATGCTTACAAAAGTCATTTCTCAAAAGTTTCATCCTAATATAAATTTCACAAATTTAATATTGTATTAGATTTGGTTTAGAGAAAATTGAATGGAAAATTGATACAATTATTCAAAATTTCAGTCTAATACAGGATGCGATGGGTAAATTGTCGCCATTTTATATTTTTAATTTCACACATACACGTTGATCGTTTTTGATTTTGTCAACTGCAAAGTAGAGCAGGATCAGTTAGGCTCTGTCGGTGAGAGAAAGCACCATGATGCAATTCCCTCTGCCAGATATTTGGAAACGGCATGCTGTACTGCTTGGCATTCTCACTAGAATCTCCAATACAAACATTTCAGTGTGTTTGGGTATCAATCTGAGGACAGTGCAGAGGATTTAGAAAGAGTCGGACGAGTCTAATGCCAATTACAAAGGTATGACAGCTCAGAGAATTCACTCTGATAAGAAAAGAACTACCAAATTTATTGGTGACATGGAGGCCTACATCAAGTGCCTTGAAGAGGTAGTGCTGCCTTGGATCAAGAGGGTGGCTGCCTGGAAGACCCATGCTACACAAACAGGAGAACCCGGTCATAATTGTCAGACAATTTCTGCAACCATATAACTAATCCCTTACATTTGGCCACCTACTTCCCCAGATTGCAACCCCTTGATTATTGTGTGTGGGGCGCAGCTGAGTGAGAGACCAACAAAACTCCTTGTAACACCAAAGATGAACTGAAAGCAAGGATTATGACAGCATTCACCAATTTAATGAACGATGACCGTCCAGAAGAGCTGCAGGAGATTCTGAAGTCATCTGGAAGCCGTAGTTGAAGCCAATGGCGATTTTATTGAATAAATTTACTCTTCAGTATTTGAAGATATTTTTGTTTAATTTTGGTAAATATATCTATTAAAATGAGATGTTAGTGTTATTTTCATTTTTGTGTCATTTAGACGACAGTTTATCCATCACACCCTGTATAAACCAAATATGCATTTTTGATGCTTTATCTTCTGATAAAAGATGAGAACAATGAAAAGGTTTATAAGCAAAAGAAAGGATTACATTTTTCTTTTCTTTAAAAAAAAGTTTTAATAATTGAATGAGGTTTTATTTTTAAAACCATTTCACTGCAAACAAGGCAATAAAGCCACGAAGATATAAGGGGCTTACTGAGTGTTAGAGAATATGAGAAATATACTATTAAGGAGAGAAGACAAAAGAACAAGAATTAAAAAGACAGAAGATAATGATTGACATTGCATTTAAATTTTTGAAAGTTAAAGTTGACAGGGAAGCAAGAAGCTGGAAGAGAGTTCCACAAGCAAGAAGTGCAATAGGAAAAACAGTTATCTATCTATATTTGAGATGAGGTATTGTAACTATTTACATTGTTCAAACTGTTGTCCTCATCTTTATTGTCATATTCACAACATTTCAGCCTTGGGGTCATATGGCCTAGTGGATAAAAGTGTTGGTTGAAGTAATCCAAGTAATTGACTCAAAAAGAGTTGCAAGTTCAATACTTGGCCACTGAGGTGAACAAAAATTTGAAGTAGAGATACTAAAGGGAATTAACTGAAACTGAAATATTAAAAAAGGCATGGCATGTGGAGCTAAAACAATCAACCCCCATGGACTAAAAGGGTATGGTTCAAAATTCCAACATATATCACCTGAAGAAGGCTGGAGCATACAATGGCCGAAACATTGTGAATATGACAATAAAGACGAGGGCAACAGTCAGAACAATGTAAATCATGTAAAGAAACTGTTAGCATAGAACTTACAGTTACAGCCATTTCAAATGTAAAATGATGAGACCTTGCAGCCAATCTAGTACTGCACTTAAATTCATATAGGTTAGGTACCATAGTGGGAAAGTTCATCAGAACAATTACCATGAAAATATTTATAGAAAATGTACTGGGAAGCTACGTTATGGGTGTGAGAGAGTGACTGAAGCTGAGATACCAGGTTAGGACCAATAACATTGCAGATTCTTCTTTGGGTTTTATCAGGAATCTAAATATATAACAGGAGCACCAGACTAGATGTGGCAGCAATATTCAAAGCTATTAGATGAATTTTTTTTTGGTTTTTGCTTTTAAGAAACAATTTCACCAGGAAGCAGAAAGACAGATTTTTATAGAGGAATATCATCTCATAACTTTGAAACAATTTCCAAAATGGAGTCTAAATAAACTCTTATATTTGCCTCAGAATTATTGCCAAGGTAAAGACCCCCCCCCCCCCAAAAAACACAAAAAAAAAACAAACAACATATTTCAATGATGATAATAATTCTAAAATATTTAAGGAGTTTATTTCGGGGAGTGGCAATTCTCAATGCAGAGTAAAAATACAGAAAGAGGAACATAAGGATTTTACATTTTAGGGAAGAGAGTGTAAACGGCGAAGTTAGTTTAGACTTCTTTTCAATCCAAGTTACCAAAAAAAAATTAGAATTAAAATCAATTCAAATTTTTTAAATTATAGATTGAATCCTCATTTTGGTCGTGGTTTTAATGCTACTCAAAATACAAAACATGGCATCAAGTAGTGGATGATCTATGTTAAAAAAAACAATGAAAGTGAAGAAAGAAGTCTAAAAAAATTATTGTACAGGGTGGCCCGAAAGTCTTGTCACTCCTATATAATATAATTTTCAATTTCAGATGGCTGGCACAAGTTTGGAAGAGAGGTAAGGGAGTGACAAGACTTTAGGACCACCCTGTATAATAGTTTGAATCTGCAAATATGTAGAACTCTCAAGTTATCGCGAATCTTACTACTCAATTTCAGTAATTTAATATACGTATAAATAATAACAATAATAGTAGTAGATGACAGAGTAATACCAAACTTCTGAATCCATGACTATATTTTTGCAAGATCAACACTCTTCTAAGATTGAAGTCATTTATTCCTCTTTGTTAAGGCTATCCAATGAGATATTCAAACTTCAAAAAAAATGTAGCCTATTTCATGGCATGTTAAAAGCAATTCTTTAATTAATCCTGATTGAAGACATGAAAAAGTATGATTATGAAAACATAAAAAAGGATAAACAAAAACTTTGCTTTAATTATTAACAAATGACTTAATCTTCATTTTTTTTTTCTTACAGAAATATTTCCTAGCAATGAGGCTTTGTTTTCTTATAGACATCTCTACAGAAGTAAATGAAACAAGTCAAAATTAGATTTAGAATAAAATGCAGCAAACATTCACAAAAATACTTGAGGTTTGCTTTCTTTAAAAGTAAATAGAAAAATTACAATATATTTAGAACTAGTCAGAGGTTGGAGATGAGAATCAGTCAACATGTGCGGGCTTGATAATTTGCATTGGTGCATCAATACATATAGGTCCGTAGCTGAACTGGCGGGAACATTTAGACATTCACTTGATAGTACTGGAGAAAATACAAATGAAGTCATTATAACCCACTGTCTATAAACAGAAGGAGTGGCTATTAGGTCTGAATGTAATATGTGTGCATATCCTGTCTTTATGAATTTCCTCATGTTAGTCACTGTAAGTGTTTTTTAGTCCACAATTGACCTCTGAATAGTGACAAATAAAAAATCTATGGTAACTATAAAAATGTTGTTTTTTTTAAGTCTCTCCTTGCTCTGTTTTCTAATGTCTGTTTTAAAAGCTATGATGCGATAGAGAAATGCTCACAATTCAGAATTATATTCACAATGTTAATGAATTTATCAAAGACCTGTGGGCAGCTTGAAATCAAAATACATTTTTATTTTGGCTTGTGTACACAGGCTGAACGGGCTGCTATCACAAATAAATATAAAATTAAATAGATTTCTTAAAATTTATTAAATGATCAACATAGTAAAGGCAATTATTTTTTCGTGTTTTCAGCTGAAGTATTTTCATTAACCTAAATATTTTTAAAACTACTGTTTTCCTCTTTTTTATTTCCAATATTGTTTTGGGAAAAATGTATTTTTTTTGGTGACCCTTAGTTTTAGGATGAACTCAATGTGTCTTTTAGAAATGTCAAGTACTTTTTTGGTTCTTAATCATAACTTGAACACAAGAGTCAACATCAGAGGATAGAGTATGATGCTGATATAGATACAAAGGATTCTAAAGCAAATGAAAACCGTGTTTTTCTTTATTTCTTTTTATTATTTACTAGTTGGGTACCCGTGATGTCCCTGATGGAAAGATGATCGAATTTCAAATCTAAATTTATTTACATTTATTAGAAAACTTATTCTGTTTAAATACAGAGGAAGTCATAAAAATGACCTCGAAAAGGTTGTTATAAGATAGAAGGGGAAATTATCCCTTGCAACACAGCTGTCCATTTCAAATTCATTTAAATTGTGTGCAAGTGTATATTTGCAGGTGCATGTATATTCTAATTCAATGACAGATCTAAATATATATATTTTTTAATCAATTCCCTTCAAGCAAGGTAATAATACCAATAAGATGCAAGGGGCTACTAGGAGTGAAAGAGTATAAGACTTTAGAAGGAGCTGGAAATCCAATCCTAAACAGGAAACAAGGGATAAATCTCTGCTTTATATATATATATATATATATATATATATATATATATGAAGAAATATAGTCTTAAAGTGTGCTATATTTATGGGATAAAGTGCTCAATATCAGAGATAGACCATGTGTAAATATAAAATATAAATATAAAAGATGTTCACTTAGGCACGGTGGAGTAATGGATAACGGCTTGGATTGAGGAATCGGAGAGCCGAGTTCGAATTCCAGTCGATTCCATTACATTCACTTACGTGCTAATACCCTTGGGAAAGGTGTGAATCCTCTTCTCCCTCCAACTATGGGTAAATAGCAGGACAGACTGGGTTCTATAGCCTTGGATGGCAACTGGTCTAGGAGAAGGACAACTCAAAACCTGCGGAGGGTCGTTTGGGGACCTTGTGGCATCCGTTGCACCAGGTCCCTGTATTCGTCCCTCCAAAAAGTGTGGATGGCCCTGCACAAAGCCTTCACCACTATAATCAAATCCTGTGTGGCTGTCGGGCTTTCAGTTTCTGGGAACTGATCTGTCTGACCCTCAAAAGTCGAGTTCCACGGGAGAGCTATAATATATATATATGATGGATTTAGGGTTTAAAAAAAATTAACTTTTTTTTCTATCTGTTGCCAACTTTGATTTTATTGCTCAGCAACAGGTAAGGATTGTCCAGACTGAATGAGATGGAAATGTATTATTTCAATGTTTCATTTCAAACTCAAATTATTTATCTATTAAATAGCACAATAATTAAGCACGTATTCACTCATGTACAACACACACGTGCATATACATTACATAGGCGCATGAAAGTCACATGCAGACAGCGTATGCCAGGCGGCATCAGTTCATCTTTTATTATAGAGTGATTGATTAGTTGTTTTTTTTAACGATTTATCAACCCTTTGTGGGTTATTTAAAAATAAAACATTCTGAATTGTAAGATATTTTATATTTTTTTGCAAGTGAATATTCCATTAATAACTTTTTTTTTTTTTTTTAAAGATCTTTTTTCTATATAGAAGTCCTACTATTTAACCCATAGGCAGGGGAAATAAGAGATGGTGCTTTTAAAAAATAGATTCTTAGATTCTGTTTTATATCACTTCTAATATTCCAGTCTTTAATTCTTTAGATTCATGCTTCGCAACCTGTTTTTACCCAGGGACCACTTTTAATCTTATTTTTTTTTGTGGAACCCCATAAGCATTCGATGGAAAAGAAAGCGTATTTTATTTTTAACTAATAGATAAGTTTAGGAATTGTATTATAGAAATAGTAAATGTATATGCTTTATTTTGAAGTAAAACTAGTCTAATGAAAATAAACTTTTACTTAACATCTAAAAATTCTATGGAACATTTATGTACACTAGTAAAATAGTTCATGATAAACCATTTTAAAGTATGTTAATAATTAATAAATTTAAAAAAGAAAATGTGCAGATTTATTCAATGAGACCCTCTGTGGTTGCTGCTGCTCTGTGAGTTTTATTTTATATTTGGCTCCATCGATTTCAATGATAGTCAAAGAACACCCCCTTTCACAATGTCAAATCTATTAATATATTTATTAATTTAGAATTAATATTTAAAATTAATATTAATACATTAAATTTATATAATAAATTATTATATAATTTTCCTTTATATATATATATATATATATATATATATATATATATATATATATATAAAATCCTTCCTTTAAATATCCTTCTTAGTTTTTATTCAACTTTTCCAATCAAAACATCTGGTAGCATAAAAAGGAGTGTCCCTTTTACTCTAGATGTTTTGATTGTAAAACTTACATTGCTTGATCTAGTTATCTGCTAGTTTTAAAGTTGTTTTTCTATTCCTAGAATTTTAATATGGCATAGGTTACTGAAGAAATTCCAGTTCTCGGTTGTAACAACCGTTCCGAAGTGAAATTGCTCTATAGACCACTAAAATATTACTGTGAAACCCAAATTTGCTATTTCTTGTGTGGACCCCCAGTAATGTTACATGGACCCCCCGTTGAGAACCACTGCTTTAGATCCTTCCTAATTCTTATGGCACTGGTATTAAGTAAGAAAGCAAACACATGAGATTTGAATTGTTAAACCTTTATGTTTTAAGATAACCTAAGAGTTTTAGTTTTTAACCCAGACGGAAGCAAAAGCTTAGATTTCAATTTCAAGACAAAAACATTCCATGCATATAAAGCAAATACGATGAATAGAAAATGAGAATTCCAATGGCGAATCTTGAGTGCAGTAAAATATCTTTAAACTGAAAACATAGGGAAAAATAAAGCCTATTCAATTCTAATAATTTGTAAAAGGACATATAGAGTTTTTCTTAGAAAGTCATGAGGCTGGCTCCATTCATTTGCAGCAACCCACGGGGAGATTTCTACTAGTATTTACTTGCTAATGTCAAGATGAAGCACAAGGCCAATTTAAAGTGAGTGAGACTAAGCGCATACACTTGGGCTACGGCAAGAAATTGCCCAGTTTCCACAACTACTATCTTGCTGGCATTGATATTCCACTAACGTCTTTCTTTGGTGAAATGAGAGATGTGCTGTCACAGGATTAGAATCTCCAGGACCAAGCATGCCTCATTTATTTTAGAGCTCTATCTGAAGACAAAGACAATTAGAGGGTTATGAATGTAGTTACCAGTCCAAAAGGCAAGAACCCTATTAGCCCATGGTAGAAAACTAAGCAGGTTTTAAAGCAGTC
Organism: Acanthosepion esculentum; assembly: GCA_964036315.1. Classification (NCBI taxonomy): domain Eukaryota; kingdom Metazoa; phylum Mollusca; class Cephalopoda; order Sepiida; family Sepiidae; genus Acanthosepion; species Acanthosepion esculentum. Next base: position 10,563,733 of record OZ038517.1, on the reverse strand, counting down.
TACTAGATTCAGGATGCTTACGATTGGCCAGAGGTGAAACAGATTTGCATATTCACAGACATAAAATACTTTCACTGGAGAGCACTCCCGGCTTTTATTTATTTATTTATTTTTTTTTTTTAAAAACATCAAGTATGCAACACAGGAACATTTTGGTTATTAAATAAGTAACCATTTTCTTCTGTATATAATTAAAATACAATTTATACATATTAAAAAGGTGGGATAAATACAAAGCATGATTGTAAAAATAAAGCCTGAATGCATCGTCATAAATAAAGAGAAATTGAATAAAAAGCCCATTGACAAATACAACCTCCATGATCAAGTTTAACCCGCCTATATTTACTATACAAGTAAAATAATGCTTATGTCCTGACGGCTGAAATTATTTTCCCTTTCAAATAGAATCATTTTATAGTGATACCTTTATAGACATAAATAGATTCAATTTTTTTAAAATAAACCAGTTTGTCTGATGATCGCAAAAGTGTGAAACCCAGGATCACAAACTCCTATCCATACAACTGAATATATATATATATATATATATATATATATATATATATATATATATTCACACCTGAAAAATAAACGCCCACACATTTTGATTGAAAACAGAGTGATTGTGTGTGAAAAGAATCTTACTTACCTTGCATCGATATGCCATTGACAACATTGTCGACCAGCGACGTCGCAGCATTCGTAATTAATTTGCTAAACATGCGCATAGCCACAGATGACGGAAAAGGGACACAGAACTGACTTAATAAACACTCCAGAATGTCTTGGGGTACGTCCTCAGGGACGAGTGCTGTTTGATTTGTAGCATTGTCCTTGTTAATACCAGTTTTCTGGTAATCTATCACTGCCAGACGTTTGTGTGTGTTCTGATCATAGCGGTCATCTTTTATGCCGGTAATGTCCACTTCATCTTCATAGAAGAGTCCTGAGTTGTGACCAAACATACGATTCATGACTGCACTGAAGCCACATGTACAGCGGTTCATATCCTCGACATTGAAGTCATCATCCTTGACACGCATGTTGCACACGCAGAGATTGCAGCTGTCAAAATTGTGATCTTTGAAGATATTCAATGAGCTGTCTCCAAGGATGACATTGACCAACACACTGTGCACCTCTGGCAGCTGGTGATTTGTACCTTGATTGTCAATTGAACTCAGCGTCTTGTTCACATAGGATGACGAGGCGTTTGACATAGGCGACTGTTCGTAACTCATAGGAGTCCGTGATACGCTGCCTCCGGGAAAAGTGGCTGGAGATGATTCAATGGCACCCACATGCATTTTGGATAAACTGGGGATGTTTTCAATGGACGGGAGGTTGAGGTAATGACTGAAATATAATCAAACATACCAATAAACATTTTTCAACACCAGTAAGACTGCAAAATGGAAATAATAATTAGCACTATATAACATTAATAAGTACTCAAATGTAATTATTTCATAAGTTAATTTTGAAATTTATTGGTTTGAAGTGCGAGGATCTAGTTATTATATACTAAGCTTAGTTTGGATTGAAAGAACACCAATTGGATGTGTGGGTTGTGTAATCATTGTTGGTACAGAAAGTGGAATTGGTAAGCCAAGTTCATATTCCAGCCTTGTCTGTTGCATTCACTTTCACACTAATGCTCTTGAGAAAGGCATGAATCCATTTCTTCTCCCTCCAGCTATGGGTTGAATAGCAGGGTAGATTGGCTGTCTAAGTTTGGGTGTCAGCCAGTCAAGGAGTAGGATGATTTTTAATGTAAAAACCACTATCTTTTCCAAGAAGTCATGGTAATTCATAGATAATAAAGAAAAGGAATCTGTGGAGAGCCATGATCACCTACGTCCTAAAGAGACATGGCATGGGAAAAATACTTAAAAATAATTATTCTATAGCAAAATAAATTAAAAATAAACTGGTTGGAAGCACTAGGGTGGAGTTATTACATAGTAAGCTGAGATTAATCTGGAATAAGATCCCAAAGTAGAGAAACTAATAAAGTTCAAACTGTTTAATATGGTAAATTGGCTCGAGATAAGAAGCCTGATATTTTGCAATCAATCTATTAAACTTAGTATCACACAAAGATTGAATTCACTACAGTAGTGAAAAGTCTGACATCAGCTCCCAAAAACATTGTCAAGTGATCTCTCATTATGGTCACAAATCTAGTCAATGTTCATGGAATTAATTTTATAAAATATATTTAAAAGGATCTCTTGTTACATATTTATAATAATAATAATGATGATGATAATATTTATTGAATTTTATTGATTTTCAAAGACTTTCTCATATGTCATGAAGCCATTTCCGATTTTAGGTCTCTCATTGGGACTGGGAAGGAAATATGTATACAACAGAAAACTAAGGAAATAATAATGATGATGATGATGATGATACAACTGAAAAAATATGTTAAAATTACAAGAATTTAACATATTTTTCATGCTAGCAGAACTTCTGCCAAAAGTGCACAGTAGATAACTAGAGCTATAATATTTAATAATTCAAGAAAAGTCCAAGTGACTTATCTGGTTGACTGAAGATAGTTTTGTGTTGAAATGCTCATCAGAGTCAAATGTTTGATAAAGCTATAATTTTATAGCCAATCAGATGAGTTACTTGAACTTTTGATTTATTGAATGTTATTGATTTTTAAAGACATTTTCATGTAAATCATACATATAGGCTTATGACAAATTTCCAGGAACCTTATCATAACACCAAAACTAAAAGATTTTTAACCTATAGCTAAAATCGTTCACATCTTTCATGAACTTGTAGTAAACAAAAAATTCCAATTTTGTCTCTCATCATCACCTTTTTTTCTTTTGAAAGATCAAATTACCTTCTGAACAACTGCTATTATAGAACTAGCAGATTATGTATCATTGGGTATTATAGATAGGATTCAATAAACAAAAATTTAATAAAGAGAAAAAATGCTTAAACATCAAAGTTTGGTTCTCAATCTGTATGGTATTCATACAAGTATTGTTAATTAACCTATAGCTGGGGGAGAAGAGGTGGATACATACATTTACCAAGGGTATTTGCATGTAAGTGAATTTAACAAACAAAATGCAAATTGGAATCCAGCTCTCCAAAATTCCAAGCCATTATCCATCACACCAACCACACATCCAAGTTTACAGCACCTGGTATTCCCAAACAGTTACCCATCTAGGTACTGATCAGGCTTGACATTGCTTAACTTCAGTGATCATACAGGAACTAGTGTTTCAACATGATGTGGCGATAAGCCAGAAAGAAACGGATTGAACAGTATATGCATAATTGTAAATACATTGCTAATAGTTTTGCCATAGATATGCACTGATAATTTGGAAAAAAGGGATTGTCAGTGGTCAGGAATTCATACAAAAATTACTGGAAGAACAGTGTTATGCATAATTTTTATAATGCAGTATTTGTCATTTATATTTTGTGAATATTCTTTAGTTAAAAAAAATATTAATGCATTAACTTTTTCCAATTTTGCCTTTATAAATATTAATAAATAATACATAAAAATAATACATTTCACACATTAGTCAATGTGTAACGAAGAGAGAAGTGGAAAGGAAGAGAGAAGTGGAAAGGAAGAGAGAAGTGGAAAGGAAGAGAGAAGTGGAAAGGAAGAGAGAAGTGGAAAGGAAGAGAGAAGTGGAAAGGAAGAGAGAAGTGGAAAGGAAGAGAGAAGTGGAAAGGAAGAGAGAAGTGGAAAGGAAGAGAGAAGTGGAAAGGAAGAGAGAAGTGGAAAGGAAGAGAGAAGTGGAAAGGAAGAGAGAAGTGGAAAGGAAGAGAGAAGTGGAAAGGAAGAGAGAAGTGGAAAGGAAGAGAGAAGTGGAAAGGAAGAGAGAAGTGGAAAGGAAGAGAGAAGTGGAAAGGAAGAGAGAAGTGGAAAGGAAGAGAGAAGTGGAAAGGAAGAGAGAAGTGGAAAGGAAGAGAGAAGTGGAAAGGAAGAGAGAAGTGGAAAGGAAGAGAGAAGTGGAAAGGAAGAGAGAAGTGGAAAGGAAGAGAGAAGTGGAAAGGAAGAGAGAAGTGGAAAGGAAGAGAGAAGTGGAAAGGAAGAGAGAAGTGGAAAGGAAGAGAGAAGTGGAAAGGAAGAGAGAAGTGGAAAGGAAGAGAGAAGTGGAAAGGAAGAGAGAAGTGGAAAGGAAGAGAGAAGTGGAAAGGAAGAGAGAAGTGGAAAGGAAGAGAGAAGTGGAAAGGAAGAGAGAAGTGGAAAGGAAGAGAGAAGTGGAAAGGAAGAGAGAAGTGGAAAGGAAGAGAGAAGTGGAAAGGAAGAGAGAAGTGGAAAGGAAGAGAGAAGTGGAAAGGAAGAGAGAAGTGGAAAGGAAGAGAGAAGTGGAAAGGAAGAGAGAAGTGGAAAGGAAGAGAGAAGTGGAAAGGAAGAGAGAAGTGGAAAGGAAGAGAGAAAAAAGAAGAAAAGAGAGAAAAGAAGAAAAGAGAGAAAAAAGAAGAAAAGAGAGAAAAAAGAAGAAAAGAGAGAAAAAAGAAGAAAAGAGAGAAAAAAGAAGAAAAGAGAGAAAAAAGAAGAAAAGAGAGAAAAAAGAAGAAAAGAGAGAAAAAAGAAGAAAAGAAAGAAAAAAGAAGAAAAGAAAGAAAAAAGAAGAAAAGAAAGAAAAAAGAAGAAAAGAAAGAAAAAAGAAAAGACATTTCTGGCAGTATTTAGTGAAATTCAAAGAAAATTCATATGAAAACATAACAACACACACACTTGAACTTACCTTGGTGCATGTGACTGATATTGCCAAGAAGGTTTAATTGCCAAGAAGGTTTATATTCAGGGATCTGAAAATTTGATAAAGTATCATGGGCACTCGGCAGCTCTACTGGGGCATACTTGGTGGAGCCTACAAAACGGGCCAACTTGGGCGGCTTGAACACACACGACCAGTCCTAAAAAAGAAAAGCACAGGTTACTTCTTTTTCTTCTTCCTCGGTATCACCCCATGCAAAGCAGTAAAGCTACTAAGAGACAAGGGATTACAGGGCGTGGAAGAATTAAGAACAGAAGCATTAATAATGAGCAGGAGGAGTAATCGGGAGGACAGTAGATAGCAATTGACATTGCATTTAAATTTTTGCATATTAAAGTTGGCTGGAAAGCATGGAACCAGAAGGGAGTTCCACAAGCAAGAAGTGTGAGAAAAGAAACTGTTAGCATAGAAGTTATGATTACATCAAGCCATACATACGTAGAACATCAATATTGACTGCAGTTGAATAGTTGAAATTTGAGACTGCATCTTCTGGTTCCACCAGACCTGACCTTCACAGCTAGGACACACCATGCCACTTACATAGTAACAAACCACCCTCATTCCCGCAGTATTCCATTGGCGAGAAGTAAGTTCCATTCAAACAGCTTCTTCTTGTGAACCACTGCTTTATGGAACAGACTCCCAAGAGAATGTTTCCCCAATCTTAACCTGTTCACATCTAGAGTTAACTGTTATCTTCCCCTTCTATCCATATAAACTACCCCTTAACGTAACCACCTACCTTGAGTGACCCCCCCCCCCTGTACAGGGTGAAATCTTTTCCCCAAAAAATAATCGACATTTTCACATTGCTAAAGCAGATGATTACTATGTGTATAGTCTTCTGTAGCGAAAATGGCTGAGGCATTTTCAATGAAAACTTGCCTTGAATTGTTTTAGTAGTCCAGCCTACCTGATAAGCCATACCCGATGCAGCCCAATGGTTGGAAAAGGTTGGCATGCTTGATAAAAATCCATGGAAACTGTAAGCAATTTTGATAATTCATTTTTTTTGTTTTTAATTTGAAGCAAAGAGCTAGTCATGTTAGTGAAAGGTTTTTGATAACTTACCTTTTTATAGCATTTGCATTGGCAGAAACAGCACAATTCCTTCAACAGAGAGCATTGTAGAAGGAAAGTGGATAGAACAAGTAAAACTAATAAAAAAAAGGACTGAGCTTGTTTCGTGGGGCTGGGATAGATGTCTATTTTTTAACGGGGACAATTAGGGCAGTGATTGAGTGAAAATAAAAACCCAGATTTCAAATGCTGATTTTCAAGGCACTTAGAAAATTGCCACAGCACAATCTTCCTAACTCCCATCCCAACATATTTTATTCAGTTAACACATTTTGCCTCTGTGGTCCCCACTCCCATCTCACAATTGTAGTTCATGGTGACATTCAAGGCAGGATAGTGCAATGGCATGCTGGTTCCTTTTGCACGGAGGATGTTGAGGTTAACCCATCTCTCATATGGACTAGTTTGAATTCAGTTTTCTTCTAGACTGGTTGCCACCCAAGGCTATAGGACCCAGTCTGTCATGCTATTTTACCCATAGCTTGAGAGGGAGAAGAGGTGGATTCATACCTTTCCCAAGAGTATTACCACATAAGTGAATGTAATGAACTTGACTGGAATTTGAACTCAGATTCCTCAATCTGAGCTGCTAACCATTTACTCCACTGCCCCCCCCCCCCCAATTAATCTTAGTAAATATCAATATTAATAATAATAAAGTTAACTTACTTTACTGGAATCATTTATTATGGTGCTGTTGTCAACTTCCGTTTTGACACAGCTGTCTGGAGTCATCGTTGTCTCAGGGGCAATGTCAGTTACTGTGCCAGGAGAAGACACAGGGTTCTCCAGTGATGGTGGAGTGGGATACATCCTTGATAGTTCAGAAGCAGCTGAAAGAAACATTCAAGATACTTGAGTCATTCAACCAATTCACCTTCGAAAGTTTTCATTCTTTCTCTGGCCCAATTAAGGTGTTTGTGACTCTCACCCTTGTGATTAAGTAGCAAGTGGCTCATTTCTTTATCTATTAAGACATCTAGAACAGTCTTCAAAAGGTCAATTCGCAATAATATTGCAAACTATAACACACACACACACAATTATATATATAATCAACCCCGCACCAATAAAAAGTGCACATATAAAAGAAAAATAACAAAATAAAATAGTCAATTGACGATATCCCCCTGTCAAGAGGATGGTATAATTGAAACTCTAGAGCCAAGATGCTGAAGATAATACCAATCAGCTAAGTCACAAACTTTATATTTGTATTAATTATAGATATATATATATATATATATATATATATATATATATGGGCTTCTGTTTTCCCATATGTTTCTGTGTGTGTGTTAGTTTGTCCTGAGCATGACAGTAAATTACATCTGGCAGCAATGCCTCTGGTCAGGAAATTGGAGGTTTTGCGAAGTGTGGAATCGCCTCTTAATTGCTGTTGTTCCTAGATCCACTTCGACCCAAGGCAGTAGAAACACAGAAACATATGGAAAAACAGAACTAAAATTTTACTTCTGTCCACAACTAAAAGTTTCATGTGGTTGTAAAGGTGGTTAATGTTATTGTGGTACAATCATCAGACAGTAAAAAAAAAAGAATATAATACTCATTTTAATGAGTATTATATTACTTTTTTACTACCTGACAATAGTGCAAAAGTAACATTAACATCCACATGAAACTTTTTAAAATTTAAGTAGTTTTTCCATGTGTTTTATATACCCCGCACTGACTTCTGTGCTTGTAGTGTCTACAAATTTTGCCTATATATATATATATATATATATATATATATATATATATATATATATATATAGGCAAAATTTGTAGACACACACACTATTGAAATAGGAAATTTTTTTATGTCGATTAATTTTATTGATTGTATTTTTCAAAACAAAGAGGAAATTCTGTCAAGAATTGTCCAAAGTTCATTTTGGAAGAAAAAGTAAGTCATATGGTCTAAGATTTTGACTTTCTTAAGGCATCATCAGGGTAAGTAGGGACAAATTTGTGAACTTGAAATGGTGTCACAACACAATTTTTTAAAAGATAAGCCATTAGTGGCCGATTGTTAGAAGCCACGTAGAGTACATTTTTTAATCTAAAGTCATAAAAAGAATGAGTATCTTGATGTAAGCAGAGTGTAACATACTCTGTGAGGAGAGCCCTACTCACCCAGCTATGTCTACCACTCACACTCCTCTGTGACTCCTCCTCACAACTCTTCAAGGAGTAGGCTGGGCCTTCACAACAATCTCCGCCACCATCACCAGGTGGAGAGAAAAGGAATAAGGAGAGAGGATGACGATTCAGATGCAAGCGAATGTCACCGACAATGTGTAATGTAAATAATAATAATGTATCATACAAAGAGATGCTTGATCAGCTTCACAAAATCTGACCAAATGACCAAACCTTAGATGTTAAAAAAAAAAACAAAAAAAAAAAAAAACAACTTCCTGGTTAGCCAGGGAACTATAAACAAATTTCTAAAGCAGTTCTGGTGCAAGTAGGAGAGGATATGCAAACAACTTAGAAAATATCAATAGCATCCATTTAAAAACAGCCAACAGTAAAATCTTTTAAATACTGAAGATATTTGGACAGAAAGAAATTTATATTGTAACATTTTCTCAAATCTTTTTAAATTAGTGATCTATTTTGCAGATAAAGGTTTATGGTAATACTGCATAAAATCTGTTGCTTGAAAACAGTTAATAAAATAGATGCAGCAAAATTGAATATTTATTCTTAACAAAAAACGACAAATATCACAAATCAAATTTTCAATTTCCTTTCAATATGATTAATATAAGGCAATTTTCTAATGAAGCAATAATTAAAACAAGATTTTCTTAATGTTCTTGCTTAACAGCAATTATTTCACAATGCTTTTTTTAAAAAATAAAATTATGTGTGTGTGTGTGTGTGCGCCAAAAAAAATAAAAAATAAAATAAAATAAAATCAAAAATACTGTAATGAAAACAGTTTCATCATCAAAATCTTTATTATTAAGAGGAAAGATTTTTGAATATTTAATTAAATTTTTTTACTCCTTTTTAGAACATTTGAAATTTTCATTAAGTCTTATTTTTCTTGCATCAGCAGATATACTAACTTTTAGCATAGCAAATTTTAGCCTCTTTTTTGCAGTGACAGAGACATTAATTTGGAAATTCTTGCAAAAATCAAATAATTGTTACATTTTAATTAAATTTTCATGATTTATTCACAAATAAATGAAATTAAAAAAAAAATTTTTTTTATTAGAAAATCTTGGTAAAATTTTTTTTTTTTACATTTCACACCCTTAATTTTATAAGTTGATAAATTCAACATGATAACTTTTAGTGACTATATTAGTTAAAAGCAGAATTCTTTGAAGAATTTAAATCAAAGTTTTTTTGCAAATCCAGACCATCGTACTGAAAATTTGTTCTGAATTGAAAATTAAAAAACAATAAAATTAAGACATTATGTAATTAGAGTTGCTCTTAATTGCTTTTATCAATAATATATATTAAAGACAATATTGTCTAAAGAAAAAAAAAAAAAAAATTTTTTGATGAAAAATGAATTTTTACAAGATTTGTTTTTATTTTTTTACAATTTTAAATTGAATATAATTTATAAAGTTTGTAAATCTTTTAAAATTCAATTTCAATGGTGTAACTCTTAGGAAATATTGCTATGAAGTAAATCTATATTTATTAATCATAATCATATATATTGTAAAGCTCATTACAATTCGATACCATTGAATATTTTTAAAAGTATTTCAATTTGTTTTTTTATTGTGTTTAAACATCCTATTTTTTCTAAGTATGCTAGTTCATACATAACAGTATCATTAAGAGGTCACGTGTTTTAAGGGTTGTGGTCGATTTTATTGATTTTACTGAAAAAAAAAAAAAAAAAAAAAAAATTTTTTTTATCAATTCCAATCATTATAATTTGTTTGAAATACAGAGCATTTTTGCTTAGTGGAAATAATAAATTTTAATCCTGTAGCTTTCAATAAGAAAAAAAAAAAAAAATTTAAAACCTTACATATACCAAATTAGTGGGATATATATATATATATATATATATATATATATATATATATATATATATATAAAATCCAAATTCAGCATTGGCATTCAACATTTTTTTTTTTTTTTTTTTTTGTCATAATACACTTTTGGTATAATTATGTCATTTTCACTCAAACAAAAAAACTGCTTGCACCAATTTTACTGATGGGATAAACAAAAAAAGAAAAGAAAAAAGCACTACTCACCTATGGTGCCATTGGAAATGATGTTTGATCCCTTACTTCCTTTGTGATTCTCATCACCAGATTTTTGGTTAGGGATCTGTTGATCCTGAAACTCAAGAGAAAATGAATTGTTATAGAATCATACCTCCTGAAGTGAACAAGGAAATGCTCTCTCAAAAATGATGTCAGAAAGAAAATAGTCGAAGACAAAAATCTTTTTATGTGCAGAAAGTCAAGTTATTTTAAGAAAACGTTTTCAGCAAAACAATACCTATCAATAAATCACTTATTCTTTTCAAAGATTTGTTTGTTTTTTATTAATGTTAACTTTAATATTTGTAAGTGTGTGTGTGTGTAAAACGAGTGTTCCAATAACTTGGACCGATTTTAAATGTGAATTAAGTTTAAGCGTCTAATGATTTCTTCTTTTTCTTTCAGATTTAACAACTTAAGTCTTTGGCATTTTCAACCATGGAAAGATTAACAATCAAACATGTTAAAATTATCAAAGCCTATTACGAAAAGGATGTTCAAACAGAAATGCAATGAGAAGTTCCCAGGTTGCATCATCTCTCAAAACAGCGAAATCAATTGGACACCATGATGCTTTTAGATTTCTTCCTTTGGGGTCATCTCAAAAGTAAGGTCTATGCCAATAACAATTCAACAGCTGAAGAATGAGATAATAAGGCATATTGGTGAGATCAAGGAGCAACTAAGCAGAGATGTTCTCAAAAATTTTGACCAAGTGGAGGGGTGTCGCTGAAGCCTTGGTGGACATTTGGGCGATATAATTTTTCACACATAAATGCCATGACTTAAATAACAGAGAAATAAATAAATTTTCACCATTAACACCGATTTATTTACTGCTGACTTTGATCCGTCTTAATGAAGCACCCTCTCTCTCTCACACATTATATATATATATATATATATATATATATATATATATATATATGTGTCAATTCTCAATGAGGCATAGCTCAAGCTGCTACTTAAGTATCATGCTTTCGTGATCTTCAGGTGACTACTTAAGTGTTGACCATTTTAATTTACTGCTTAGGTAGCCATTTGCCTTTTAATCTTTCTTAGTTTGGAATTTTCTTTTTGTCTAAAGTTTTGTTTGTTTTATAGATCTTTTGCAAGGTAGTCTGTTAGTTGCACCAACATTTTGGGTTTTTTATATATATGTACACACACACACACAGAGTACTATTTAGAGAACACACGCTTTCACTGAAGTTCTGGCCACTGGATCATAAACAACAGTAAATGAAAACGGAGAAACTTCAATCAGAGTATAATACTTACTGTTTCATCACTGCTGTCCTCACTCTCAAAAATATGATCTAGATCCATGGGAGTAGGGAAGAGATCCTTCTCTGTTGTGAGACTGTTGGATACTGGTAAAGAGCAGGAAGCTGGAGGCGATCCAACTGAGGTCATATCTGAAGATAGACAATCAGGTGCATTAACAATTGTGGCAATTGCTAGCAAAACAATTATCATTTATGCAATCAAACTGAACCTTACAAATGATTTGTTATAATTAAATGTGCGGTTATGTGAAGATTCAGAGGTGCCAACACTGACATTGAGAAATACAAAAAGAAAATTAGAAAAAAGAAAAATGTGTATACACATTCAGCTATTTACATTATTTACATTGTTCAGACTGTTGTCCTCATCGTTATTGTTATATTCACAACATTTCAGTTGTTCTTCTTCAGGTGATAGACGTTGGGATTTCAAACTGAAACATGAATATGCCATTAAAACAGTCTGAATGATGTAAATAGTTATAGTATCTCATCTCAGAAATAGACACATTCTGCTGTTGTTATTTTATAATGATCGTTTCAGATTTGCATTTTCACAATCAGTGCAAGTTTTAAAGAATCACTGTATAAGAAAGATGTGTCAAGTGGCTATCTAATTAGAGAAGTGGTTCCAGGGTTTAGTGAATATCTGGGGTTAGAAAATTGACATGACATTAGGGTCATAGATGAAACTGAACACAATAATCCTAAATGTATATTTGATGCATACTGATATCAACAAATGCCTGAAGAAGGAAGGTTCTTATGACGCTATTAAAACCAAACAACATTTAAAATCAAGGAAGTCCTTTCCATTTCTTATATATTAATGCCTTTCTTTTGGACTTTTGCTGCATTAATCTAAACTGAGTAAATATGGTGGATAAATCTAAGCTTTCTATTTCTTTGAGGTTTTATCCTTTTCAGGGGGTGGGGGGAATCATTCATCACAGACTTAAAATTAAGTCAATCATTCACTTTTATAAGATTACCATTCGTCTGTGCATCAAATATTACTGCCACATGTATCTCAAGATTCTTGACAGAATAAAAAAAAAAAATCTGCAATGTTATCAGTCCTCACCTAGCATCTTGGCATCAGTCACTTTCCCACTGCCATAACATAGCACCACTGTGCCTTTTCTATAGATATTTACATGGTAATTATTCGGATGAGCTTTCATCTTTGGTACCTCAACTTCACAAATTTAAGTGCAGTACTAGATTGGCAGCTAGGTCTCTCATCATTTTACTGTTAAAATTGCTAAACAGTAAGTTCTATGCTAACAGTTTCTTCTCTTGCACTACTTGCTTGTAGAATTCTCTTATGACTTCTTCCTTTCCTGTTAACTGATCGTCAAAGATTTAGATACAATGTCAATTGTCATCTTTTGCCTCCTTGAATCTTGGTCTTTTTATGTCCTAGCATTTCCTTTGTTTCAGGCTTTAACATTTGGGTGGTACCTTGTACAAGCACCTCAAAAGATTTGGCACAAAATATTCTCCAATTTTGTCTGACTTTTATAAAATGGTGTAACGGTTACCCACATGGAAAGTGAAATTAGCAAGACGGGTTCAAATTCCAGCCTAGTTTGTTGTGTTCACTTTCACAAAACATTAACACCTTCAGTGTGTCAACTGTATCATAAGAATAATGGGGTCATGCCCAAAGACTAAATGACATTGCCGAAAAGCAGATATTAGTCACAGTAATGAACAGAGGACAAGATGCAGACAAGGCATGACATTTCAAAAACAGGTACAATATATAAAGATTGCTTGGCAATTAACAGTCGGAGAAAATGTTAACATCATTTGGCACCTAAACATGTGAAGAACCAATGAATATTGTTCTTTGGAAATCAGCATGCAAATAGAAAGAATTCTGAAGAATGAAATTCATGGATGTTTGTTTTGGGTTTTTTTTTCTAATAAAGAGGAAAACAAAAATCACTCACTGTTTCCATTGAGCCTAGAAGCATCTTTTTCTTCTTCCTGCAATACCAGAAATTGTGGAATACAGATTTTAAGGCTACAAGATTATTACATATGGATGTGTAATAGAAAATAGATCAGATGGGATCGCCAGCATTTAAAATGTCTTATTTTAAATATTTAACAACACAATATTCTAGCTGTACAAATGCTTTATCCGCAGCTACAAAATATAAGAAACGTTAAGATAGATTTGAGGCTGACATGGTTGATTATTGGCCAGTATTTGAAACCATTTCAGATAATGAGGCAGGCAATGACACAACAGTCTTCCTGAACACAATTTCTCTCTCCTATTAGTGAATTACCAGACTGAGTTTAGTTCCATAGTAGGCAACCGTCAGTCTCAAGAAACTATAAAGTCTACCAATAATATACTAATAATCCCGGTTGCAGACACCAGCTCAGGCTCGTTTGTGTTTTGTCAATACCCACATAGCCAACCAGTGGTTTATACTGCAACTATGCTGAGTGAGTTTATGGGAAAAAACACACAATCTAGCATTATCAAGAGTTAACAAGGCCAGTATGGTCAAAGCCTCGGTCACAATGACTTCTGACTTTATGCTAGCACAAGCATCAATGGCTTCTGAATAGTTTCACTTGCCCAATTTTACTCACAAGGTTTGGGCCAACTCGTGGTTGTCTCCAGATACCTCCCAAGAGAGCCACAGGCTTAAATTGTCTCCCTAAATTGATATTTTAAAATCATCTCCTTGACGAATCAACCATGGTGAGATTTGAATGTAGGTCTCCTAGTCAGAGTACCAATGTTCTAACTAGTCAGCCATGTGTTCACAATTTTTAAGAATTATCTAAAATAGCAAAAGCAAGTTTAAGCTTAAATAACATCTTCAGATTTTTTTTTAACAGTTGTTAAAAATGAAAGAAAAAGGTTGTATTGCAACTTGGCGGGGGGTGAGGTTGCTTTGGAAATGAAACTAACCTTAATAGGTGACGATCGAAAGAGGTCATCACGACTTGTCCGGAAGTTCCTGGCAGGGAGTGTGCCAAAAACTGATGACTCATCATCAGTGAACTCATAAGGGTCACGAGGAGGTTGAGATGTGCAAGGTTTCGATGGTTGTTTGTTGGATGATGAGTTTTGGGGATGCTGCGAAAAATGTGAGTTATGCTGCAGTTGCTGTTGCTGATGAAAATGTTGGCTGTCTTGTCGCGATTCAAACTTTGGCCTTTTCAACCGGTTATCAAACCTGAAACACAAAAACCAGAGTGAAAAGAGCAAGGAGAGCAAGGAGAACAACAAAAAAACAAAAAAAAAAACAGAGCAAGGCTTGCATAGAAAATCAAGATAAATAAAAAGCCTTTAGGTTGTCTTTTGCATATACATTTGCTATTCATAACATTTAAGTGCCCTTTAAACTTAGTCATTGTAATTATGAAGCTTAGTATGACGCAAGGCCATTGTAATGTGTGGGAGAGTGAATAGAACTCAATATAAGAGTAGAGTTTTTCCAAGCGTAGCTTAGATGTGGCACAAGGCCGAAAGTATGGGGCACCCAGTGAGGATTGAACTCACTACTCAGTCGTGACTGTTTCAGCGAGACAAACTTGCTTACCATTACACCACCTCGAGGAGCCCAAATTTATTTTTTAAGCGTGGCTTAGATGTGGCACATGGCCAAAATTATGGGGCACCTAGTGAAGATCAAACTCACTATTCAGTTGTAACAAGATCAGCTTGCTAACCATTACACCAGGCCAAGGTGCCCTAACTCACTATAAGAGTAAAGGTTTGCTCATCAATGTTGCAAAGTAAGCTGCCACCTCAATTTGATCATTTACTGCTTTTGTAACATTATCATTATGAAGTATTTGTTGCCGCTTTAGCATGTATCTTACCGATCAGTTTCTGCTTTAGTGTATATCCTACCGCCACATTTGTATTCTACATTATTACGGCATTGTCCTGACTTTTTCTCAATGTTAAAAGATATTCACTGTTTTTATCTAAATGATTCAAATATCTTGTTTAATTATTTCTTAGTCAAATTTCATATTTTGTAATTTTTTTGATTTTAAATTTTATAAAACTACAATAAATGGCATCCCTCCTTCCGTTTTGCTTTTTCCTTTACGTTAGATAATGTCGGATACTAATGTGATGGTAGGATACATACTAAATTGGCACCAAGTATTTTGTGAATACCACCCGCCCTAAGAAAGCATGGAGTAAGTTATTTTAATGTAACTGACCTAGTTAACAATTTGATGGCAAGAATTTGGAAAGAAATAACAATAAATTGAAGAACTTTCCTTATGGTCCGTTCTGTGTGAATTGTAACATTTACAAAAGTTTATTAGAGCTGTTGATTGAAAAACCAAAAAAATTGACACTTTAATTCTTGCTAACCATATTCTTGGATTAACCTTATCCAATATCAAATGCAGATCTTCATTTCTTTCTGTCTTTCTTAATTAAAAAGTAGTTCTAGTTTTTGATGGGATTTTTGTTAAGCATGGCTTTGGAGAGGAGAAAAGATGATGCTAAATAAGATGCTATTTAAAATTATCTTATAAATCATTTGATGTGTTCATGCCTTCAGCCAGAATTTGAAGGAGATGCACAACAAAATAAATAGACATTAGTCTAAGAAACATGAAGGAAAAAGGTTTCTATGAAACAATTCAACCGGAATATATCAAGAAAATATTTCTCTTTAAGAAAAGCAAATAAAAAACCTGTCTAAAGAATTGCAGAACTTACCAATATTCTACATATTTGCAAAGATTAAAATATTTTTCAAAGCACGTAGGCCAATCCTAAACAATATTCTGTGCTGTTCAAGTCTGATTTATCAGAAGTAAATTCATCGATTTATCCGGCTTTAAATTTGCCATCAAAGTCTAGAATGTCTTGCAAAGTCAGCTTGGCATATGTCTAAATCTGCATGAAATTTAATAATGTATTTTTTTTAGAAAATTCACAAAATAAATCACTAATTTTTATAAAGCATGGCAACTGCTATGTTGCTCAGGATGATTCAGTAGTGTATACTCCTCTATGACCAATTAGTATCAGTAGATTCGGTTCTAAACAAACATGTTTAACTAGTCAGATCTAGCAAGTCTTTGTGGAAAAAATATTAAATTTAGAGAAGTATTATTGGGAAAAATTGAAGAAATGCCAAATGAAATCATAACTTTTAGATTGAATAGATCGTCTGAAGAATTACATGAAAATAAACTTTTAAAAATGAATATACAAGTCTGTCTCCTTGACTACATTTTAAACAATTTAAAGTTTTACTAACAGTAGTATTATCTTTATATTATTTTAATTAGATGAAAGATTGCAAACCATTACTATTTTGACTGGTATTTACTTTTGCCTTTTTATTATGACTAAAACTGCTGGTATATTCAGTCAAGCTTTCCTGGGACAAGGGGGGAGGGGTTTAGAATCATATAGAGCTTATCCCCCCACCATTTCTTTGCTGTCTACTCACTGTCATAAATTGACAAGTTGAGTAAAATACAACAAATAATATAAACAAAAGTAAATATTAGTCAAAAAATAAAAGTAAAAGTTTACTTAATCATCATGTACATTCAGAAAATGTACAGAGTAAAAATATTTTTAACACCTGTAAAGTAAAAACCCATTCAATGAATAAATAACATTCATTTTCTATTTTTAAAAACTGTTCACATTTATGTTGGGAATTATTTCAAAGTTTAAAAAGAATATTTTTTCTTCTCTGTCTCATTCCATCTTCTGAGACCAATGTCTCATTTAATACTTTAAACAGTTTTCATTATTTAAACAATCAAACATTTTTATGAATTTAGATTAGAAGATTGTGTTGTGTCAATGTCTGATGGTGAGAAGGCATGCTTCCTTTGAGAAATACCAAGGAGGCTAAATTTGCTATCATTTGAAAGAGAAATCAATTTACTTTCATATAAAACTAAATTTTTAATTCTTGATTTTCAATGGCTTTTGAGATATGTCATTTTAATTGCACTAACATCATATATTCAGATTTTTCAACAATTTAGTCAAGAATCCCAGGGATTTAACAACTGAAATTTATTAAGTGTTGATGGGGTTAAAAATAGCCAAAAATGTTGCAGGTAGTGAAATTTAAAATATAGTAGTATTGGGATTTTACTAGTAGCCAAATCTAGCAACATTTGTATCATAGTACTATAATAAAATTAAAAATGTGCATAGTTGCTATACACATGAAGGAAATTTTCTATGCAGAAAACATGCTTATCAAGTAAATGCTCATATTCATAATGTGAATTTTCACAAATTTTCATATGAAATTTGTGCCTGTTTATAAATAACTTCAATAAGGAGAAAATTATCAGGAGATTTCCAAAGAAAAAAAAAAAGAAGAAACTTTTAAAACTGACCATGAGTTTAAGCTTTGAAAATCATACAATGAGTCTGTGACTAGCGTTTGTTCATCTTCTACTTCATTGGTTGGAAGAACAGGTCGTTTGAGGAGCTTCGATTCCCCATGCCGCTGTTGAGACCTGAGCCAACAGTTAAAATCTGTCTCTGCTTTGAAGTCCTGTTGTTGTTGTTGTTGTTGATGATGATGTTGCTGCTGCTGTTGCTGCTGATGATGAGGCTGCTGAACTTGCTGCTGTTGCTGCAAGGTGGCTGGAGATGGAGCAGCTTCCATCTTGGGACTCGGTTCTGTATTACAATACAAGTCGTTACCATTGAAAAGAATGTTGTTCTGTGATTCACCGATAGATGCTGGCTTGCTGCTACTTCCGCTGCCACCAGCACCGCTTCCTGACGAAGCACCACTGCCACCTCCTCCACTACTATTACCACCACCTCCTCCTCCACCAATGCTACCACCGCCTCCTCCGCCTCCACCACCACCAATATCTTTGTCAGGTCCAGACTTTTGGGGTGGTGGATGTGGACTCAGGGTAGGCATTGCTGGGTCCATGTTTTGATTGATTAAAGGCTGGTTACGTGATTCTGAGTCTAATGGGGAAGGTGCTGGAGTGGAAGGGGAGTCTACTCCCCCACTGCCATTTGGCTCCACTGTATTGTGAAGTTGAGGCAGACCTGGAGCCACACCACTAGCACCTGAAGATGATGAAGAGGAATTGGGTGGGGGTCTGAATGCCGGATTGGGGGGCATTGGTGGAATCATATCCAGCTCAAAGTGAAAGAGCTCATCATGTTGTGTAGTCCGTCTATGGAAAGCAAGGACACTTCGTGAGTGCCGAGCCATTTGACGCTCTAACTTTTCAGACTTTTCTCCTTTCACGTGTTTATTGCCGGCACATTGTAGTAGGCCCTTGCTGGCAGCCTGAGCCCCAGATTTTGACTTGGAATTGCGGTGCCTGAAAGAAAGTAGCAAAAATGGTAAAATATAAAGCAAAATGGTTCACTGGTATTCATGTTTTAACAATTTCCATCAAGTATTTTCAAAATATGCAACAAAAAAACTATTTTCACATCAACTACAAAGATTTCAGGTAAACAATCATATGCTGTCGAGTGTCAAAAGCTAGTGGAAAAGAGGAAACTATACACAGTAAAATTAGCTCATAAAAAAAAAAAAAGAAAATTTTTTTTCTATATTTATAGTGAAGGCAAGACAAGAAGAAAAGACAAAGAGACGAGACGAAAAGACAAAGAGATGAAGAGACAAAAAGAAGAGAAAAGTGAAGAGAAGAGAGAGAGAGAGAAAAAAGTTCATTACCAAAATTTTTTGTTTTTAAGTGTCATAATATCCTTTCAAATTATATGTGAGCATGGATCTTTACAGATATCTTTTCTTCATCTGTGAAATTGCCATGACTGGTTGCTATTTAAGGCTAGAGTGCCTAGTCTACACTGGACCAAAACTTTAACAATCATTAATATACAAAACAGAGTTCTGTCATACTGTTAGTATAATACTTTAAAACAGAACTTTCTCTTCAATAATAATCTCCTTTTTGTTGAAACCTCCTGACAAGTAGAGCAAATGATTACAAAAAAAGGTTTGTCTACAAAACTCTGGAGCCAGGCTGCTGAATTTAACATCAATCAGCGAAATGACAAATTCTGGTATTTTTACTTTTGTGTAACACAAAAGTAAAAATACTAGCATTTCTATCTTTGTTTTCTCCATTATCTCATTCTTTGATGAAGCTTTACTAAAAGTGAAACATGTTAGATTGATAAACATTTTCTATTTGTTCTTTATCTTTCGTGTGTGTGTGTTCTCTTGTCAAGGTGGTCGAAAACCGGATTCAGGTTTTGAACTGATGATCTGCTACCATCCAACTTCTAAGCGGTGTGTGTTCACAAATATGATAGAACTACCATAAATGTTTTATATTTTCTTAAATGCCATATATTTGATTTTTGTGTGTACATTGTGTGTTGCAATTTGGGGGGGGGGGGTCTGTTTTCTAATGAATGATGAAAACAGTGTCACATTAATCAATAATATAAACTGATTCCTGGAATTATTGTATATTATTATTTCACAAAAAGTGTCAATATATTATGTTGTCTAATATATATATATATATATATATATATATATATATATATGATAATATAGTTTTAAAGGTATGCTATATTTATAGCTCAATATCAGGAATAGAGCATATGTAAATATAAAATTGGACATTGTGTGTGCATATGTGTGTGTACAGGGTACGATAGGTAAATTGTCACCATTTTATATTTTCTCACAAGTGCATTGTGTGTTTTTGACTTTGTCGACTGCACAGTATAGTAGGGTCAGTTGGGCACCGTCTGTGAGAAAAAGAGTATCATGGCACAATTCACTCCACCAGAAATTTAGAAATGGCAGGCTGTACTGCTTGGCATTTGTGCCGGAAGCTCCAATACAAACATTTCAGAGTGTTTGGGTATCAAGCTGAGGACAGTGCAGGAGATTCAGAAAGAGTTGGAGGAGTCTAATGGTGATTATGAATGCATGGTAGCTGGGAAAACTCACTGATTATTCTGATGAGAAAAGAACTCATGAATTTGTTAGTGAGGGCCTCATACTCAACACTGAAACCTACATCAAGTGCTTTGAGGAGGTAGTACTGCCCTGAGCCAAGAGGGTGGCTGCTAGATGACCCTAGGCCTGACAACAAAATTCTGCACCATGCCACACAAGCAGGAGAACCTAGCCATGGCTGTCAGACAATTTCTGCAACCACATCACTCCTTACATCTGGCCACCCAACCCCCCAGATTGCAACCTCTGATTATTATGCCTGAGGTGCCGTTGAGTGAGACAGCAACAAAACTCTTTGTAACACCAATGACAGCATTCACCAACTTAAACAAAGAGACTGTCCAGAAGAATTGCAGGAGATTCCAAAGTCGTCTGGAGGACATGGTTGAAGTCAATGGCAATTTTCGATGTATTTCGAGATATTTTGGCTTAATTTTGGTAAATATATCCATTAAAATGAGATGTCAGTGTTATTTTCATGTTTACATAATTATGATGACAATTTAGTCATCGCACCTGTGTGTGTGTGTGTGTGTGTGCGCGTGTGCACGCATAACACTTTTCAATGAGTGCACAGATACTACACTGATCCTGTATTTATTTGCCTCCCTACAATGGTAGGGTATAACAATAGGTATATTTTTTATATAGGGTGTCCATGTGTGTATATATGTGCCAAGGCCAAAAATTACCCAGTTACCACAATTGCCATGCTGGCATCAGTATCCCCTAACCTCCCCTTTAGTGGAATGTGAAAGGGTGCTGCTACAGGGAAAGAATCCCCAAGACCAGGCATACCTCAAAGTTTTTTCTGTGAACTACCTGAAGACAGCAATCTGGCAGAAAGGTGAAGTATGGATACTATAAACAAGAAACAAGTGCTAGGAACAACAGTACTTTGACTTTTCACAGAAGTGCTGATCTATACACAAATTCACTTAAGAAAAAAAAAAAAGAAAAGCAGAATAGTAAATATCAACATCAAATATTAATTTTTTTTTTTTTTTTAAATTTTTAAATATATTGTTTTTAGATAATATATTATCTTCTGATGAGTACTCAGTAATAATTTAATCTTATTCCATTTTATTTTTCCAACACTTATAAAAAAATTTCACATTTGTAAATTTTGTCTTTTTAAAAGGTGACAAATATAAATTTGGAGGTAATATTGTTAGAGAAAAATTTGCAAGTGAAGATTTTGACTTATAAATGTATTAAGTAAAAAAAATCATTTAAGAGTTATTCACGGGAAAGAAAATGCCAATAAATCAGTCCCGTTTGAATTAAATTAAAGAAGAAACATTAAATGTTTTCAGGCCTGTATTAATTATGTTCAATAGGAAGAAATTGAGTCATTTTTATTGTCTTCATCAACTGATGAAAAAGATTCCGAGATAAGTACAATACTCAATATGAACGAGAAGCCAAAAATCACATCATCATCTCTTGAACAGTAAGCAGAACAGAAGTGCGATGCATTATAACTTCCCTCTAAAGTTGCCAACGCACTGATGATATGTTTACCAATGGAAATAGTGCATTCATAACTCAAAAGGGAAAAAAACAACCAGCTTTGTGAAGAGAAATGTTGTCCTTTTGTTGCTCACAAAAAAAATCACTATAAAATTAACTATATTTTACTCATGATGTTGACAAGAAAATTCTCAAGTTGATTGCCACCAAACATTGATTTATTTTAGATGGAATGATCTCTTATAACAAATCTCTAATTTGTATTTAGATACATTGTATTTATTTTCAATTTTTGTAAACCTGTGCACCAACTCTGCAAATCTAGGCAAAAATGTTAGTTTACTTATTTAATCACTCTCTTATAGAGGACGATTTTTAAGATTTTTTTTTTTCCGCAGATAATTTACCACCACTCAAAGATTAACTCATGAAACCTTTAATAATATTCATTGGTTCTTTCAATGAAGAATACTTTAGAAAAGGGACTGAAGTTCAATATTTAGATTGAAATTTATTTATTTTTTTAAATTAAATCAGCAATTTCACACTGAGCAATCTGACATTTTTCTACTGAATCAATTATATTTAATCCCCATCTCGAAATTTGTAAATAACAATGACACACAAATAAATTATAGTTGGATTCTTACCACTTTCACTACCAATGTTTTTTTGTTGTTTTTTTTTCATTGATGTATGTTGGCCAAGAATAGGAAAGATGACAATACAGAATTCTAATCAAACAAAATACTACTTGAAATCAGGACATAATCATGGACGACAAGGTGCAAATTTAAGAAAAAAATCTACTAAAAACATTTAAGTCTTTTAGCACTGAACATATTAAAACTCAACTTCCTTAATGAAAACCAAAATGAAAACATTTCTACATTATCTTTTACGTCTTTCTAAATATTACAATGTATTTGTAATATTCTCATCGTTTAAGCCAAGATATAAAAAAGTTATCGGGAAAAGAAACAAACATGTTGTTTTGCATACTGTTCCTGCCAGTTTCAGATTTAAATTCTTTTCCACTTCACAGCACACCAAAAGATCTGACCTCCAGTATAATGCTCTATATACACCATCTATTGCTTTAGCCTCATACCAATTTTCCATAATTTGTTGTTAAAACACTGTAGGTACCAACTTACCTGATGCAATTACAAGTCACTTTTGTGGTGGGATCCCCAAAATCCCAGGTAAGTAACATGTCCTCTGGAGAAAGGTCAGCATTTCTGAAGGAAAAGCAAAGAGAAACAAATTTTAATTAAAATTAAGTTCATCAAGTATGAGAAATTATATATACATATATATATATATATATATATATATGTAAAAAGCGCAAAAAACAAAACCACCCTGTAAAACTAATATCTTCCCAATAACCTTCTCTTTTACAATCTAAGATGAAAAACAGCAATTTAAAAAAAAAAAAAAAAAAAAAAAAAAATCTTTTTTCTTTCTTTCTTTCTTTCCTTCTTAGGTGTATGAGAATTCAAGAATTCCCTTAATTCAACATTAATAAGTCACAAGTTTAAAAGATTTTGCTCCATAGCGTTATTCTTTATTTGATCCCTGTCAAAATTAACCAAGAATAGAGAATAATAAATCGATACAGGTTAGGAAGCTAAGAAATTAGAGAGTAAAATAGCTTTTGTTTCATTCTTTTACACATCTGGATAAAATCTATGGAGAAACAGTTCAAAGTTCATGTTTCGTTTGAATACTATTCAGTTCAGAATTCCCTGTAGGTTACCTGGATTGATATAGACCTGAGGAAGGCCAGAGGGCACAATGGCTGAAACATTGTGAAAACAACAACAAAGATAAGGACAATAGTCCAAATATAAATACAGTGGAACCTTGGTTCATGAATTTAATTCGTACCTGAAGGCTGTTCATAACCTGAAATATTCGTAAACCAAAACTGTTTTTTCCAATAGGAATCAATATAGAGAAAAAAAAGGTACAGTACAATAAAATTGGAAAAGAAAAGTACAGCACAACACATGGCGGTCGACTCAGAAATTTTGTTCTATAACTGAGGCATTTTCATCTCAAATTTTCTGTTTGAAAACCCGATTTATTTGATGTAAGACATTCAACAACCGAGGTTCATCTGTAGTGTAAATACTGTTGAATGTGTTTATTTCAACCATAAAAATAACAAAATTTTCTCTTATTTTTCTGAATAAATCGGATATATATCAATGTATTTAGTGTAAAATTATTCTGTACTCACCTTTTGCTCATTCCTGCCATGGTGACACTGTCTTGAGCAACTTTCTCCAATATTCTGAAGGCTAGGGAGTCAGCAGTTTGGTCAAGGAGTCCAATACAGGGCTCCACAGGTCCCGTGGCATATGACAATGAAGGACACAGTTTAAGGGTGCTTCCGGGAAGAAGCTGAGGCTCCCCTGGGGATGTTGGTGGGGTGAGGGGCCCATTTGGAATGACAGGGTGTGGACAAGGAGGACGCTGAATTTGTGGGACTGGTGCAGTGGACAGGGTAGATGCTGCAACTGTAAGTGTGGGTTCCTCCTCACAAGTGAAGATGAAGGCTGATGGATAACGCATACGTGTACCAGCTGAAAAGAAAAAGAGAAAGGCCATGGTAAATTATGACAAACAATAGGTTTACAAACATTCTGCACCTACATTTTTTTAAAGCAAAGCAGACAGTTTAAGTTAGGTTCTGTTTTATAATTAGCTTGACCACTGTTAATTAGGTACACACTTAAGTGTTCTTTTTTTTCTTCTTTTTTAAAGATGCACAAAACAATTGTATTTCAAAAACACCAATGACAAAATTAATCTTAAGTTCCTTGTGCACAAATTCTTGGAGTACTTTCTTTACCCAGTAATAGTAATCTTCCTGCCCATTTGCTGTGTACCTGGCCAACATTAGCCAAGTCATATAATCATATATTATCAACATATGTTGTAAATGATAACTTCCACTTGAAAATATATATATATATATATATATATATATATATATATATATATATATATATATATATAGCAATTGTATATTAGAAACATATCTACCTAGACTTGAACCAATTTGACAAAAATGCAGTTAAATTTTTTTTATTTTTTTTTTTTTAACAAAGTAATGATTTCATTTGAATGAATGAATGAATGAATGAATGAATGAATAAATGAATAAATGAATGAATGAATGATCTTGGTTAAAGCTGAAACATATTTTGAACAACATTTTTTTTTCTCTCGTCAATATTGCATTAAACTTTTGTTTTTGGAAATAATAATTTATCCAGATACAAATCCTACTATAATCCATTATGGGAGGGAGAACAGATTGATTCATACTATTCCCAAAAGTATTTGCTTTAAGTGTCTGTGACAATTCCGACTGAAATTTGAACTGTACTTTCTGATTTCTCATTCCAAGCCACTATTACACCACCTGTACATCCAAATGAAGAATGTACCCCCAGAAAAGTTACAAAGTTGTGACATTAAATTTAACGAATGTTCATTTTGCTTGAAGTAGGGACCCTGTCAAGAGCAACAATGGGTGTGACAATATTTTTAAACTACTACTACAACTTGAACAGGTAAAGTTAATTATGAAAGAATGGTTTGCCCAAGTGTTTACTCATACACTCTTCTTTATCAACCATCATAACATGCTACATGTTAAGGTATGAATCCATCTCTCATTGCAAGCTATCCTAACAGTGTTCAGGGAAACTTGTGTTCATGTCTATTCCAAGAGCATTACTGTGAACATTGAATTTGACATTTTGTGTTTAGTTTTTAAATTTTCTAATAAGTTCATTTTGTAAACGTATTTTGAAAAAAAAAGAAAACAAAAAAACAAAAACAAAAAAAACTACATTTAATATACTGTGTTTGACATATTTTATGCAATAATTAATAGACATATTTGAATTACTATAAAAAAAAATTGTTTTTTAAAGCAGACTTTGAATAAAATAGATGAATACATATTTTAGAAATTCCCGAATTCTTTTAAAAAACAATGCCAAGATTAATTTGTTTTGAACATTCAGATCCCATGTTGAAACAAATTAATCTTAAAAGAACAATACTACTTTCATCTAGACACAACTGATAAATTCAAACCAAAACCGACATTTTCAACTTTTTTTTTTTTTTTTTTTTTTACACAAAATTTAAGCTTATTTTTTAACTAATCAAAATGTTTTCTTTTTATAAAGTTTCTTGAAATAATTTCCGAGTCTAATTAAAAAAAAAAAATGAAACAAAATACTAAATAACTATATATATATATATATATATATATATATATATATATATCTATAGAGAGAGAGAGAGAGACTCTAAAGACAAGTCAGTTTCTTTCTAAAAACTTTAAAATGTTGAAACAGTTAATTCGTTGATAAAATATTTGCAAAATGTGGCATTGTTTTTTAAAAGAATTCTGGAATTTCGAAAATATGTATTCATCTATTTTATTCAAAGTCTGCTTTAAAAACCAGAATTATTTTTTTTTTAAATTCAAATACATCAATTAATTATTGCATAAAATATGTCAAACACAGTATATCAAATGTAGTTTTTTTCTCTCCAAAATACGTTTTTACAAAATGAATTGATTAGAAAATTTAAAAACTAAACAAAATGTCAAATTCAATGTTTACTTTAGTACAAACAATTATTTTAGCTTTACAGCTGTTTTGTTTATAAAATTGATAAATGTAGATTAGAGATTCTTATTCTGATGAACAATGCAACCATTAAAACTTTTCTTGAAAGATTCATACAAGGTTTTTCCTTAATCGTTTAATGAACAGTTAATGTTTTTTTTTTGGGGGGGGGGGGGTCATTTAACTAATTTGGTTCTTTAATTACTGGTAATTACGGAAAATTAACGTTTTATTTTTCATGCCCTTCGGAAAAAAGTTTGAGACGTGGGGGAGGGAATAGGTGTTCATTTCAGTCAAAGATATCTATATTTCATATGAATGATTTAGTAGAATTTTATAGTTAAAAAAAGCTCGATTATGCTATAATATATACAGTTTTTTTTTTTACAGTGATATGCAAGTTATATTAGCTGTTTTGAAAACAGCTTAAAAAGTTAAAAGAAAATGACTGCAAACTTTTTCCAATAAAATTTTTATCTAAAAAAAAAAAAAATATATTAATTTTTAATCAGGTTTATTTTTAAATTTAAGTTTAAACAAAGTGTTTTTTAGCATTAAAAAAAAGTTTTTCTTTTATTAAAGGAAAAAAAAATTCGTGGTATGAAAAATGTGTCAAAGATGATTTTAAAATGCTCTACAGTTTTTATTTAGACAATAGATAGAGAGTCAATGTCTTCTTATGATCACATGAACGGCCCAAATAGTTTTTAATTGCCTTTTTTTATGTCATATCGATATATAATACAAAATAAAAACTGAACTAAAACACTCAGTAATATTTTAACACTCGCCTATAGATATGTTTGTTTGCTTATGGAAAGATTTACCCTAGCCATTATTAATTTAAAGTCTGGAAGACAGCTAAGCAAAAAAAAAAAGCAAAAAAAAAAAGAAAAGAAATCTCGTCGGTACATCAGAAGCATTACAATGGATTTTGTTGTAGATGTTGTAAATAAAGACTCATGTAATTTAAGAGATAAATAAATAAATACAAAAATACTAAATTTTAGTAGTCAGAATCAAAAAGCGTATTTATTTTAAATGTTTCGTAATTAAAATGGATTTTTTTTAAAAATAAGAAAAAAAAAAGACGACGACGAAGACTAAAGTGCTGGTTTTTAGTTGTTTCTGGTGTTTGGCTTGTAAAAACATGTCTGCCTGTGTCCGGATATGAAAGGCATTCTGGGAAATGAGTGAGTGACAAGATGGACGACCAAAGAGTCGCATGGCCCAATATTCAAAAGTATCGAGCCTTTAAAGTCAGGCGCAAAACATTATTTTTCTTTACTATGTGACGATTACATATGGAATTTGAAACGCAATAGAGTTTTAAAAGTTATTTCGGTATTTTAACGTAAATCTTTCTCAGAAACAGTAAATAAATTTCATTCAAGCGCTTCAAAAAAACAAAAAAATTTCGGCCAGAGAGGGAAATAAACTACGTTGGCAAAAGTGATTACATTTTTTTATCTTCGAAAAAAAAAAAAAAAAAAAAAAGAGAGAGAGAGAGAGAAAAAATTTTTTTCGCCTCAATCTTCCTTTCTTTGAAAAAAATAATCGTTGTTTTTTTTGTTACCGTACGAACTCGGGTTGCTACTTTACTTGAAAATAGAGGGGGGAAAAGTTGTTATTTTGAAACAACTGGAATTTATATTAATTTAAGAAATCAATTTAATTTTTCAATGTATAAAATGAGTGAAAAAAGGAAGATTGGCAACGTTCTCTAGCGATGTAGTAGTAGTAGTATAAGCAGTAGTAGTAGTACTAGTAGCTATCGGCATACGCTGACTATGGTTGAATTATAAAAAATTTAAAAAAAGTATCTTAAAAAAAATACATAAGAAAATGTTGAAACATTAGAGAATTTAGTCTTTAATAAGAATCTATGCTGATAACTGTTGATCCCAAAAATTTTATTATCTGAATGCTTGAAATGCTTTTAAAAAAAGTACACGCCGCTTTCAAGTACTTTAGTCCTTTTAGGTTAATCACTTCGAAGAAGAAGAGGAGGAGGCAACGGCAAATGATCGACTTCGGACAACATATTGATACAAAATTTACTTTATTATGGTGACTTGTTTTTTATGATGGTACAGTTAAATCAATGAAGTAAAGACGAGGGTCGGGATTTTGGTGACGATAGCGAATAATAAAGAAAGAATGATGTCGGGAAGTGAATGGTGGCTGGGTTGTCGGCCTGGTTTGTTTGTCATGCTGATGAGTGTCGCTGATGGCGTCATTGGGTGCCACACTCGACGGACGGACGGACGGACGGGGGTAGAGAAGAGGTGGCAGTATTTTCCCGTGACCCACTTTCACAGTCAGTAGTGAACTTAACGGCAACGAATCTTTCATCCCCACCACCAACTCGTAATGTTTTTTTTTTAGTTTTTAGTTATTTTATTTTTTTTTAAACGATCACATTTTTTTTGTTACTACTACTTCTACTACAAAGCTAAGGGGGTCGTGATCACGAAGATGATGGTACCTTTGAACACACACACACACTCACTCACTCGCACGTTGAGTAACTGCGAGATAAGATGGATTTCAAACTCTTCTTCCTTTTGGCGCTGATATGTGCCAATCTTATTGATTTCTTAGCAGGGCAGAAAAGATGGAGGGGGGGGGTAAACAGCGAGTGGGAGGAACAAACACGAGGATTGTATAGGCGGAGGTAGTTGATGAGTCGACAAACGGTGAGCATCACCATGAACGGTAGCGGAAGGTTTGGTTGGGGATGATGAGAAGGCACGGTTGTAGCCAATGGCTGAGTACAGCTACTGTGTGCACATCAATTGTTATTGCCAACAATTAACCAGATCATGGCACTGAACTATCTAAAGCCTCGACCGGTCAGTGTTACAGACGGGCAGGCAAATTGGGCAATGGGTGAAGGGGAGAAGAAATTAAACGGGTAGAAAGACACTTCTTGGGGAGGGGAACACGCGGGACCAACTCTTTGGCTCTTGTCATTTTTATTTCTAACAAAAGGAATTTTAAAATTTACGAATGACTTAACGGCAAATAAATAAAAAAAATCAACCCGACACATTTAAGAATAGTAACAAACGATTTTAAAAGTGGTTCTGATTTTGTGAGTCACCTTTCTCTCAAAAGAACTGATTAAAAAAAAAAAAAAGTTAAAATATAAAAGGAAAACAAAAAAGAAAGACTACGGTATGGTACAATGACACCATTGGGATCTACGAGGCCTTAACCCGCTACCATCGCCCGACTCCCAAAAATTGTTTTTATATCTGCCCATACTTGCTAATGATCAAATAAGACTATCATAATTATTTATTTAAAAAAAAACAAAAAACACCATCTTGTTCAATTTATGCACATGTCCCGACATATTTCTGTAGCATGCATGAGAAATGATTCCATCAAAATCCGTTTTTCTCTCTCTTTCTTTGAAAATCTCAGAAAATACATGTTCAGATTTCGTCTTTCAAGGGAAATAATCTTGAAAAGTTTGCCGGAAAATTCAAAACGTCCAAAGCAAACCAAATAGGAATGGAAATGATTCTTCCTTCATTAACGGAAATATTTCCAAAAGATTTATTACACTAAACACGAATCTTTTAAACATTTTTTTTTATTTACTTCCTTCTTCCTTTTTGTCATCGAAGTTCTCGGCATAAATCACTTCCAAAATATGACAAAACATCAGATTTTTATTTTTCATTTTTGAAATTCCTTATTGGTCGGTCTGAGAACTTTCCAGTAAGAAAGAACAATTAAAACAATATCTTAAAAGATAAACTATACTTTTCTTCTGCTTTACTTTTTAAATTAGGCTTAACTAATTTGTTGAAAATTATTCTGCTTATTTATTTTTTTAATACTACTAAATTTTTAAAAACAAAACAAAAAACACTCAAATTTAATTATTTCAAAATATTGCTAACTTGAAGGTGTTAAATCTAATTTTAATAAGTAAATATAAAATAATTTGGGTATTTATTTTTACAAATTGAAAGAGAAGGACTGAGCAATTGTGATTTAAAATGAAATATCGTCCAATCATAGAAATAAACAATTAGCAATTATGCTTATAGCACAAATATATTTTTTGAAGCAACAGTTAAAAAAAATATCTACAGATATTCTATTTTTGTCAAGCTTGGGATCATTTGAAAGTGGAATTGTTTTAAGGGATATTTATCAAGTTTCAGGGTGGGCCACAAGTGCTGAGGAATGTAAGAAATAAAGTAGAATTATATATCTCCCAACTTCTATTGACTTTCTTTGAAAATGACCAGTGGCAGTCCAAAATTCTCAGGACATAACACACAATTTCAATAATTCCTTTACAAGTTTCCATCCATCAAATGGCTGATTCACTACCAGGAAAAACACTCCCCAAAACTTAAGAGATTCATTGTCTTCTATTTAAAAAAAAAAAGAAATAAAAAATTTTTAAATGAATGATTGTTGCCTCTCTCTCTCTCTCTATATATATATATATATATATATATATATATATATATATATATATATATATATATATATATATATAGAGAGAGAGAGAGAGAGACCTGCCACTGCCTGGTTTGGCAACCTCCATGACCTGGTACTTTTTTTTTTTTTTTTTTTTTTTTTTAAATTCACATGGGTAGCATGACACATTTACGACTTTCCACAGCAGCATAATGTTTAGGTGATATGTCCTTCTCATTTCTCATATAAAACTACATATTTACCCATTCATATATATATATGTTTTTTTTAAGCCTTTGTTTTGCATGAAACAATAGCAACCTTGTTTGAAAGCATTAATGATTGTTTTATTTCCTGTTTTAGGCTTTGTTTTATCTTACACAGGAATATATATGTGGAATAAGATGGCAAGACTAGGTTTACATAGGGTTTCTTTAGGGGGGTGATTTCTGTTATCTGGTATTTTCTGTGGCTGGTACCAATGTTGCCAGATTAAAAAGGTCGATTACACACACACAATGATGACACTAAATATTATTGATAGGCAGTTTATATGAAAAGAGCACTTAATAGTAAATTGATATAACAATGGTAAGACCAGATGAAATCCACAAATGAATTCAACTTGAAACAAAAAGTTTCATGCAAAGAGATGTTTGTGAGACAATTGTATTAAGAAAGCAGATTTATTTATAAAATTTACAATTGGGAGTAAATGGCCCCACAGAAATTTTTATACTTCCATTTGGAGACCAATTCTGATTTGTCACAGAAATATAACAGCTTGATAGATGAACAAGTTAGAATCATCAAGTACAGCTGCAGGATTGTGTTGTATTTAGAAGCAGCATATATAAAAAGGGGTGATTACAGTTACTTTGATGTGCCCATAGGTAGTTAAGATAGTGCTATTTGGTTCAATTGACTTGCTCTTGAGCAAATATTTTTTACAAAGAGATTGAATTTTACAGGGATGATGTACTGATGGTCTTCAGCGTATTTAATGACAGTATCAGAAAGAAGGATGTTTTTCAAACAGCCAACATTTAACATCCAAATTGAAACTAACTTTAAGGAGTTGACTTTCTTGGATAATACATTAACCTCAATAACTGGGTTTACTATCCAGTAAGAAAGCAGGTTAACAAAGTACATAGATACCTCATCATGTACTTGCTGTTTTTTAAGCAGATTCAGAAATTGATGAGCTACCAGTGAACTACAATTTTACCATATATATATATATATATATATATATATATATATATATATATGTATGTGTGTGTTATATATATATATATATATATATGATGACATTGAAAAAGAGTGGCATCTAATATGGTTTGAATTCCGAGCAAGGCAAACACAAGAATGAAGTCCCATAGAGAACATAACATAACTGGTTGTTCCTTCATTTCACAAGGCTGTAAAAATACTGAAGTGGAGGAATATGTTTATTAATTTAATTGATAAGCATTTGTCTAAACCCTGGGAACTTCATGTGATATTTATCAGGAGCTTCCTTAAAGCCAGTTATTGTTGCATGAATAATATGCTTCATTGAGTGAAAGAACAAAATAAAAAGCTGAAAACTAAGTATGGTAATTATAACTGTAATTTTAATAACCCCTCCCCTGTAACTGTAAGAGTAGAGAAAGCCATTTTTGGGTGAGTGTGATTACTTGATGCAAAAAGTTGCATACCAACCTACTGTTACAGTGCACTTAATATGGTATATGTTGGAGTTACTGAGAGACCATGGAAGCTAAGATTTTCATATCATAAGACCTCTTTCCTTTTAAGAGGAAGTGATATGAAAACAGTACAACTCTGTCAAGGCATATGTGGGAACATAAGGATAAATGTGAATGTACACCTGAGGTGAAAAGAACGTTTGGTTTGCTTGCATGGAGGAGTCAAAAAGATTAAGCTTTGAAAATGAATTAAACATAGTTGCATTACCTGATTAGAGCAGTTTAATTGAATAAAAGACCTAGAATAATCTTTAAGCAGAAGAATGAAAATGATTTTCTGTACCAGCTACACCCTGATCAGTAAATGGTATGTGTTTGTAGTTGGTTACAGGTGAACAAATATGGCTTCTTTAATCTGATGATTGCTACACATCATAAAATCTGGTTTGCATATTTTATATATATATATATATATATATATATATATATATATATATATTGTATTGGGACAGCAGATCATTAATTAAACATATATTGTTAAATATAACGGACAATGAATGTCTTATGTTTGATCAGGAGCCGTTCTAAACTTCATATGGCTGCTTTAATTCCAGGTGAAGATAAAGACAAAAATTGTCCAACATTTGGATATATTTTTTATTAAAAATATCAAAAATTAAACATTTAAATGTAACATAATAAACACTCATTGTATGTTATATTTAACAATATATATCAAGTTTACCCCCATACAAGGCAGTAAAGTCACTGAGACACCAGGGGTTACTGGGTGTGCAAGAGTTTGAAACAGGAACTAAGGAGTGAGAACTAAAGAAGAGAAATCAGGAGGACAGTAGATAGCGACTGACATATATAAATAAAAGGTATACTTAAGTAGCAAGTATTCATTTGAACAAGTTTTGTTAAATTCAACTGACAGACCTTGTCATTTGAATTTAGCAAAACACACGCACACTGTAAAGAAAATATAGAATGCATTTTTATCTTTACTTCTTTCCATATTAAAATGTTTAAGGAATCTTATTAAAGAAAAAAATTGGTGCTCTCTGGCATGATCTGAACCCCTCCTTAAATACTCAACTGGTCATTGATAATGAAGTCAGAGCAAAATTGATCATGTGCATTAGATCAATAAGGGAGGTGGGTGTCACAGTAAAAATTTACCAAAAAAGCAAAAACACTCATTGATTTTATTTGTCACCCTAGCAAATAAAGTGTTGATAGGAAAATAAATAAATGGATAATTCCATTAAGTTGTTGTCATTATAGCAATAAATTCAACACATATTTGTTTCAACTCTATGAAAAGTTATTCAGATTGTTTGAATTTAATTTAATTTTTTTTTTGCTATTGGGTATTCATACCAAATTTGAAATTGATAAAAAATAAATTGTATCACAATTACAAATTATTTCACAAAAAACCTGAAAGTTAATTCTACTTAGATTTATTTTTGCAACAAAATGAGAAAACAATGCAGTGTATTTACAAATATATTGTATACTTATATAAATAATATTTATCAGGAAAAAACTTACTAAGAGATTATCCAGTAATTTAAGAACAAAAATCAAACCTAAAGTGCTGCCTATCATATGTCAGTGTTTTAATATTGTGAATATATGCTTGCCATTGTGGGTAATATCAGGTTTATGGTTATAAATTCCAATGGATTTTCATCAAATGTGCTTGAATATTCACTTGATCTTTGAATTAAACTGAGAGAGAAGAAATTCTTGCTGCAAACAATTTTTCAGTGTTAAGGATGCACAGGTAAAATGGTCAGATCTCTGTACTGCTCCAGTAAATAACAGAGTCCTCCTGCTACCCTCTAACTTCACAAGAGCCAGATCAGGCCAAAATGAAGTACTGTTGCCATATTTGGATAAGAGCTGCCCAAACCTCACACTCCGGCCTCGATAGAGTTCAAAAGTGTCTCCGGGCCCTTGTGGGTGATGAACTATTCTCCACCCTTCATCCTCTCTCCCACAGGCGGGATGCAGCAAACCTCTCGTTGCTCTACTCCTACTTCCATGGAAAGTAGTCAGATGAACTACATTCCCTGGTCCTGCCAATGCAAATCTTCACAGCAAGAACATGCCATACCACTTATAGTAGCAAACCACCCACATTCCCATCAGTGAGAAGTTCCACTTGAGTAACTTCTTCTCACGAACCACTGCTCTGTGAAACCAACTCCCAACTGCATGTTTCTCCGATCACTACAATCTTAACCTGTTCAAGGCCAGGGTTAAGGCCACACCTATACGTACAAATAACCTCCAAACATAACCATCTACCTTGAGTGCCATCCCAGGCCTTAAAAAAATTAAAGTCATTTAAAAAAAAAAAAAAAAAAAAAAAACCTAGTCAAATAGTCAACGACTAATTTTCATCCAATATTTCTAAAACAGCTACTTTATTTTTGGAAGATTTAAGTGAAATTTTTGTCAGCAGGCATCAATCATGGTATAATCAGAATTCATTTTGGATGATAAAAATTAACATTAACAACTTGCTTTAAGTCTGTAAAAATAATTTTATATTTTTTTAATGATTAACTTTCTGCTATTTTCTTGCAGTTAAAACTAAAATTAAAAATTCTGAAAAGATATTTAAATTACCTCCGTTTTAAAACTATAAGAAAAGTCTGTGATCACTGCTACAATATGTAGTATTTTTGTTACCTAGTTTAGATGAGCAACATAAAAATGATACCATTTTATATGGACATATTTTGGCACTATATATACAAAATAGGACATGTATTTAGTCTACACATTAATAAAAACATAACACAGCATTTGCATTACAAGCCAAGACACTGTGGGTGAGAGAGAGAGAGACAGATACACATACATACAAAGTGAAAAAGCTTTTTAATGCCAACTCATTTCACCTTTGTATGTTAAGTTGGCATCTTCAGGTCAGAATGAAAGACAACTTTTTTTTTAATTGTATTAAAGCCGTTAATATCTGTTGCATTTTAAATTAGTCTATTCCGAGTAGATCCGTTATTCTCATTATTAGCTTGTATTTCTTTTGCAATAACAATAGCAGTAAAATGTGGAAGATGCCAACCGAGCAAACGGATATTAACGGCTTTAATACAAAAACTACACAGTTTTGTCTTTCAGTATAACCTGAAGACGGCAAACTAACACATGTGGGCAAAATGCATTGTAATTAAATGGCTTTTCCACTTTGTCTCATTTCTCCACCTTTGTTCAGATTCTATTTCCTACTAACACACACTCTCTCTATTATGTATATATATATAAGTTGCTGCCCATTTTATTATCCTCATTGACCTCAATGAAGAGATGCAGTAAGAGTCAAGTGGAATACAAAAACTGAAGACTAAATTTCATACTTCTGGATCAAGGTAAGTTTCCATGCTACATACATGGACAGATTTTTAACATTTAATTTTATGGCTTACAAGTAAATTTTGATATTCATTTAGTTTGGCACAAGGACACTAGTATGAGATATCCAGTATAGCAGCAATTATTTGCAGGACATGCTTGCTAATCATACCTCCATAAGGCCTTCAGATGAGATATATAATTTATACAACACAATATTTTACAGAAGTTCTAGTTCAGTAAATTATGAGCATGTAAATTTTTATTTTGTTGCAGGGTATCTCAACATAGGATAATGGTTAACAAGATTAGTCTGGTTGACCATTACTACTGATCAGTAGCTTTGATTCTCACTGGGTGCCCCATACAAAATTCAACATTAAATAACAAGAGTTGACATGTCATAAAAGCTAACCTTTTGTTGCAGCAAAGATGTGGGTAAGAAATCTACTACACTTATTTAGTTACATACTAAAAATTTGTTAAAATAGATATCTTTTCTATTCACTTTGCATATCTGATTCCCAAGGAACATAAAAAAACCCTTAATCTTGCCAAGAGAACAATACCAAGTGAGAAAGATAATTTTGTGTGAATATCTTTTTCTATAAGGTTTTTGTGTGAATATCAATTTACCAACCAAAAAAATGTTTACAAATTATTGATAATTTTAATTTCAGAACCAATTTAATATTAAGTTTGTAAATGTATTTTGCAACACACTGAAA
The DNA here is from genome assembly GCA_964036315.1 of Acanthosepion esculentum. Classification (NCBI taxonomy): domain Eukaryota; kingdom Metazoa; phylum Mollusca; class Cephalopoda; order Sepiida; family Sepiidae; genus Acanthosepion; species Acanthosepion esculentum. The sequence goes on along the minus strand of OZ038517.1, from coordinate 10,526,948 downwards.
AATATTTATCTGCAAAAAAGTGACTTTAGAAAAACTGACAATGTTACAAAATTAACAGTGATTTGTGTAAACTTTTTAGCTAAATAGGAATTTTTCAGATAAACCCCAAATATTAAATTAATTTAATTGTATGAATATTTTGGAATTCCTTCTAAGGTTATCTAACTTCTCATGACAAACGAAAAATGTCAGCTTCAACAATACTTGAAAAAGCTAATCTGATAGCAGATAAAAAAATAAAAAAAATACTCACCAATAATTACTTCCACCATGCTGGGTAATTTGTTAAGATTCTCACCCGATGCATCTTTGGCATCAATCACTTCACCTGGGTAATATCGACTCCATTCATCCAGTAAAACACGTGTAGTCTGGTCTGTATCTCGATAAGTATTGCCTGTCAGGGTAGCAGACAAACCATACGGGGCCAAAATAACTAGAAAAAAAACAAAGAGAAATAAATATTACATTTGAAAGGGCAATATGTTGGTAACTTTTATGAATATCTCATTTTTATTTGCAGATATCTTTAATCAGATTCAGTATTGCAGTTCCAAATGACAATTTGAACATTGAAAATTTTAGCTGTGTGTGTGTGTGTGTGTGTGTGTGTGTCCCTCTTATCTGCAATAGTTTGTGAGATTATCTTCATAACTGTATTCCATAGGACTCAAATACTGACATTCTCACAATATCACAACTAAAATCACTGATTGGACAAAATTACTAACTGTCTTATTTTTTAGATACTAATGTCATTTATAAAATTGGTAAAACTGTAGCATTTAAAAAATCACCAGAAATGTTGCTAATTATATTTATTCTTTTTCTTTTGGTGTATTTAATAGAAACAGAAAGATTTGCCTATCACCACCTTGTTCACAGGATCAGGGGTTTTTCCCTTGTTTCCTGTTTAGGATTGAATTTTTGGTTTCTTCTAAATACTTCTCATTCTCTTCCACTCCCAGTAGACCCCCTTGCATCTCAGTGACATTATCACCTTGCTTGAGGTGAAACAATTTAAGAAAAAAAATGCTTAGATAGATGCTAGCACTTGTTTCCAGGTTAGAACTTGCAAATGCCCTACTTTGAATAAAATGAATGTACAAACAAAATCTTTTTAATATTTTGAGATAAATCAGCACTCTTTTTGCTCTTTAGATAAAACATTACAGGACTTTGACTAAGACATCTTTTTTGTAAAGTCAATGGCTACTTGAGAATCAGTTCTTTTTCCATACAAAGTTTTGTTTCAAAAGAAATTTTATCTTTTTATTAATGAAAATGACTGATGATCAATTTTGCAAATCTAAATGAGAATATGTGGAGATAGAAATTCACTTTCCCATCATTACACTATGGAGGTAATGATTTACTGATACAAGTTTACTAATTAACCCATAGCTGGAGAGAGAAAGATGGAGTCAAAAGTTTCCCATGTGAATATAACAAAGCTGACTAGAATCAGAACTTGGTTCTCTGATTTTCCAATTCCAAGCCATTATCCATTACACCAACTGCACATTCAAGCTTACAGACCCTGGTATTCACAAGTGGTCACCCATCTAGGTACTGTCCAGGCTTGATGTTGCTTAACTTTGGTGATCGGACGAGAACCAGTGTTTCAGCATGATCTGCCTGTAAAAAGTGGATTCGACTAGCTGAGTTTATATTCCAGGCCAGTGTGATGCCTTCACTTTTGTACAAATGTCTTTGGTAAAGGCAAGAAACTATGTTCCCTGTCTCCAAGATGCGGGTTAAATAGCAGGATAGATTGGGCTTTCTAGCCTTGGGTGGCAGTTACTCTAGGAAGACAAATACTCTGAATGCTAATTTGTGGAGAGTGGAATGTGAAACTACTCCACTATCTTTCACAGATAATAAAGAAGCGGAACCTGTAGAGAGCCATGATCATCTACTTCCTGGCATTAAAGGAAAGATCATGAGTATGTTTTTCTGGCCATCACCTCTTGAAAGCAAATAAGAAATATTAAAGATAAGAAAGCAGCAAAAGGTTTAAAAAAAAAATCTTACCTTGTAAGGGAGAAGTGCTTTCTTGCACAAGGGTGAGGTGCTGGGGAGTCAATCTCCATACTGGTGGGTGCTGTTTGATTTCTATACTGGCACACACACTACTTTCTCCATGGAGGAAGAAATGGAAGCAGAATGATAAATGGGAACTGGAAAAAAACAAGAGAAAATAATGAAAACACATTAAACAATAATAAGAAAGACTGAATAAATGACAGCTTGTAACCAACTAAAGGCTCTTTATTCTTTTGCAATTAATGGTTTGATTAAAATCCGTGGTGAACATGTGTCAGTACAGACACAAAAGAGACCCCACATCGTGTGTGGACATGCTTGTCAAAACTAGTTACATCCGGGTTTCCCCCATTAGCAGTGGAACAGCTTGGCATGTTCAGATCCAGGCCTCTCTGCAACTTGCCTAGATGCAGGTTTCTCTCAACTGCCTCCTGTCAATAAAAGTGACAGTTAGCAGTGGACAAGACATGGTGACTCGTGAAGTCAGTCCTGTGTGCATTTTGTTCCTAAAGTTGTTGCACATTCTGAAGCAGTGTCATTTTGTTACCTCCTACCTCTTTCCTTTCTCTGCCTATACCTCTGTAGTGGTTGGGAAAGAAAGCGGATAGGTGTTGACCCCCCCTCCCCACATTTTACAACGTAATCCTTATCAGCTATTAAGTGAAATTATTGATATGATTGTAGTGCATTGTAAAATGGAGCTTAGCCAGAGATAATTATTGCTTAATGAGAGAAATTGACAAATATTAATATAAAATAAAGAAATATAAGTACAGAATAAATATGTAAACCATATAGAGTATCTTTCACTACCCTTAATGACTATATATAGGGTGATTGAAAAGTAACTCCCTATTTTATGCATGAGTGACCAGCCAGGAGTCCTGACTTAACACTCTGTGACTTCTTTTTTTGGTGTTGGTTAAAGGAACACGTCTACGATACCAAACCAAGACTTTGGAAGAACTTGAATGGTGAATACAAGAAGAGTTCCTGATGAAATCAGTTTGTGCAATTCCTGGGTGGCTTGAGAAGCTGGTAGTGAAATCTGTTGCACATATCGAATTTTAGATAAAACCTCATGCTAAGCAGATTCCTCTCATATACATTTCTTGTAAAAACTATAGTTAATAAATCAATTATAGGTATTTTAAAATGGGCAATTACTTTTCAACCACCATGTAGATGACAAATACTATCAATAGATATATTGAAATGAAATTTACAACAAACAAACCTACAAGATAATTACTTCATGTCTATTCAAAGTTTTATTTTTATTTTTTTCAGTTATATTTATGTTAAGACATTTATTGTGTTCCTTTTTAAAACCGAGAAATATTTTACATAATTGCATTGACTTTTCCCTACAAAAAATACCAAGCTATAAATGTGTACCAAAGACACCCAAGAATTTAATAATTGCATAAAATAAAAAGGTGCAAAACGGACTAACAGGTAATGACAAACAAAATAGAATCTGTAAATCGAGCTATCAGTTTCATCAGATATCAAGAAAAAAAAATCAATCGCGTTAAAATGAGAATACATATAAGACAGTAAACATTTGGATAACCAAATTGAGCTACTTATACTGCTTAGCTACTAAAATGACCAATCAAAGCCAAGCATAAAAGAAAAAAAAAATCAAGACTGTCTTTGGTGGGAATATAAATATCATTCTTTTTTTGTTTTATTTTTTTAAAGTTTGGCTTTTAGTAATTTTTATCTACATTTATAAAATAGGAAAAGTCGCCTCACCTCCGATCTGAAGATGAATTTTGGTCATAAGGCTGGACAAACCATTTTCCAAGCCGGATGAAATTCTTAGTAAGTAGGCACCTACAATAAGAAAAAAAGTATGTTGCAAATGTTAGATTTATATAAACATTTATGCAAAGAAATCTTTTTAAAAAAATAAAAAATCATCAAAAAAAGAAAAAAAATCAGTAATTTTAGAAATTGAATTCTTTGAAATAGCAATTAGATTCATATTGCTTTCATTATTTTTAATTTACAAAAAAATAAATAATAATAAACACTGCATTCATCAATTGGAAATTTTTTTGATGAATATAATGTGATGTTAGTAATACGAGCATCAATTCTTGACCACTGTAATCATCAGTGAATGAAAGGTCATGCATCTGTTTAATAAATCCTACTTAGGACATCACTAGTTGTCATATAAAGATATTTTTTTAAATATAAAAACTAAATCTTAGTCAACTGATCTACTGGCTATACATATATACCAGTGTCATATTTAATTGGTGTGAAGCACAATATAATCTTTAAGAATTCACATTATATAAAGAAATCCTTGTTTTATACATGTTTCATTGAATGTGACAGACAAGGAAAAATCTTTTAGGTTTGTTTTTTTATTATTATTATTATTCAGTTTTTCTAGTGTCCTTAATGGAGTGTGTAGAAACTGTTCATAGTATTTATTGCCTTAAGCATTTTCAGCTAATTTTTAATATTTAGGGGGTTAGTATATTTTTTGTGTTTGTATTCTATGCTGTGTAGTAGAGGACAAGTAGTAATTCCATACTGAGGTGCTTTTCTGAGTGCTCATAATATACCCAGTATATTTCATCTAGTTTTAAAGTAAGTAATGTACATAAGCATCATATTATATATATATATATATATATATGAATAAATAAATGAGGGAAAAAAAATGTATGACAAAGTGGGTAAAAGGCTTTCATGTGATGCCTTTCACACTTTAGGATTTCATCAGATAAAACGTGTCAAACCAAAACATTTGCCCCACCAATATTGTTTTCTCTCTTGCTATATATATATATATATATATATATATATATATATATATATATATATATATATATATATATATGACACACACACACACACACACACACACACACTTCATGATAAACAGCATCAAAATGTTTCTTCGTTTTTTTTTTTTTAATTTCTTCAGCAAAACAGATATAAACCTAACACTGATGGTATAACGTGATATCTTGTATTCAGTTGAAAACTAAAAAGTGTACAACGGTCAGCAGCAATTCTTGGTTAGTTGCCAATTAGTACAGTGGGATGACAGGCAGGTAGCTGTGATTGATACATGGAAATCGGTACAAAGGGCAGATGCAACTTCTGCTGAGTACAATATATTTACCTGTTTTTTTTTTTTATATAAATGATTAGGCAATAAACAAACATTGGACACACACAAATATTCTTTTCTACCCAATACCAAAATCATTTATATAAGAAAAAGACTTACTGATGTCATTCGGAATAAACTTTCAACTGGGTTAGTCCTAAATGGATGACAGGATCATCCCAACTTCTCAAAGTAAACAGATACTGAAAGGTAGTTATCCCTAACAATCTTTCTTTCATTTTTTTTTTTTTTTTAAGAATATATTATCTCTTGGAGATAAGAATTTGGTCTAACATTAATAAGCATGGAAAACAGAATTGGCAAAAAATTCAGACTGTAGCTGAGATTGTCACTCAGTTTAGATTAACTTTTTAGTGCCCACTAGTCAAACATCTTTAAGACATTTTTTTAATACAAGACAAGCTTTAATTTTTATTATTTTACTGATAATATACATAGAAAAAGGCTAAAATACAATATTTGCATACAAATCAATGCTTGTCTGGTGTTCTTAGAATATATCCCCCTGGTGGAACACTGGGCACTAAAAGGTTAATAACCTTAGGAAAGGCATGAATCTACTTCTCCCTGTGCTCTTTCATCCTCAGACATTTTGATGAAAATGCTTCATCATTAATATGGCATGATGGTTTACAGAGAAGAGAGTGAGTTAATGAGCACATGGGTAAACTACCCTACCTACACAGGCAGTAGCAAATGAAAGCTGTTATTGTCATGGCCAACTTTGACAATAAGCAATCAAAGATTATTTCTATCAATTTCACTTCTTTATTGAATGCAAACACTCGTGGAACTCTTCCAGCTTCTTGCTTTCCAGCCAATTTTGATCTTCAAAAATTTAAAATGCAATATCAATCATTATCTACTGTCTTCTTGATTCCTCTTATTGTTCTTGTTCCTTAATAATGTTTTTCTTTTTCTTATCCTTTCACTCAGTAATCCCTGATGTCTTAGTGGCTTTATTGCCTTCTGCTTGGAGATGAAATAGTGAAAAAAAAGAAAAAAAAAGAAGAAAACCAAAGTTTGGATTTAGTTGTACTAAGTTTGGTACAAAACCAGTTTATAAATTATTAATTTGTGAAGTGTATTTTTAAAATCCTCATTTCAGTTGCCTTTTTTACCAACTTTCCAGATTGCTTACTAATTATTGTCTGGTGACAGAGTGGATTAAAAAAATAAAAAGTCCCCAGTAAGATTTGAACCTGTGTCCTATATCCTACTAGTGACTTTCAAAAGCCAAATAGATACTATTCACAAAAGTTGATTGTACAAAGAGTTTGACTTATTTCTGAATTGGTTTTACTTTGTTGTTTCTACACTTATGAAAATAAAATAAAATTGATTTGTCCATTTAATCAGACTAATCCTTATTTCTTTAGCAAGATGATCTTCAGCAGCAATTTTGTGCATTTTTAACACATACCAGAAGAAAGAAATTGAAGCAAACAATTGATCAAATGAGTGATTTTTTTTCTTCTCTTTTTCTATCAACCTTTTGCAGGTTATTTAAAACCAAAAACATTTTTTACATTGTTTTTTTTTGGGGGGGGTAAGGATTTAGTGATACAAGTTTTATAATTAAACCATAGATACGGTAAGAAGAAGTGGACTAATACCTAGTCAGAATATGGGGATATATAACATAGGGTTTCAATTCTATATTGCAATCAATATATAAACTGATCCCTCATTTTGTAGCTAGGCTGTTTCTATATATTTATATTCCAGAGAATGTAAATAAATCTAAAAGACATGCTTGTGTAGCTAATAAGTATTTGATTGATTCATTCATTCATTTTCTACTGCTTATCAACCCTTTGCAGATTATTTAAAGCCAAAAAGTATTGTTAGATAAGAATTTTTTTAAAAGATAATAATGGTTCAGTGATACAAGTCTTACTAATTAACCCATAGCTGGAAGGAGAAGAGACAGATTCATACCTTTTCCCAAGGGTATTTGCATGTAAGTGAATATAACGAACACAACTGGAATTGAAACTCAGCTTTCAAATTTACAATTCCAAGCCATCATCCATTACACCACTCACACATCCAAGCTTACAGCACCTAGTATTACCAAGTGGTCACCCATCTAGGTACTGACTAGGCTCCACGTTGCTTAACTTTGTTGATTGTATGGGGACTATGTGATATGGCCATAAGCCACTAAAACAAACAAATGATGAGACTAAAGAGAACAATATTTATCATCCATTCTCCCAAGAAAGTAACCCTTGATAAACTAAGTTATCGTGAATAGGGAAATCTGATTTTATTGAGAATAATCAAAGCTTTGAAGAGGAGAGAGTGCTCTAAGATATATATGATACCTTTGAAAGACTTCAGGTCATCCATGAAATTAAAGTTAACCATACAAGTTTAACCATCTCTTACTGCAAAAAGTTAAAATGATAATATTACTATAGTTTTCAATAATAACATTGTAAGATTGATTATAGTTCAACAAGTACTCATCCTCAATACTGGCAGAGAGTGTCTAGATTAATATTAATTCGAGATTAAGAGAACCGTACCCACCCTTATACAAAAGTACTCCTTTTAGCGGGGGATCCACAAAGGTCATTATGCCTCCAAAGGGAAAGTGACAAAGGGGCTTGAGCAATGAATGGCTACTAGTGAAATTCCCCTTGAAAGTTGACCTTGTGTCAAATCCTGTGCATGTGGGTGCATGGATGAATCCCTTCAATACTGTGCAAACAAATATAAATCTTTCTTGGAGTATCAGGGATAAAGAGTTATAATGGCTTCTTTGATCTCACAACCTGTTTACATTTAAAAAAATAAAAAAAAATAAAAAATGATGTTCACTCTGTATGAGGTCCAAGAGTCACTTGAGGTAGAGGGTAAGGGGTACCATCCCAAGCAAAGTGATAATACCACCAAAACCCAAGAGGCCACTGGAAGTGAAAGAAAAGGAAAATACTTTAGAAGGAACCGGAAATCCTGTCCTAAACAAGGGATAAATCTCTACTCCTGTTCAAAAGACTGGAGAGGTATGTGAACCTGACGTTCTTTACAAACAAATGCTTACCAGAAGAGAAGAAAAGTATTCTATAAGAAATTAAATTTGTATCTAAACACACAAAATTTAAATATTCCCAATTTGGTTTGATTCAAATCAAGGAAAATAAAATGAGGAAAAAAATTCCTGGCATTCTCAACCAAAATGAGAAGGAAGGAACGGAAACAAATAAAGGAAATCTTCCCCCCAATTTTTTTTTTCCTAAAATACAAAAAAAGGCAGATAACCATTTTTGTTAGATAGGTACAGATGCACGCATGCGTGTGCACATACAAAGAAAGCCAGCCAGTTTAGTAAGCGAGGAGAGGTAGGTACATAGATAGTTAAATAAAAATAGCAGCAGCAGCAGCAACAACAGAATGTACTACTGCCCCTTCCTACCACTACTAATATATTGCAAGCTGACACTGTATCAACTCACCACTGATCTACCCCACACACACTCACCAGTTAAAGTACTGATGTACAGTGAACTGTTAGCAGCAGCAGCACTGGGATGACAAAAGGAGGGGGAGGAGAAGCCGATGGTACGAATAGCAGTTATGTTGCTAATGTTACTAATAATTTAACTTTATACTGATATTTAAAATTTTATCACATTGGTTGTTTTAGGAAAGTGAGAAGCTTGTCACCATTAGGCTTCTTATGATGAGCCCCAAAATATGGCCTACTAATTAACAAACTCATATCTTTACTAGATGAGCCACAGTAGTCTGTACCAGTAAAGTTGATATTTATAGTAGCAAGGTTTCACCAATTCTTAAGAAACAGGAGCATAATCTATTGGCCCATTTTGTAGATTCAATCTGTGTCATCTTTAAACAGATGCCCAGCCATGACACCTTGATGTGGTCAAACAAAACCAATTAACAGGTTGGAAAAACTTGTTACCTGCTCAGATTTGCAAATATCTGTGTTCAGCTATATAGATGAATCAATATACCTACACAGCTATCTACCTGCCTACTTATTTATTTCCCAGTTAGCTAATGTAGAAGAGTGGGTGAGAGAAAGAGAAATCTCTCTGACCAACTGTGACCTTTCTTTTATGACCCTCTCTACTCAACCCTTCTGTCCATCCACCTACCCACCTGCTCAGTGTTGTTTTCTGTTCAGCACACCACCAAAACACAACCTGAAACTGTAAACATTGTCCACCAGGTTTCCTACAAGAATCTATTGACAAATGAATTTACCTTCACTATCTAGTCATCAATAGAACGTACCTGTTATAATTTAAAGAACAAAATCCTGACATGGCATCTTGGCTTCAGTCACTTTCCCACTGCCATAAAGTAGCTTCCCTCTGCCTTTTCTATAAATACTTTCATGGTAATTGTTTCAATGACCTTTCCTTTTTTTGTACCTAGACTTTATAAATTTAAGCACAGTACTAGACAAGGTTTTATCAAGTTGAAATGGCTAGATGCAACCGTAAGTTCTATGTTAAGAGTTTCTTCTCTTGCACTTCTCACTTATGGAACACTCTTCCAGCTTCTTGCAAATTTAAATGCAATGTCAATCATTATCTTCTGTCTTCTTAATTCCTGTTCTTTTATTGTTCTCTCTCCTTAATGTTTTTTTTTTATCATATTCTCTCACACTGTCATCTCTTGCATCTTAGTGGTTTTATTGCCTTTATTGGGGTGAAATGAAAAAGAAAATGGCTTTGGGCGCTCATATCACTCTACAAGAGTTATTCCAAAATTTCTTATTAATATATTTAAATTAAAATCTGTAGAGTTTTTCTTTAATTTCTTCAACTAAAAGAAATACATCAATGATACAAAGCTTTTTGCACAAGGGAGAAGACGACTGCATTACATCATACTTCCAAGTGAGAACTTGCTTAGAAAAATCAGTATCCAAATCCTGGTGTTCACTTTGGCTTCAACAACCAACTTGGAAAATATATTTCAAAAATCAAAGTCCACATTTCAACCAATATCGGATTCCACAAACATTTACTATTTGTTACATCCCTTGGAATTATTACCTAAATTTTCAAGTGGCAAAAAAACCAAAAAAAAAACGTTTACATTATGAATGGTGCCAGTTTTTCACCTCAGATTTCCTAAGTAATTATGTGCATAGAATTTTGCTTTTTCTTCTTATGAAAAAGCATATATTATTGATATTTTATGACCAAAGCTAAATGAGGCAGAGTAGATAACTAGCCTTGGAAAATCACCATTCAAAATATTGAACTCCACCCGGTTTCAAAATCCGACTATTAGTACGAGTAGGAAAATGCCCAATCATGACACAGATCAGAACTAGAGTTGAGCGGTTTGGCAATTTATGTTTCAGGATTGGTTTCTGCTTTTTTTCTTTTCTTGATACCGCAGTTTTTGATTTGGTTTTTAATTTAGCATTTTTGCTTTTTAAGGAAATCCTTCATTTTCTTGTGTAGTGACAGCATTTCCAGTCAATATCTGATTTCGTTTGAGATTGATAAATTTGCACCTTAGTCCATTCAACGTGCAATTTATTGTGTATTTCTGGTCCAATCTTAAAAATATTCATATGGCTGGAAAGAAAATAATCTTTCTAAATATGGAATTTGTATGTGCTTTTTAGTCATTGAATTATTTTTATTAATTTTATTTTTTATTTTTTTACAGTGAGTATCTTGCTTTGAACAGCCAAATATACAAAATATGATCCCTGCCCCCAGACTAAATTTTACATTTTCTTTGATTTGCAAAATCAAAGTGACCAATCTTTATCAATTTTCTTGAAATTGTACACTCGAGAAGAAACATTAAACTACAACCAGTAAGATGTTCATTTCTTCTGATTCATGGAAGCGAATTCCTTCAAAAATTATAAAGTAAGCAAAAAAAAAAAAAAAAAAAAAAGTGTCTGACAGAAATTTGTTTTCAATTAGAGTGTATCTATTAAACTTTCAAATAAATTGTCAACTATAAATAACTACCATATTTTTTTTATTAACAAATTGGTAAAATACAAAAGAAATCATTGTATAAACTATCTATATTTTTGTGTTTTTGGACAACACATTTAAGAGAGAAAATAGTATAGTTCTCCAGAAATTAGTTTATGACATGGCTTTTAAAAAACGAAACCCCCCTCATGTTTTTAAAAATATGACAATTCTTTTCTGGTATGCAGTCAACTGTTATTGGGGTTTTGCAAATAAATTTCTTCTAAACAAGGAAAATCAATGAGTTATTTTTTCACAAATTAATTTATGTTTATCTAGTGAATACACAAAAATAATTAGAATCATTTAATTTCATTTTTAGAATGTGTAAATTTCCAAATCTGTGAGCATCACCTGTTCTTTTTAGATACACATTTTAAAAGTGAAATTAAAAACTATTTTAATCTAATCTTACTCAAGTGTATTTGCTAGGTAAAACCATGAAGATATTTGTAAAAATAAAGTGAATTAATTTTCCTTGTTTAGAAGAATTTTGTCGGCAGGAAAGTAGCAAACACCCGCCGAACACTAGCGGCTAAAAAAGAACAAGTTTTATTTAGAGTTTAAAAAAAAAAAACGACTTGCAGTTTTGAAAATAAACACATTTTAAAACTGAGATTAAAACTTTATTTTTTTAATATCTAATTTTACGTGTATTCGCTAGATAGAAACATCATTTTATTTGTAGAAAGCAAACAATTTTATTTTTTATTTTACACTAGAGACCCACATATCTGGAAATATACAAATTTTAAAAGTAAAATTAAGAACTATTTTAATTTTTAATATCTAATTTAGGTGCATTCCCTAGATAAAAAAAAACAAATTTATTTATTTAAAAAAAATAAAAAATAAAAAAAAAATCTTCATTTTTCTTTACAATTTTTTTTTTTTTTGGCTTACAAAAAATCCGACTTCATAAAATTTAACATTAAGATGAAAATGATAATTTTTTTTTTTTTTTTTTTTACTATTTCGTTGTTAACTTAACTTTACTGCAAAAAGTTTTTTTTTTTGAAAACTGAAGCAATTAGATTTCAGACCTCATGTGATATTTCTTTTTTCTTCTTCATTTCTTTTGTAAACAAATAGATTTCACATTTATTTTCTAAAACTAGTCAAATGTTTTTAACATTTTTATTCAAAATTTTTCTCTTATAATGGTATAAAGTGGTTAATTTTATTAACATCTGAAAGTCTTTTTCAATAGTGTTTCTTTGGATATGGTCACTCAGTAGTGATAGCACTAAACCGAACAATTTTGGTTTCATAAAAAATTCTGTGGGGTTTCACAGAGTGAAGATGAAACTGAAAAAAGTTGGTTTTTCGGTTAAACTGCCCATCTCTAACAAGACCCCCCCCCTTCTTTTAAAATATAAAATTTATATTCAATGTTGCTAAGCCAATTAAGATTTTTAAAAAAGAAAGTAAAAGTATAGAACAGCCTTTTCAGCTGAATTAAAGCTTAAAAATGTTTAAGTAAAATTAAACTCAAAATTCCTTCGTGTCCCGGAAATGCTAGTTTTCCCAAATTTCGTATATATGACAAATTTGGAAAAGTTTTTGCAGCATGTTTGACCTGTTGGGACTTCATCGGACTGAGTCTGTTTATGGTATTTTTCCATTTCAAAAGTATGGGATAACAATATATAAATTTTTATATATCAAAAACAGTTTTGAAAGAAAAGATGTATGACAAATTGGAAAAAGTTTTAGTGACACATTTCATCTGTTAGGACTTATTTATGATTTTAGGAATGGATTTATTTTTTTTTATTTATAATTTATTTGCTTAAACATTTTTTTTTTTTTTTTTTTTTAAATGGATACTCATATTTGATACTCCATTTTTTTTTCTTTTAAAATTATTATTAAACAGGATAGTTATTTATTTATTTCCCTCTACTGGCCTGAATATTTTGAGAAATCTTAGAAAAATATGAACCCTCTGGCATATATTTTGAACAAAAATATTCATGCTAGTAGATGGAAATAAATATACTGTTTAATAAATAAAACTAAAGAGAAAAAAAGAAAACAAAAAAAAAACAGCCTCTACTCAAATATGTGTGTCCACCAAAAATACGTTCAAGCAAATAGAGAAGAAATTATATACATATATATTTGAATGAATGAATGAATGCGGTATGCTCTCTTAATACAGACGTATTCCATCAAATATTTATATCTCATATTCCTGAAACAGTTTTAATAACATACACTGAATTTAAAAAACATAAGCAAAATGTTAAGAGGCCTTTACTACTTATGGGAACTGTCAATGATTGATGATGATGATATGCTAATCTGTAATTTTGTTTTAATCTAATAAACCCATCAAGTATTTACAAAATTATGACTGATGGTTGTGTTCTATTTAAAAAACAGAAAGCAGCAGCAGCAGCACAAAAACAATAAGAAAGTGCTTTAAAAAAAAAAAAAAGGGAAAAAAAGAAAGATTATAGTAGCTTTTAATATTCATTCAGAAATTCATAGGGTATCTTTTTACATTTTTAGAGGAGAAAAAAAAGAGAGAGAGATAGAAAAAGTTGTCATGTATTTGGGTATTATTAACAATTGTAGTGTATAGGAGTTATGAATCAATTACCCAATTTCTTTGGTGTGCAAAATGTTTTACAAGACTAAAGCATTGACCATTAAATGAATGGTTAGCAAAAGCAATCATCTTTGTGTCATCATACACATCAAACTTTTATGAGCATCAAAAAGTAAAACATCTATCTTGACAACTAGAAAAAAAAAGACTCATTCAAGTGTTTAGCATTAAAATCAATAGTAAATATAATTGGATAATCACAGGAAGAATCGGTTGAACTATCAGTAAATATTCAGAAAAAATTAATTTCTTATCCAAATTAATAACATTCTAATTTTTTAAGAGAGATTTTTGCATTAAAATTAAATGAAGAAATTAGTAACTGACACAAATGAAAAGTAAAATTAACCTTTGCTTGGTTAAAGCAAAGAAATTGGGAAAGAAAAATAAATCTTGAGAGGAATGTTGAAAATGAAACCAAACCATCTTCTCATAATTGCATAACTGTTCTTTTTACATTTGTATCAATGTAAACAAACTATTTTTTTTTTATGACAATGATATGACTTGCTTGTCTTTAAAAATTTTAACTGATAAAACTGATAAAATAAATTATAAAGTGCTGAGTCTTACATCACATGTTCATACAAATGTCAAAGTCATAAGCAAAATTCAAATTCATCCAAAAAAAAAAAAAATAAAATAAAATAAATAAATAATGCAGAATGATAAAATCTGCTAACTGAAGTTTGAGCTATTAAAATTAAGAAACTTATTTCAGTGGATCACAAGTTAAATAAAATTGATGACGTAATAAATATCACAAAACCAAAGAGGATTCATAAAGGAAGCTGTGGAGAGCCGTTATCGCCTACGTTCAGAAGGGACATAAGAGAGAGACAAGGCAAAAATCATTACAGTAATTTAAGAGTAAAAAGGGAAAAATTATTTTAAGCCTAAATGAAGTTGAAGAATTTTACAGAGGATTCTGGGATACAAAAAAGACCCATGAAAACCCAAAGGAAAACCAAATTGAAAAATTCTTTAAAATGTTAAAATACAACTCATTTCAGACATTATGTCAGAGAAACACTAAACAAAATAAAAAGAAATCAAAATGAAATAACTGTAAAAAGGAATTACAAAACTTTTAAACTTGCTCTAAATTGTGAACAATTTGAAATTTATGAGAACATACTGGCCAAATTTTTAAATAAAATTTCCAAGCAGATCCTTGGATATTTCAATGATTAGAAAAACAACCAAATGGATATTACATAAGGAGGTGGGAATTAACATTATAAAAGTTCAAATAAGATAAAAAATAAAATAAACAAAGCTTGATCAAAGAAGACTTAGTATTCAATTAAAAACATGTGATCTATGAAAACATTAAAATTTTAAATCCCAAAGTGCACACAATTGTTTGCCAGTTAAATCCAAATTTTGAATATTGTTAATTTGATTACAAAGTTGTGTGAGGGGAGAGAGAGAGAGCCAATTGGCAACCAACAAACATTAAATGAACAGGTCAATATAACAGTTAATTATCAATAGTTAAACTCCACAATTTATGAATAAAACTTTTTAAAAAGATACAATTGAAAAATATCAATTTTTGCATCTTCCAAAGAAAAAGGAAAAGAAAAGAAAATCTTTGTTCTGGGTTAATTGCAGCCACAAAGAGGGCAGGCGAGAAACGAGTGAGAAATATTGTATTTAAGTGACAGCTGAGTACGGTCAGGTAATCAGGGGCTGTTAGTGTTGCCTGCTTGTAATGATCCAGCAAGCAGTAGGGAACAAAGACTACAGGTAAACTGGCTTTGCACAGCTTGTCAGCATCAGCTCACCCCCAACAATTTAACCTATATTGCGACAACTCTACAAAAGCTAGATGTGTGTGTGTGTGTGTGTGTATTGACAAGAGATACCTGCCCAGCTACGTGTCAATGTAGTAAGATTTTGCCTATTATCTGCAATATAGTGCTTCCTCATTGTTAATTGCAAACTGTTTTGTGGGAGGGAGGTTGACCCGTTTAGATATTTTGTTAAGGATCAGTAAGACTGTCAAGTAAAACCAGTTAAATTGTAAATCATCACATAATATTTCTTAGCTGAGAAGAATTACAAGTGTATGTATTTGGTTTATGATTGCAGGTAGCAACTGATACTGAATGTATAGGGTTACAAACTTCCAATATTTTAATTTCCAAACAATACTGGTAACAAAAGAGACGTTACTTTAAATTTGTAACCTGACAGCAACCGTCAGTACTGACCTCTAAGTACTCAAACCATTCAGTGCATTGCCATGTGGATGACGTTCAGATGAAAAATCTTAAAACTCATTTTCTTTGAGATGAATTAATGTTAACAAGACTGAATTCAACATTGTGAATTTGAGTTCCTTTATTTAATTTAGCCATTACAAAGCAGGTAAGCAAAGGTAATTTCTTTCTATTATGTTGAAGCAGATGCTGTGATGTGACAGTAGCTAAACCATCCTGTCAATAACTTGCAGAATTGCATGGAGGAGAGTTGTTTGTGACCTTAGGTTTCCCAATCTTCAGAGTTTGTCTGAAGATCACGAAAGTGTGAAAACTAAGGTCACAAACAATGTTAGCTCTATTACAGATATTGAGCACTTTCCACTAAAAACTACACACACACACACACACACATATATATAGGGTGTCCATAAAGTTTGTGTGCACTTTAAAAAATTTATAACTTTTTTGTATTTGTGATAGAAATAATTTGTAAAAACGTTTCGAAAGAAGTAAATCTATATTTTTTAAGGTTTTATTGAAATTTTATTTAAGTTTCCACATCATTAGCAATACAAAGGCTAATACAATTTTGTAGTTCACGGAAAACATTTGCCAACATTAGTTATTTTAGCTATACTTAAAACTAGGTACATTAAACTTTATAACATTTTTTACAGATTATTTCTATCGCAAATACAAGTTATAAATTTTTTAAAGTGCACACAAACTTGATGGACACCCTGTATATAAATAATCTTGTTACAGATAGTAGTCCAGCAAAATAGTGTCTTGTACCAAATATAAGTGTGACTTGGGAGACTTATGATGGAGGAAACTTTTCAACTAAGTGGGTAATTTCCGATAATGAGAACAAAATAATTGTGCCAAAGAGAAAATTGTTTGAAAAATAATAAGCACCTAAGAGGAAGATTGAAAATAATTTCATCATGTTAGCATTTGTATTTGCTACACAAGAGTATCATTGAATTGCACCCATTGTTACTTGCTAGACATTTACAGAGACCAAACAATGTATGTGAGCATAGTTAAGTAGCATGAAATGAGTTTCAGTGGTGGGATCAAATATTAGTGTGACAGGTCAATTTCCAAGCAGCCCCACACGATTGTCACTCAACAAGATTAAGAACACTTAAAAAATGCAAACAATGGCTGTAACAATGTAGAAAAATAGCATTTTGTAGCTGAAGACTTGCTCTATCCAATGATGCTATTGTGCACTCTTTAGTTTCTATGGAAATAAGTAGAGGGGGGGGGGAGAAGAAAAAAAAGGAAAAGAGCAAGAAAAAAAAAAAAGGGAAAGGAAAAGAGCAAGAAAAAAAAAAAAAAAGGAAAGGAAAAGAGCAAGAAAAAAGGAAAAGAGCGAGAAACAAAAAGGAAAAGAACGAGAAACAAAAAGGAAAATAGCAAAAAATGGCAAAGAGTAAAAACAAAAGTGAAAAAAGAGAAAAGAAAAACAAAAAATGAAAAAGAAACAAAAGAAACAAAAGTAAAAGTAAGAAAAAAAAAAGATTCAAGATGCTGTTATTTCCTCAATTTTTAATAAAATCAAATTTTGAATTTAAAAAAAAGAAAAATACATTCACACACACAAATTCCAAAAGAACATGATTTTAAGCCAAAAATATTTAAAAGAAATATTTGATTTCTGCTAAACTAAAGACTTCAGATGACCATAATATACTAAATTCAAAATTATCTATAAGTTAAGATATTTCTGACTGATTGTTACTTTAGATTCCTTTTCTGACTGGTTTCAGTCATAAGATGAAATATCACAAGTGATACAACCAGGCACTCAAATTATCAGCTAATTGGTAAATGAAATTCCAGGAATTAGAAGAACAGGCAGATCTTCTAAGCTGACCTTGGCTAAATGGAACAGAGATCAAAGTGATCCAAAGATAGAATTTCAATCTGATTTGAGACCAGAATGTGAACTCTATCTGCAGGGTTTCATTTGTAATCCTTAATGACAAAAATACATCAAGAGATAGCAGAGAAGTGATCGATACACTTACCTTTCAATAAGGTTATGAAGAGCCTTAAAAAGGAGAGTTCGACATTCATAGGATAATCCATTATCCTTGTCCTTGTCCTTGTCTTTATCCCAGCAGCCTTTGTCAATTTCTGTCAAGAGAGAAAAATTGGGTTTCATCTTTAAAGAGGCAATCAAAATAAAGAAAATTCACATGAAACAAAGCAAGATAAATTTTCCAAAGAGAAAAACTGAAATTCATGCTCAGATTATGAAACATCAGCAAATTATTGATATTGAACTTCTTTCCTCTTTCTTCTATGTGCCACATCCCTTCAGGACATGGGCGATCATGGCTCTCCAAAACTTCCTATCCCTTCTCTGTAGAATTCTCTCATGTCTAATATCTCCTTAGAACATCAAATAAAATACACAGTTTAACCCCAAAATAAAACTAATTAATCTTAAAGTTCACATCAAGGAAATGCTAAGTACAAAATTTGCTAACAATTATTTAGCAAAGCAAATGGAAAGCATTTTTCTTATGTAAAAAAATAAAAAAGATTTTTTTAAAAATGTTCTTATGGTGCGATAAAATTAATTTTAAATTTGTTAACACAGTATTTGGGTACTTTAACTGCGTGAAATGTAACGGAAAAACGATCGCTATTTCTGTTTTTTAAATAGTAACATAGCTAAAAAAAATAACGTTACTACTGGTAATTTTATTGAACAAACTAACTAATAACAAAACAAAAGTCATTGAAACAAAGCAAGTTGTATAAATTTCCAGGCTTTTGGCAATGTTAAATTGAAACACCAGTTTGTCTGATCACCAAAGTTAAGCAACATCAAGCCTAGTCAGTACACAGATGGCCTACTGTATGTGAATACCATGTAGTGTAGGTTTTGATATGGGGGGGGGGGCGAGAGAGAGAGAGAGAGAGAGGAGGAAAGGCGAGAGAGAGGAGGAAAGGCGAGAGAGAGAGAGGAGGAAAGGCGAGAGAGAGAGAGAGAGGGAGAGAGAGAGGAGGAAAGGCGAGAGAGAGAGAGAGAGGGGAGGAAAGGCGAGAGAGAGAGAGAGAGGGAGAGAGAGAGAGGAGGAAAGGCGAGAGAGAGAGAGAGAGGAAAGGAGAGAGAGAGAGGAGGAAAGGAGAGAGAGAGAGAGGAGGAGAGAGAGAGAGGAGGAGAGAGAGAGAGAGGAGGAGAGAGAGAGAGAGAGAGGAGGAGAGAGAGAGAGAGAGAGGAGAGAGAGAGAGAGAGGAGGAAAGGAGAGAGAGAGGAGGAAAGGAGAGAGAGAGAGGAGGAGAGAGAGAGAGGAGGAGAGAGAGAGAGGAGGAGAGAGAGAGAGGAGGAGAGAGAGAGAGGAGGAGAGAGAGAGAGGGGAGAGAGAGAGAGGAGGAGAGAGAGAGAGGAGGAGAGAGAGAGAGGAGGAGAGAGAGAGAGGAGGAGAGAGAGAGAGGAGGAGAGAGAGAGAGGAGGAGAGAGAGAGAGGAGGAGAGAGAGAGAGGAGGAGAGAGAGAGGAGGAGAGGAGGAGAGAGAGAGAGGAGGAAAGGAGAGAGAGAGAGAGAGAGGAGGAAAGGCGAGAGAGAGAGAGAGAGAGAGGAAAGGCGAGAGAGAGAGAGAGAGAGGAGGAAAGGCGAGAGAGAGAGAGAGGAGGAAAGGCGAGAGAGAGAGAGAGAGAGAGAGAGAGAGAGAGAGGAAAGGCGAGAGAGAGAGAGAGGAGGAAAGGCGAGAGAGAGAGAGAGGGAGGAAAGGCGAGAGAGAGAGAGAGAGGAAAGGCGAGAGAGAGAGAGAGGAGGAAAGGCGAGAGAGAGAGAGAGGAGAAAGGCGAGAGAGAGAGAGAGGAGGAAAGGCGAGAGAGAGAGAGGAGGAAAGGCGAAAGAGAGAGAGGAGGAAAGGCGAGAGAGAGAGAGGAGGAAAGGCGAGAGAGAGAGAGGAGGAAAGGCGAGAGAGAGAGAGGAGGAAAGGCGAGAGAGAGAGAGGAGGAAAGGCGAGAGAGAGAGAGGAGGAAAGGCGAGAGAGAGAGAGGAGGAAAGGCGAGAGAGAGGGGGGAGGAAAGGCGAGAGAGAGGGGGGAGGAAAGGCGAGAGAGAGGGGGAGGAGGAGGAAAGAGAGAGAGAGAGGGGGGAGGAAAGAGAAGGAGAGAGGGGAGGAAAGAGAAGGAGAGAGGGGAGGAAAGAGGAGAGAGAGAGAGAGAGAATAAGAGGAAAAAGTTGCAATTTCAGTTGCGTTTGTTATATTGACAATATGTCAATAGGAAAAGGTATGAATCCCCCTCTCCCCTGCCCAGCTATGAGCTAAATAATAAAATTTTGTATCAGTAACTTTTTATCTCTAAAAAAAATTCTTACAATCTAAAAATATTTTCTGATTTTCAATAACTTGCAAAAAGAGAAATCAATCCAATCAAATTTCTAAATTACTTTTACTGTAAATGTTATTTCTGAGACTATTATATCAGGTTGCTATTACTTGCCATGCATACAATTTTTTTTCTAATTTCTACACTTATTAATTTTAAATTTGCATCTTCATACTTAAAAAAATAAAATTAAAAAATCTCTCTCAACAGGAAAATCTGATCATGTAGTTTTATAGATTTTAATAATGTCCATGATAAAAAAAAAAAAAACAATTTAAATACATAAAAAAATATAAAATTATTAAAAAAAAAAATCAGCCAGTTTTAATTGGGGATAGGATAATGAAATCAATTAAAAACACCAACTGAATACAGAATAAAGAATCTTGCATAGTAACAAAGAAAAAAAAAATCAGCTGTATATTTGGTTTCATTTATGTTTAGACATGTGCGAGTTTCTTACTTGTCTCACTGCCTGAGATTACATGTGCAACAAGACAATTTTTTTTTAATTTATCGAACTAGATTTATATTAAACTTATTTACAACTTAAAAAAAAAAAAAAATCTTCCTTAAATAGGAAGATAAAATCTTTTGGGTAGTTAAGCTTTATTTTTTTCCAACCTAAATCATACAAACCAGAATTTTATTTGTTACTTTATTAAGTATTAGTTCATTTAATGAAATGTAAGACACATCACATCCTTAAATATAAGAGGGAAGATTACCAGGCAAAAAAAAAACAAAAAAAAAAAAAACATCCCCAGCACCAGATAAGGTTCCTTCAAAAAGTTCTGTGCTAATTGAATTTTTAGAAACTAACAGGAAATAATGTAATAGAACATGAAATTAAAATTGAGTAGTTCAAAAGAAAAAAAAAGTTTTTGTGGATATAAAATTTTTTTTTTTTTTTTTTTTTTTTTTTGACAATTCAAGAATGAACAAAACATTTTAATATTGAAAGTAACTAACAGAGATTTTCCAAACAGTATTTTAGTTTTATTGTATTTAATATTTTTCAGTTCAGAGTAGAATTCTTTCATTTTAAGTTGGGTGGAAGCCTGTATAAATGCAAAGAGCTGGGGGGGGGAGAGATGGGTTCATACCTTTCCCCAAGTGCATTAGTGTGAAAGTGAATGCAAGACTCAGCTCAAATTTGAACCAGTCGGACTGACTCCACTTTCCATACTGATAACCATTACACTACCATTGCATTCAAGTGCCAGATTTTATCCTAAAGTAAAATATATCAAACCAAACAAAACTATTTTGAAAATCTTAAGGGCCCTCAGCTGAAAGACAGTACAGAAAGTTAAAGTACAAATGTTGGAGACAGAATTAGACAAAACAAATTCACTAATCTTCATAAAGCTGTGCTTCAGAAGAAGTTAAATGCCACGAGAGAAGGAGAAGGATGATGGAAAGTTCTCAGCTATCAAACAAGCAGGCCTCAGAGACATTTTTCAGTCATAAAAGACATGCCAACTCCTTAAGATGAAACAGTAATATTAGCTCCATAGAAGAATCACAAGTTCCTTTAATACAAGCATCAAGGCACAATATTTTATTCAATTTCTCAATTCCAGTTGCCTGTCAATGTGTCTGATAATATTCTAACATTAGCAAATAAGATAACGTCTTAATTTTTTACCATAAAAGACTTAAGAAATAATTGCTACCAAACCTAAGCTTTTGGTTTAACAAAATAAAATGGTAAAGAAGGTTTACTTATAAAAGGTTTAATAAAAAGAAAATATTTCTGATGAATAGTTTTGCATACAATAAGAAAAGGCAAAGTAATTGAAATTTTGGTTTAAAACTCTGTGTGTGTGGAGTCAGCAGTGTTTCATGCTCAAATACAATTATATAGCCTGACAGTTGGATTTAAGCATGAAAGATTGTTGCCTCTGAGTGTTGACTTCAATGTCCATTTTTATATTTACATACACTACCCCCTGATATTGAGCACCTTAGCCCATAAATATAACAACTTAAAACTATAGGAAAGAAGTATGACAAAGTGGAGAAATTTGCATCCAGGTTCTTACAGCATTTCACCGTTCTTGGCAGATCTTCTATTATCACAATGTGGGATATTTAATAACAAAAAATGATGGAAACAAAAATAAAAAGAAACTAAATGAAATCAGATTTTTACCCCAAATATTTTAAATAAAAAAAATTAAAACGTTTTTCATTTAAAACTCCCACCCCCTCTTTTTCTGTGTGTGCATGCGTAGTTGCATCACCATAAACATAAATTTAGTCCAATGAAGTCCTAAAGGACAAAATGCACCACATGAAAACTTTTTCACTATATATATATAATATAAATAAAAGTTTGTCCGTTAGCTGATTGATGCTACCTACAGTGTTTTTAGAATTAGCAATATTTAGAAGAAAACAGTACTCAATATTGGTGATAACACACTTACAAATATAGTGTGGACATAGGAATCAACACTGCATGGTATCTGCCAGTTTCATATGATCACAAAGTTTTGAGACAAATTTTAAAATGTATTGCAATAATTGAAATAAATTCTTTGAAGTTTTAATTTTGGTCTTAATTATAAGGAAATTATTAGCATAAATTTAGTCCCATCCAAAAATTAACAGTGTTTATACACCAGGATTGATGTCTGCTGTCAGGCAAAATTTCAAGTGCAATTAGAAATCTAACATATATAAAATAGTTGTTCTGGAAATATAGGATTCAACAAAATAAATAAAAAAATAAAATAATAATAACCATTACTTAACTGAATTAAAAAAAAAAAATGATAGTGGAAAATACCTTTGTTTTCACTAGTGTCAATTAGCTGTTAATCTAGTTCAAAGGTCAAGTGAGTATAGAGTCCACTTTCTTTACTCATATATGATGGAAGCCTACTTAAATGAACTCAAGTGAATGAAAGCTAAGATTTGAAACAGCTTTAACAAAGCTTAATGAGATATGTACAAACAGCTATTGAAAGCTAAACATCTATGACCCAATAACTGTTTTCAACCCAATAATAAATTAATGTTCAGTATCAAATCTGTCACAAATGTTATGTCAATTTATAAAGTAACTGGCACTAAGACTCATAGTAGTGAAGGTGGACTGCCTTTCCTTTGTTCTGCTGCAATACGAAGTCAGTTCTTTGAGAGATTTACGTTGGACATGAAAATTCTCCTAAGTAAAACGGCTTGGCAAAGTTGGACCTTCATGCTCACAAAAAGAAAAAGAAAAAAAAAAAGAAAAAGAAAAAGAAAAAGAAAAAGAAAGAAAAAAAGAAAAAAGTATCAAAAGAATGGTTTTCACATTGACACCACTATTATTTTAACTACCTTCACTCCTTAGCAATATTCTTTTAAAAGTGATTAAAATTGGAATAAAACTTAAAACATAAAAGTGAATTTATACGTTTTCTTTGTTTTTGAGAATTGACAAGAAAAATAAATAAACACTATTTATTTATTAGATTGTTTATTTACACTATTTATTCTATTATTTATTGCAATGGTTGGCAACACATTGGCTAATTGACAACGGTTTTCAATTTTATAAAATGATGAATAATAAGGATTTCCTTAGAGTTGGTTCACATGTTTTAATAATTTAATAAATGTTTATAAATTTATGAAAAAAATTGTTTTATTTCTTTATAAATCAGTAAATGACAAATATTGCATTACATTATTTTTAATTGTATCAAATTTTAGAATGATGTAAATATAAAATTATTCTTGCAAATAAAAAAATCTGATAGGGTTTAATAAATTTTTGTTGTAAATTCTCAAGATCAACAAAAGAACATCTATAAATTCACTTTGATATGTTTAGGTTTTATTACAATTCTAATCATTGGTTTTTAGAACAATAAACATTGCCAATGATGGAAGGTAGCTAAAATAATAACAGCATCAATGGGAAAACTATCCATTTCACACCCCATTTGGGGGGGGGGGCATAAAGTCTAATTTTATCAATAGTTCAATAAGGCACTCCTATTTTCTATACATCACATTTTATGATTCATGATATTTCTATGTTAAAAAATGTCAACATTGCTTATTTCCCTTTACTCCCAAGCTGTGATATAAATGCTAAGGAGGTTACCACTTTTAGAAAAAAAAAAAAAAAAAAAAAAAAAGCCTTATTTAATGAAGGAATCAACAAAATCATTTATAATAAAAAGCAACTAATTGAAAATGAATAACCAAAAGTTATTTTTTCAAAATGCTTTTCCCCTTAAGCAAGACCTGCAAAATTACGCAAAGTAAAAAAAAAAAAAAAATGGGGGGGGGAGAGAGAAAAGAAAAGAAAGACTAGGAGACATGATAAAACAATGGATGACACAGTTTTATGCAATATTTACACAGGCACAAATGAACAGATAACTAACTGTATATTTATTTAATTTTCAGGGTTTCAAGTGGGCACACAGATAAACTTTGGGATTTATATATTAGATATGACTGGAGCCAAAGAAAATGTTATTTTTCAGAAAAGACCTGACTGAACATTGTCCAGGTCATTATATTCCCCCATCATTGTTGTTCTTCAAATTCTTCTTGAGCAATATTCAAACATTATTAAAATGTGAAGAAAAGATGTTACCGTTTTATTTGTACAAATACTTAATTGCTTGATAAAGTATTTTGACAAACAGAGGTCAAGAGAGAGAGTGAGAGCTTGCTTACACAGCTGAAAGGAGATGTCGTCAAAGGCATTTAGCAGCCTTGTAGCACACATCGTCAGAAAGACGTGGCTCAGGTAGAGGGATCGAAAGGCTGACAACTAGTCATAGTATAAAAGTGGGTTATGTCATGAAGCTGCAAAGAACCAAAGTTTGGTGTGTAGCCATATTACTGAGGGGGCAAACCTGCAGCTTGAATTACTTGTGGTATGTGTATCAGTGTGCTCACTGCATAAGCACATACAGACAGACAGACAGGCAGACGTGTGCTGCTCTCACACTAGCAGGAATGTAAAAATGCTCTTTGTCATCTGAGACAACTGGATCTTTGAAAAAAGAAGTAGTAACTGAAGAAAAGAAAGAAAGAAAAAAAATAGAAAGCTTTTTGTATACTAAGTGTCAACTGAACTTGAAGTGCTTGGTTGATGAAATATTGAAAAAAAGAAAAGGCCTAATTTGTTACTTAACATGACAATGCAAAATTAAATGGGAGTATAATGCAGCGATCAAATAAGTCTAAACAGGAAACACATTTCAGAAATACTGCAAGAAAGCGAGGAGAAATGTAGGTCAACTGAGCCAGTAAATATTCTGTGATGATTGTATGGATCAACAAAACAAAAAACACTTGACGTCTCATTTATCAAACCTATTTTCATTCTTCCTACATACGGAGAGTAAAATGTTTTGACTTCATTTTAAAAACGCAATTCTAATCGTAGAAGACTGCCTATAAGCAAGTATGTGATATAATTCTTAAGACAATAACATACTCGGAAGAATAATACAGCCAGTGTGACATTTAGAAAATAAGATTACACAGGCTAGAACAAGTCAACAAGTTATAATCACAAACTTATTAGAGGAAGTTAGTAAGTCTGTGTTTGTGGTTAATGACAAGCATTTTTCTGTGCTATTGAACAACAGTCCTTATGGGTTGTGGCACCAAGGTGGGCTGCACTAAAAATAGATACCGACCTGTCTGACAAGTTGCTTTGGTCCCAGGCATGCATGAGGAGAGGAACACATACATGTGACAATAATGGCTTCTTGGTTTCTTCTTCAGCAGATCAATCCAGCGACAACAAAAAATAAACAAAATTACCGAATGACCCTCGGCCAATAGCCAAGCCCACAAATTCCTGATAGATAAAAACTGTTAAAATGCAACAAATAAAGAAATACTTGGAAAGCAAAATATGATTAATGATTTACTTTCCATCTTTTTTTTCTTCCTCTAATGCAAAAATTTGAATTATCTATTGGAGACAAACAAAATTCATTTCCATTTCTGGACACAAAAGACTGGGGCTGATGATAAAAGATGCCTTGAAAGTCAGACTGAAAGAAATTAATTTTTGACCAGAATGATCAAGCAGCATTTTTTTCTTCAGTTTTGAATATCTGATGGTTATTAGCATGGAAAAGTGGAATTGGCAAACAGAGTTCAAATCTCCATTGATTCTGTTTCATTTATTTCACACTAATACTCTTCTTGAAAAAGGCATAAATCTATCTTGCTCCAGCTTTGGGTTAAATAGCAGGGTAAACTGGGTTCTCCTGCCTTGATGTGGTAACCAGTGTAGGTGGAAAATAAAACTTTGAATTCAAACCTGAGGAGGGCTATTTATTTTATCAATACTTCCAATAAGTGTGGCTGGTTCTACATAAGCTTTCACTATTATAATCCTGTTTTGGTGGTCTAGTGATTCAGAAAAAAAAAAAAAAAACAACTTTGGGCCCTCCATAGTGAAATCGGCAGGATTCCACTCCCAAATTGTTAAATCAAGGACAATATACATAAAATTAAAAGAGATGCTGACAACAAAAATAAGCTCTCAAAAAGATCAAAACAAAACTAATTTATTTTTGGTTAATAATTTAGAAATAAAAGATGATTAACCAATTGAAATAAATGTTCAGAGCTGGGATTCATTTATGACTTAATTAGAGAGAGAGAGAGAGGAAATGTCGGTGTGTGTTAAGAGTGATAAAAAAAAATAAAATAAAAAAAATGATTTGTTAGTAAATAATAACCACTAAAATTATTCATTGATTTGTTTAACAGTATATATCCACTCTTTATGGGTCATTTAATACCAAAATTTAATTTTCTTAGAAGCTCTGAAATAATAAAAATATATGTTATTCTGCTTTCACAACTGAATACATGGTAGGTGATACTCAACTTTTGTGCATATATATATTTGTGGGGACATGATTACTAGAGGCGGTGATGTGTGTTTTATGTTGTACTTTTGTTGGTTATATTTTGGAATACAGTTAGAGTTCTTTAAGAAATTATAGGATATATGGATTAAGGCCATAAAATAGTTCTTTCATGTTGATTGATGTATTGTTGGTCATTTTACTATAAATAGGTATTGTTAGTAATTTTTTTTATATAAAAATGTATTTGCTGGTATTTTTACTATAAAAATGTATTTTTATACTTTCATGATGTTTTATTTTTTGGCGGAGGGCACTATTTGCCCAAGGCTGGGACCCTAACAGGTGATACCATCCCACGGCAGGGTGGACCGAGGAATAACACCAATTAACAGGTGATTCCACTCTCATCAAAACTGCCAATCTCATGATCAGGTCTTGCTGCCGGACTTAGTTTATCATTATACCCAGGAATAACTACTAAAATTAATGCTTACAATGACATACATTTTCTTACACAATGATGAGAAACTTTTTCTGTGCTTGCATCACAATGTGCAACTCACACAAGTGAAAATTTTCAGTCATGTTTTCATGGATCAATGCATCCCCATGAGTGGCCCGGGTTGCTGGGTGATGGGTATTTTTATCAAACCACCAGCTCTAGAGAACCCAGTCTATCCTGCTATTTAACTCTAGATGTGGGAAAAAGAAATGGATTCATACCTTTACCAAAGATATATGCACACAAGTGAATATAAGAAACTTGACTGGAATTCAAACTCAGCTCTTTGATTTCTCATTCCAGGATGCTTTCCATCATGTCAGCCACACATCATCTTACACAAAACCAAACAATAATTTTGCATAAATAGGAAAAATATGAATATGGTTTGCAAACAATTATAGAAAAATTATGAAAGCTCTTAATGGTACACGATTAGCAGATTATCACAAGTTGTTTACTACACTTAGCTTAGTATGAAGCTACAGGTATAGGGCACCCAGTGAGGAACAGACTCGATACTCATTTGTAATGGTCAACCGGACTAGCCTCATTGACCACCACCCGCAACAAGAGACACACCAATAATGATCTAAAGTTTGATTGCATTGAAAATATTTTCAAATATTACACCAGCAAAATATCTTTTCTGTGACAGAATACATATCAACTGTCATTCATTTGTTTAAAAGGTATTTAATTTGACAAGTAATCCAACAAATTATTTTTTGGCAAGTAAACAAAAGGCATTAAGTTGTTCTTTTGCATTGAAATTTGATGAAAAAATAATCAAGAATGACTTTTGAAGTCACTATGGAGATAAACACTACTTGCTTTTTCTTTTTAAACAATACAAAAACTTTGTTCATTAGAATTTTATCAAAACAAATTAAGTGTACTGTAGGGGCTCAATATTTGATGAACAAGAGGAATGATTTAATGTTTTCAAGTTTATTTCTAGCAGGATGATGAAAAAAAAATTTATTTAAAAAAAAAAAATCATTCTGATTATGAGAATAAATATTGAAATATTAAGCAAATTGGTTGTGACTATGTTTTTATCATTTCACCCCAAGTAAGGCAGTAAAGCCACTAAGACACAAGGGGTTACTGAGTATGAAAGAATAGGAAAAAAAAAAGAAAAAAAAAGAAACATTGTTTAAGTAGTAAGAACAATAAAAGAGGAGCAATAAATATTGAATTTAAAATTTTGAAGATAAAGTTTGCTGGAAAACAGAGCCAAAAGTGAATTCCACAAGCAAGAAGTGTGAGAAAAGAAACTTAGTATAGAACTTAGTTACATCTAACCAATTCAAATGTAAATTGATGAGACCTTGTTGCCAATCTAGTACTGTGATTAAATTCATAAAGTTTAAGTACGATAGAGGAAAACTCCTCAGAACAATTGCCAGGAAAATATATATAGAAAAGGCACAGGGGGAAGGTATGATATGGTGTTGGGAAAGTGAACAAAGCTAAAGCACCTGGTCAGGACCAATAATATCCAATATTGATTGCCTGTTATTTGGAGTGGTATTTTTTGTACTTTAATTTTCATGTCTCTAAAGGTTTTATAGACAAGAAAGATAAACTCTTTAAATACCGATAGCAGTTGATTTACAATGCATAAAAGATAAAGAAACAGAAAAGTAGTCTATTGTATTTGCTGATTTTAAAACTATTTAAAAAAAAAATATATATATATATATATATATATATATATATATATATATATATATATATATATATTTCTTTCTAACTGCACTCTAAGTACAAAGATCTTTATTTTCAACAAAAATAAATTGATTTGAAATGGAACGAGCAAGTTTTTTTTATTTTTTTTTTTTATTTACAACTAGCTAAAAAGCTGCACTCCATACAGACTTTTAACCTAGCTCCTGCTGTGTGTGTTTGGATGGGGGTGGGGCTAATTGGGCCTCTAGCCCAAAACTAAAGGGACCTCTGGTCCAGCTTAGAAAACAGCAATGATAATTTTGAAGAAAATACTTTGAATTCTTCAATTCACTCCATGGAACTTCAAAACTACACTTAAAGTCTTTATTCAAGCTCTAAGTTCAATTCCAGCCAAAAGACTGACTTGAGTTGAAATTCCAATCCAAGCCAAAAAATTGAGTTCTTCAAATCACAAACTCTGTGGGACCTCAAAACCTCACATCACAAAACCTCTCAATTTAACTCCAATTCCTTAGCATGAAAAATAAAATTGATTTCCTCAAGTTTGAGATATTTTAAACTGAATTCCAAGCAAATTTTTTAAAATTTGTTTGATTTACTTTAAACTCAATATAAATTAAAAACTTTTAAAATCACTATTTTTTTAATTTTTTTTTTTTTTTCAGTTATATTAAAAATTGAATTTTTAACTGTTCCCTCCTCATCTACACACCAATCCCAATTCAAGCACCAAATGAAAGACAAATTTTCAATCTCAGGATCATCCCGATTCCAAAAAGGTATAATATGTCTATATAGAGCAAGTGTGGCCAAAGTAAGGTTTCAGATAAATACGGATGGACAGAATTCGACATTTATTTATATATAAGAAAGATAAATAAGTTTTGTATGAATACATTTGAGACATTGTTGTATCATTTTGATAAGTATTTGATTTCAACTTTCTGATAAGTAATAGGAAATAATTTCACTTAGAATAAGAATTACTTTTTCTATTTAAAAGCCAGACTGAAAAAATGTAACATTAAAGAAGGACTATTTACGCATTGGCTATAGCCAATTTCATTTTCTCTTCTTGAAAAATGAACAAACTTGATTCTTTGATAGAGTCTCAGTTCAGATTTTAACACTTGCGACATCAGAAAAGTATTCACTTAAAAAAAAAAAAAGAGGAAAAAAGGTAGCCAGTCTCAATAGGTAATATGTATAAATGAATGAAAGTTCTTTTTCTATCACAGGCAGAAGAAAACATTTTGTACTGTATCATCATTAAGCATTAACACTGTTGAATTTGAAAAGCAAAGCAAAAACATGATCAAAGAAGTTTCCAACAACACTGAACACTTTGATCTAAATATGTTACTTCCTTGATTTCCTACTGTCTTTAATTTTGACAATTTAACAGAATTCATTTCTGTACTCCTCCTCCTAACTAAAGATGTGTTGCTTATAGATACTTATTAAACTTTGCTTAATATGGTTTAATATTATTAATATGGCACAAGGGCCAAGTACCTTTTTCTTATTTTTTTTTCTTTGCATCGAAAAATCAGCATTTGAAATACTGGTTTATACCTGAGCTTGAACACTGACCAGTGGGAAATGCATGATTTAACTTTTTTATGGCTTAACCCAATGTGGGCTATTTAAAACCCAAAACATATTTGGATTGTAAAAATAATTCTTTTTTTTTTTTTTGCAAGTAAATACTGCATTAACAATCTTTTGAGAGATAATGATTTTTCTAGATACAATCTTACTATTTAACCTATAGCAATGGGGATATGGGTCACCTTGACGTAATGTAATGGTTAGCAAGCTTGCCTTACTAGAACAATTGCCACGGAGTAGTGAGTTCGATCCTAGATGGGTGCCCCATCTAAACTACACTTAGAAAACCATCATAGCTATAGTGATGAGAGATTGATCAATACCTTTACTAAGGGTATTTGCACGTATCTATTATATCCCATTTTCTAAGTGTGAATGATATTTGAGGTATTTACAAGCAATTTTTTACAAATTTAAAAAAAAAAAAAAAAAAAATCGTTTATCAGAGTGAGTGCACCCCCTTAGAAATAACGCACTAGAGTCGCTCATATTTGGAGGCAACAGCAAAGGCCAACCAAACTGGAGTGCAGTGGAAGGACCTTATTCTGAGAGAATTTGGTGTGAATTCTAGTAAATATAAATTCTTATTTTGAGGTGAATTAACAGAAAAGATCTCAACAACAGCCTAAGATATTTTAATTATAAATATGCAAAAGCATTTGCAGCCCAAGCCCAATAAAAAGCATGTCAGAAATACTCAGTATTTCAAAACCAGATTATTAACCATAGATGTATGTGATGTGACTAAGAAATATACTAAGAGAACAGAGACTTAAGGAATAAATTGAAAGAAGATTCCTTATTCTTGAGTAAGCAAATCATGGCCAGTTTATAATTAGAGTAAAAACATCAAAATAAAATTAAACATCACTTAGATCATTTTATGAACAATATTAATGCATTTGTACTTGTAACAAAACAATCTTTTCTTTTTTAATTTCTGTCCAAATGTGTCCGATGAGGAGTATCATTCATGTTATTTCCATTTGGACTCATATTCTTCCTCATTTGATTGTTATCAAACCGTTTCAGCTGTTGTACCCTCCGACTCTCATCAAGTGCTTTCTGATGTCGGTAACCTATAGGGAATTTCAAACTGAATCCTTTATTAACTCTGGAAGATGTGGGGGTAGATTTTTCTAGTTCAACTGCCTATATCTAAGGATATATCACCTAGTTTTATTTAGTGTTACTCAATTATTGCTCACTCTGTTTGCAGGAATCAAATTCCCAATTACTGTCACCAAATTCCCAAACTGATGCTTTAATCCACTTGTCCTATGGACATTTGTTTACATTTTCTTTCCTGTTGGTGTTTTGTTAAAAATAATCTTAAAAAAAAAAAAAAAAAAATAAATAAATAAATTTCCTAAGATAGAGAGACATGACAACTACAACAGGTCAAATTAGTTTGCTAAACAGAAACTTTGCTTAATTGGAAAATAAATCACAAAAAAAAACTTTAAAAAACAAACTAAGAATCCAGATTAAATCTTTTATGCAATTACTTTTCTAAATGTCCAGATCAAAAACTTGAAAAGTATTACTTTATTAATAACCGTCAAATTTCATTTATTACTTTGTAGCTATCAAAAAAGGCTGTTGCCCAGTTCACACTTCTCTCTAGTCTTCTCTAAAGACTGCTTCAACTTTATACTTCTAACGTCTGTCTGAGCTCTGAAATTTTGTGCTAATTTTTTTTGTTTTGGAGTAGATAGGTTTACCTATTATCCAGTTCACACACCTCTCAGTTTTTGTTCAACAAGAGTAGCGGTTCATTCCTTGTTCCCTATTTAGGATTAGGTTTCTGGTTCCTTGTAAAATCTTTTCATTCCCTTTCACTTCCAGTAGCCACTGGTGTGTTAGTGACATTACAGCCTTGCTAGGGGGTAAATTGATTTAAAAAAAAAAAACCCTGTATAACTACAATAGGCAAATAATAGCAGAATTGTTATTTCTTTAAAATCTGTACAAGTTATTGTCTGTCAGTGATATAATTAAAGTTTAACTGAGGCAAAAAGATGCAAGTCAGTTTCCTTTTTTGTAACTGAAACAGGTTAAGAATTTTAGGTTCAATATTTCATTCATTTACATTTTTTATTTTTAATCAGATACCATATTTGAATATATTTATATAGATGAGAGGAAACCAACGTTTAAAAACTGAACTGATTCTAATCAGAGAAAGAAAAAATTACAATGCCAATTCATAA
The DNA here is from genome assembly GCA_964036315.1 of Acanthosepion esculentum. Classification (NCBI taxonomy): domain Eukaryota; kingdom Metazoa; phylum Mollusca; class Cephalopoda; order Sepiida; family Sepiidae; genus Acanthosepion; species Acanthosepion esculentum. The sequence goes on along the minus strand of OZ038517.1, from coordinate 10,493,683 downwards.
ATTGACATAAAATTGACGATTGTGATTCATTTTTTACAGTTTATCAACTCTTTGCAGATTATTTAAAGACAAAATATTTTTTAGAGTGGAAGAATTTTTTTTTTTTTTAGATAATGCTTTACTTATAAAGTTTTACTCATTAACCCATAGCTGTGGGGAGAAGAGGTGGATTCATACTTTTCCCAAGGGTAATTAGGTGTAAGTGAATATAACGAACCCAACCGGAATTGGAACTCTGCTATCCAATTAACAATTCCAAGCTATATTATTACATCACCCACGGCACCTGGTATTCCAAAACGGTCACTCATCTAGGTACTGACCAGACTTGACGTTGCTTAACTTCAGCGATCAGACGAGAACCAATGTTTCAACATGATATGGCTGTCAGCCTGACATTTTTATTTATTTCCAAATAGCTGCTAATTTTTAGTTTTATTTCTGTGAGAAAATGACTTCATTTAGATTGCACTGTAAGCTAAATTTGGGGTTTCCCTTCTCCCCCCCCCCACCATTCACTAAGAAAGATTTTAAAATAACTTGTGAAAATACCAGCCCAAAGTTTCATCTAGGGAGTAGGGCATAGAATGAAGTGAAGTCTTGTGTTGAAATCCATTTAAAAGTCTTTAAAAACAATATCAAGTATATTATATTTATTTTCTTATTGCTGTTTGTAGTTACAAGGTCACATTTTCATTGGCTTTTATGAATGTAAACATCAGTTAAAAAATAAAATTATCTATCGACATCGTGGCAAACATAGCGAACTTGTACTCTTAATATTTTTTTCGATTTTTCTTTCATTACATTTGGAAAGTTTTGATTTATATCCCAGGAAGGATTGATCAAAAAATGAATATACAAACCTTGAAAATAATTTTAAAATTTATTATATTGCTTGTTGCATGAAAGAATTTTTTTTTTAAGTACAAAATTGCTTCTTTTTTTCTTCTTTAAAACTTTTTATAATCAGAAAACTAAGCATCTCGAGACTGTCTACATATTGATAGTTAAAAGTAAAAATGGTATTTTTAAAAGATAAAGCAAACAAAGGAATAAGTGTAGAGTTATTAGTTTAAGTGATTGAATCTAAAAAATAAAATAAAAAGATTGGTGGAGGGGAGAGAGAGAGAGAAAACTTTCGTCCAGTTTTAGTCAAAAATTCTACTAATTCAGTAGTGGAATTTTGGTCTGTAGCTCAATTTTATCGCCAATAAACCAAAAAAGACAATATTTGAATTGCATTTTGTAAAGAAAAAGTAACGAGGTGATAGGGATGAAGGAAAGGCAAATCCAACAAAGGCAATTTAAAGAGGACAATGTGAGGGAGGGGGAGTGGTATATAGGGGGGAGGGATTGTGGTTCGTAGTCGTCGTCGAGTGTTGATAGCGATGAGAGATGGTGAAGTTAGCAGGCAAGTGGCTCGAGAGTTAGAGAGGGAAAAAAGGCGGCAGTGGAAGACCTGGAAAGTGTGGAGGCCGGTCGAGGGAGAAAGAGAGCAACAAAGTTAAAACTAAAGAGAGAAAAGGAAGACACAGTGAAGGCCTACATGACAGACAGACAGCCAGTGGCAACTAAGAACACTATACAACATATTAACCAACCAATATTGTACTACTACTACGACTACTACACTGTCAGTTAAACACTGCTCACACTACTACCACAAGAGTGGCTCCTCCTCCTCCTTCGTTTTGGGGAAAGGAATAACGAAATTACGTTTTTCTTTCTGTCTTTGGTTGGAGAATGAAATTGAAATAAATCGGAAATCAAAAATACATAACGATGACTTGAAAAAAAATTAAATGGTGAAAGAGAGGTTCGATGTTAGCCAGTCAGGACGTTGAACGTGATGGGTTGGGGGTGAGTTAAAAGGTTGGATGGCTTGATGGTTGGGGGAACAAGCATTCCAATAGAGGCAGTAGAACAACCATCAAGAAAGCAGCAGTCGCCAATAGCTTCCTCCTCCATTACACTTACACACACACATATGCACGGAGCGGCGGGGGATGAAGGGAAAAGTGGAGGGGGGAACGATATGATTCCGATGTTTGACCGAGACTAGGATTTTTTTCTCCCCCACCGACATAAAATAAAATACAACTATATATATATATATATATATATATATATAATATAAAAAAAAAAATAATGATTTCTCCTTCATATAAGTCATTGTCTATAGAAGAGAAATGTTTATGTCAATAGAGACACGTGTGTTGATTAGCTGACGGTAAGAGAGAATATAGATATATTTAATAAGAAAAGCGGCACACGACACAAGGGCTGATTAATTAAAGGGAGAGAGAATAACGGGGAGACGGTCTGAAGAAGACGACGGATGAGGTTACACTTAGAGAGAGATGAATGGTAGGGCTAAAAAGGTAGAGAGAAAACAGTACAATGCCGCCGCTGTTGTTGTTGTTGTTGTTGGGGGATAAAAGAAACGACAGTGGCGGTGGGTGACGGAATTGGCTAAACTATAATAATAATAATACTCAGGTGAAGAGTTCTACGGACGATTGCGTAGTTTTTCTTGATAATAAGTCTAATAAGTCTTTAAAAAGGCCAAAAGTCGGAGAAATCATCGGGATTTTTTTCTCTAAAAGTGCACATCATGCATAAACAATGGAAAAGGTAAAAAAAAAATTCTGATAAATTATTTATTATTTAATTAGATAATTACTAATTTAAAAAATATACGGTATGTTTTCTAATTTCACACTGCCAGACGTATGGGGAGGGGGAGGAATACAGCCAGGTGCGTGGACAGTGGGTGTAAGAACATTATGATCAGCGTAAATTTTTCCTACGAAGAATAAAAGCCAGACCGACTGTATTGCTCACAAAGTGAGGGACGAGCGCCGATCATCTTGTAAAGAAAGAAAGGGGACCTCGGATAGAGTTGCAATGTCGTCAGTCAGCCAGCCTTATCTTTCTTTCTTTCTCTCTCTCTCTCTTCTGGTTGATATTTAAAAAACCGCCTTCGTTTCCGTTTTAAAGCAAATAGCATGAAATGACGAAGGTAGAGGGGGTGAGGGCCAACGAACGAACGACCGACCGACCAAAGAGGAGTAGTCAGCAATCAGGGTTCATGGTTTTGAGTGCATTTTATTAAAGCCTTAACTAGATAAATTATATCCATCTCTTATGGTTGATACGAGGTTGAAGTAATCTCGAAATGATTACAGTAATTATTACTGAGTAATAACAACGGGAAGAATAACAAAACAGAATGTTCATGTTCGCATATAAAAAAATAAATAAGTGTAGCTGCTGTTAGCAGAGCAGAAAAATAGATGTCGGGGCACGGGTATAAAGACAAGTGGGGGAGAGGCTCAGCAGAATGACGAGCGGGCGGCGGATAATTAATAATAATGGAGGAAAATCCATGTGTCCGGGCCACTTTAGGTGCTGAGCATAAATCGACATAGACAAAAGCCAAGGGAGGGGAGCATCCACACACGCACGGCAAACAATATATGTCATCTCTTTCACTCTCTGCCACTGGCTGCGTGGGTCCATAAACAACAAGAAGGTGGGAGTGTTGGCGCGTACCCGGGTGGAAATGTAGAGTGTGGTAGCAGTAGATGAACAAAAAAGAAAAGCCAAAGGAAAGGAAAAGTGGGGAGGAGGGTCAGGCCACCAAAGCAGGGCTAAAACAGCAATGGCGATCATATCAGGAACAACAATAATAATAGTGAAAGCCAATGAAGGCAACAGCTAAATGCTGACGGCATCCACGTCGTAAATAGGATGATACACTTAGTTATGAAGTGAGGGAGAGGTGGAAGGGGGAAGAAATCTTCGGAACGATGCGATTTCTCTCTCTCTAGAGAGAGAGAGTTATAAAGAAATTGGAAGTGATAGTTTAAAAAAGTGCTTATTATTATTATTATTATTATTAATATTAAGCAAATAATAATAAATTCAACAGAACTTTATAAATGAAATAAATCCTCTTCCACCCCACCCACCCCCAACACACAAATACATACACGAATCAAAAAAGGAGGTAAGGTTTCTATTTTTCCTTAACCTCTCCTCTTTCGAGAGCTCTTATGGATAAAAATATACACATTTTATGGCCAACACACACACACACACACACACACGCACACATCTTCTCTTCTCCAATGGAAGAATGCACTTAATTCAAGAAGAAAAAAAATTCAAGATGAGGATGCGTCAAGATTTAGGAGAAATGCTTAGTTCCATGAATTTTTAACAAGTGTTTTGCCAGCTAAGGAGAAAGAGAGGACATGTAATGTTTCAACAACATACTGAAGCCAATTTAAAGAGTTCTTAAAACATTTTTACTGACAAATGCTAAGCTATCAAAAGTAAAGACTTCAATAAATGAAAAATTAAATAAAAATAACATTGTCGTTTGGACATTGTAATTTATTTAACGTTCTGAAGATGACATGAATCAACGTTTGAGAAAGAAAAACGTGTTCAGTTTATTAATTTGTATAAAGCTTGATTTCCAAAATTACTTTTTTATTCTTTGTATTAAAAAATAACAGACCAGATTTTTTTTTTCTTCAATCCTTCCTTATCGAATAGATTTAAAATGAAAACAAGTTTATTCTTGAAGTTCTTTGAAGTTTTTTACTGGAATTATCTGTAAAAATTATTTCGGTTACTATCTTGAAAAAAAAAAAAAAAAAAAAAAAATGAACAAGTACTGACAAGCATTTTTTTTTTTATTGCTGATTATATTCAGAAAAAAGCACCTAAAATGAAAGAAGATAAAAAATATCAGTGTATTTTGATCAGTTTTTTTTAATTTGTTTTGTCCAGTTATCAAAGGGTTAGCGAAACCTGAAGGTTTCACTTGAATAAATAGAGAGACAATTAACTACAGTAAGGATGACTTGTGTGAGGTTTGACCCTTGTCTGACTAGATTGAAATGGCAATAATCTTGTCCTAAATCTATTGGACTTAAACAATTTAATCATTCAATATGAACAGAATAAGAGAAAGAAAAAAAAAATTTCTATGTTTATTTTTTACTAACTCATCATTTCTAGACCCTTAAAATATTATTCATTTATGTTCATATAATACTTGTAATATTGGCACGTTTCTTCATAATTTCATCCACAGCAGTTTAAATTTAAACAAAAAAAGATTATTAAAATACTAAATATATATAAATAAAAAAAAACCTGCCTAATTGGTTAAGGCATCACCTATGAAAGGCTTCTCTAGTGAGGGATATGAATTTCTACCTTGCCTGAAAAGTTACTTCTTTATTTTGAACAGCTGTAAAAGATGGATCAGGTTTACATAAAATAAATAAACAAAAATGTGCAAGAAGGAATCTGTTACAATTTCTAAAAGTACTTTAACAGAATAGGAACTCTAAAATATATTGTTAAATCTAAAGTCCAAACAATTTCTCAATGCTAGAAAGATATTTCCTACTTCCAGCCCAAAATTATATTATGAAAATTGGATATCAAATTTATATTGATTAATATTCAAACCACATATGAAAAGTTGCACCAAGTATACACTTCCACCTGAGTTTGATTATACAATTCAATAAAGATTCCAGACCAAGTGAGTTGCCGCAGACAAGTAGAAATAATGAGATTCCTCGATGCTCTTTTAATTAGTCAAAAATCGAAAATGGAGGAGCTACATAGTTTTAAATGATTTAACGCAAAGATGGTGCAGAGGTGCTGGTGGGGAGGGGATGGAAGCCAGTGAAATGTGTTCTGATTGCTTTAATAAAAGACTTGCATTCCTTATGCACTGCTCACAACATATCGGTTGCAGCCGCAATTAGCTTCCCCACGTGGAGCAAAGGGAAATTTAGCATCACCAGGACAAAAACTGAAAACACGTGAAAAGCCGACAACTCAAAAAGGACAATTCCTTGAGGAGTGAAAAAAAAAAAAAAAAATTTTTTTTCCTTCAGAGAAGAGAAAAATTAGTTATGTAAGGGTAATGAGAGAGACATAGAGAGAAACTAATTATTTGTGAAATACTTTTTGTCAATTTTCATCTTGGAATACTACAGCGAAAGATATGCATAAATTTTAAACACATTTGAGAACATTCTCTTTATTAAAAAGTCCCAAAAAAAGGTTATTTAAATTATTAGTTGGACATAACTGCTTATTGTTTGTTAGTAAAAATAAAAGCCTTGAATTTTTCTCTTTTGTACAAATCTATCAATATCATTTGACTTCAGTAAGTTTCCAAGAATTTTGCGTAGAACTTTTTATTTAATCTACAGGGTGTTTTACAATTGTTGAAACAAAGTAGCGGCTTCTCAGATGGGGGGAGCTTGAGGAGCACAAAGATCTTGATGAGGAGGAATAGTGATTCCAACAGGATGGTGGTGCTCCTCACACTGCTAATGTTACCATGGCATGGCTCTGTGAAAAGTTTGGGGAGCATCTCATCAGTGTCAAAGCCCAATCTGAACCTCCCAGGTTTCATCCTCTGGAGGTTACTGAAGGACAACATCTACCAAGGCAACCGTCACACCATTGCTGCATTGAAGGCAGTCGTCACTGAGAAAATTCAAGCAATCACTCAGAAGGAATGTGCACGTGTTATCAACAACTTTGCATTCAACAGTTGTCTTCAACGGCATGTACACTAAGGCTGCTCTTAACATTTTTAGTTCATGTTCAAGACTAAATGGTTGCAGATCCTAAAATGTTATCCTTTTACCTTTCCATAAATTTGTGGTCCTTGATTTGTGCCCAACTATTTTTTTTAACCCAAAATTGTGAAACACTCTGTACATATAGGTCATGACTTCATCTAACCCCCTTAAAGTCAAGAGTTCAATTCTTAGGCCAAGTAATATTAAGATACACCAGTTCAGTGAAGAAAACTTTAAAAAAATGTTAACTTTACCATTTTTTAAAAAATTCTCTTGGAAGAACATTATATGTGACAGGCAATTTACATGGATGGTGTATCTATTTTGATCAAATAAAGTTTCATTTAATATTTATAGAAGGTTATCAAATGCAACAGATGTGGACGAAATAGCAGTTGAAAGGTTATGATAAACAAAGATGAGGAAACTGGTTCAACTTGATTATTGTAACAATACACCTCCAGAAATCCAAAAGAAAAGAAGACTGGAGAGTATAGCAGTTGAAAGGTTGTGATCAACACAAGACAAGAAAACAGCTTAAAAAGAAAACTTTGTATAATGCCAACATCTTGACATTAAAAATTTAAAGAAATCTATAAATAAGAATATTTTTTAAAAAAGGTAACTCCATCTTTTTCTAGTGACAAATTTTGTTCCAGATTCAAATTTGGATATTCTGTAGAATCAACAATGTTTACTGACCCAGAATAAAACATATTGTGCTACAATGTACAGAGAAACAATGCAAGCAATCATCATCATAATCATGAGATTAGTGTTTGGTTTAAATGCATTATTTCAGAAGCAGGAAACTGACAAAGCTAAATCCACACTTAACTTTTTATCCCCTTTGAAGAAAGCATTTTTAGACATGGGCAGTAGTCATCTTAACTGCCATTTTGTATCTGATTTTTTCTTTCTTTCTTTTTAGCTGTTTAATATTGCAATTTACTTTTGGAGAGAAACTTAATTAACAGATATTAATAGTGAAGCATTTATCAATTTTCAGGTTTTTAACTTTTTCATTTAAAAGAAATAAATTTAAAAAAATAAATAAAATGTTAGATTAAATTTAGTTAAGTTGATGAAAGGAAATGTTCTAACAACTCAGCCACATGACAATAAAAAGTTTTGCACACACACAGAGTCCGTTACGAGTGACTTTTGTGGCCTGTAATCCAATTCTTTCACCACACTAATTATAGATCCCCAGGTTAAGTCTTGGATTCAAATTCATAGCTTTTAAATGACAATAAAAGTGAATAAATAAATAATATTCATTCCTATTGTGAATGCAAGCAGACAAGGGGAGAAATTTCCCTTTGAAATGAAAGGAATAAATAAAAAATAAGACATTTGAACAAACTGAAGTAATTTTGCATTCATTCCTTTCAAAATTATAAGAAAAGTTTGGATATAAAACAAGCAAATAAAATAAATTTTGAATAATTAGTAATTAAGCCAGCAGTAAGAGATTACTGAAGGTAGATCTCAGTATATGAGAAAAACTCATTGAACCAAATAGAAACTTACCTAGGCAAAAGAATGAAAAAAAGAGGGAGGGTGACAGCAAAAGCAGTTCATTGGTACCCGTGACCTCTGGATGTATCTTAAATCAAATATGTGAGAAATAAACATAGGAAAAATTATTCAGCTTGAGAGATTTTAACCTTACAGCTTATCTTATGTCCCAAATAGTTGCAGACTTTCCATTGAGGTTATTGAAGGGTTGGTGTAATCCGACCAGCATTTTAATTCTCTTCTCATTTGGCCTTGTGTCAGTCTTAGTATTTTCCTCTTACAGCTTAAGACACATTTTATACACATTAAGAAACTTTTTTTAATTTTTTTTTAGTGTTTGGTATTTCCCATGTTGACAGTATGGGAAAATTATATAAATTTATTTTTTATATATCAAAAACAATTCTAGGGAAAAAACTGACAAAATGGAAAAAGTTTTTGTATGAAATGATTATTCCTTTATGACTTCATCAGACTAAAGTGATATTTATGTTGATGTGACTACATATGCACACAAAGGAGAGAGGACAAGTTTTTAAAGTTTGTGGAATAAAGATTTGCAGAAGTTAATTGTTTTTAAATAATTAAAAAAAGAAAGTTTTTTTTTTAAATTAAAAATATATATATATATATATATATATATATATATATATATTTTTGTGTATATTGTCTGATTTCAATTAGCTTCCTTTTCTTGCTATCACTTATGCTATTAAATATCCTACATGGTGATAATAGATCTGTCAAAAAAGGTGTAATGTTGTAAGAACACATTATCCAATTTACATTAATAAATCTAAAATAATAAAGGAATCCTACAAAAACAATTATTGCAAACAGCAATAAATTAAATTGGTAAGAAATCCAATCATTACAAATACCCACCCCCACAACCAAATATTGCCTTTTGTATTAAGTGACATATAAGTCAATATTAACAGGCAGCTCACTGAGGAGTAACAATCAGCATGATCAATCTGGTTGACATTACTAAAGACTAGAGAGTTTGATCATCAGTAGGTGCTTCATACAAAGTTTGACATGAAATAATCCAAGAGTTAACATGTCATAAAAGCAACTAACCAACAATAATTTTTATATACTGTGCCAATCAATACAAAACTTTTGTACTAACATCTTAGTTTTGGAAGAAGAAAAAAAAGAAAAAAAAAAAGGAAATGAGTAGGTAATCTGAGAAAATTAAAGGAATTTGTTGTTTTCAACAGTAAATATGAACATCTCTCTATATTTCTGAAATGAGGTATTGTAACTAATCATTGTTAGCAAATTTTCTTATCCAAAGCAAAACACTTCCAGAGGAAATGGCACTATGCACTGTTAACAGAATACCAGAAGGGAGAAGAAAAAGTTTAGTTATTGATACACATCCTCAGTCACAGATCCACAGGTTGTCTTGCCTATTGACTGGCATCAGTGATGAAAATTATACTCCCTTTCCTAGATCATGAAGCTTAATAAATATATCACACAAGGAGCGATATATATATATATATATATATATATATATATATATATATATATATATATATATATATATATACACAGTGGTTTCCCTCAATAAGGATGATAGAGGTTCAAACCCTACCAAAGGGCACAAGCTGGTAGATGACATTTACACTGTTAAAAAAATAAAAAAGACAAGCCACCTATTCAAAAACATAATATTCACTAAATATAAAGTTTATAGTAATAAGACACCCACTGATGTAAGTTGAATAGAGACAACTTCTGAATAGGTGGTAGCATAATGGTTATCAGCACAGAAACTAGGACTGGCAAGCCAGGTTCAAATTCTGCTCTAGTCTGTTGCAGTAAACTTCATGCTAATGCTCTTGAGCTAAGTCACAAAGTAAACTGGACTCTCTAACCAGTCTATGAGAAAAACACTGAATTCTAAACTACAGAGAAAGAAAGAAGAAGCTAGGCAACTTTTGCAACATTTCATGGTAATTCATATACTATAAAATACTGTAGATGATCAGGATAGCTTATATCTTGAAGAGAAATGGCATTAAAAAAAAAGTCTTAGGACGGTAACAGACAGGTTGATTTCATTTGGGACACAAAGACCAAAATAATTGTCTATGACAATTATTTTGGTCTTTGTGTCCCAAATCATTTGCTAATCATTTAATCATTTGCTAAATTAAAATTTATAGCTCATTAACCAATTTTTCTTTGCAAATAAAAACAAGATTTCTTTACAATATGAAAAACGAAATTGAAATTTCAGTTGCCTTTCAGCACAAATACAAGAGAGAATGAAATGTTTTTTTATTTATAAATGTTTTCAAACAGTGTTGCAGGCAACTGATAAAGATTATTCAGAAAAATAAACCATGGCACATGTGAAGAGTTAGAAAAGAAAAGAAAAAAAAAGCTTCACCTGAATTCCAGAAAATTTTTTATTGAACTGAACATAATCTATGTCACGCTTAAGTATTGTTTTTGATGGTCTCCGCTAGATGTCAAGACACTTTCTAAAATTAGTATTATAATTATTTTAAAAAGCTAATTATCACAAAGCTTAATTATTACATTCAATTATTAATCTAGTATTATCACCAGTATACCACAATGGCTGATGGATTAGAGTGCAGATAAGAATTCTTCTCTTGTTATTTTTTTAATATAAAAAAAAAAAAAAAAAAAAAAAAAATTTAAAAAAAAATCAGAAATGACTATTTAAAAATTAGTAGACCAGGAGTTATCAATTTATACTTAATTAAAATTTCTAAAACTAGTGAACCGATTGAATGGGAACTTTTTCCAAGGACATTTTATGTGGTATTACGTTAACCAAAATTGTGCTACAATGTGCCATTTTTGCTGTGTTATAATGACAAACATAATAAAGCTTATTTTAATATAGATGCAAAGAAAAGCAATCTTTATATTTTGGTATTTGTTGCAATAAAGATATACAACACTAATCCAAATTGAAATTAATAAAATTAGTAGTTAAAAATAACTTGTTTCTATAGTAACCATTGTATGTAAAAGTGTAAGCATTCTCTTACAAAGCCACTCTTGAGATAACAATTCTGCTGAATGAAACAAAACTTAAGCTGAAAACTTTTACAGGCAGTACTGAATAATTTGCACAGCAAAGTTAATGAACAGATGCAATAAACTAAGCACCTCATTGTGGCATAAAGGTCAGCTAACTAGGTTTGTAGATCATCAGTTGTGAGGTTAGTCCTCACTGGGTGAATGATACTTGTAGTTTTTTGCCAAAACTAAGCTATAATTATAAAATAACAGAGGCAACAAATAGCATAAGTTTACTTTAATTCCAGAAGTTTTTTTGGTTTAAAAAAAAAAAAAAAAATCTTCTGAATAGGAAATAAATAAAGGAAATAAACAGTTATCAGTACAGAGAAGGGAACTGTTGAAGCAAGTTCAAATTCCAGCCTAGTCAGTTACATCCACTTCTGCACTAATACCCATGGGAAAAGCATGAATCCAGCTCTACTCCCTCCAGTTATAGGATTTCAAATCTTGAGTGGACATCAGTCTAGGAAAAGGGCAACTTAACAATTCCAAACTGAAGAAACCAATGCGAAATCACTATTCTCCCCAGAAGTTATGGTAATTTCCGGATAAAGCGGAGTTGTGGCAAGCCATGACTCTCTAGATCCTAAAGGGACATGACCATTAATATAAAGAAAAAGTCATAAAATTACCACTAGAAAAAAAAAAAAAAAAAAAATGCATCCCTCTTTTTCTTAAACATTTTCCACTTACAGGGCAAAAGTTGACCACCCACACAAATAATATAAGTGCCACACAGATGGCTTTATTGTTTTCAGCTGATAATAGAATTATTAAATGACAATTGTATTTTGTAAATAAAAATTCCAAACGGTGAAGTACAACCAGAAGTTGGATTCAGGATTCTTTAACTCTACAATTACTTGCCAACATGATTGGCTATTCATCATTATTTCAAGATCTGTGCATGTGTGAGTTTCTACTATTCTGAAATTATCAACTTAATCTCAAAACATTTAACACAAATAATGCTATTTTAGAAGTATAAAATAGCATTGAATTGAACTTGAATCATGTGCTGGGTTTGTTTTGAAAAAGCTCAACTCAAATATATTGGTACCAGAAGCAGCCATGTTGGCTTAAAGTGGTTCATATTAATCTCCTGGGCAAGTTCCCCACCATCATTTATTTTTTTTTTTTTCTTTCTCTCTCTCTCAGAGAGAGAGAGAGAGACACACACACTTAATATTTGTGAACTTGTAAAATCCTGGCTATACTATACAATTTGTAGAAATATTTTCTAACCTTGTTTTAAAGCAGAGACATAAAGCAAATAAGAATACAAATTGCAGGAAAAATAGTGAATTGAATAATCTCTTGAAAAAGTCAAAGTGCTAAAAATATGTCGACACTTGGTAAAGGGCTTTCCGACGCTCTTAAGCATAAAACCAGTTTTTATTTCTGCCCTCAAGGATGAAAAGATGACACAGAAGTAGAAGAGAATCTATTCAAAAAACACACTTTAACTTTGCTTACACGCAAAGACATACATACACACACACACACACACTTGACACAAGGCAGCAAAAGGAATGAGCACAGTTATGTGATCACATTGTTCCCGAGACAAGAGACTACGGCGGCGGCAGCAGCAGCAACGGCCCTTCCCACCTTCAAACCTCCTTCCTAACAGCAGCCAGGACTCTGCCAACGAGTCATCCTCGTCCTCTTAGTAATGCCACTGCTGCTGCCACCAACATCCCAAATTCTTCTTGTTTATGACAGCAGTAACAGCAGATTTGATAACCACCGCTTTAAGCCAGTCAGAAATCAATAACACAACCAACAAGAAGACACGATGAAAGCGTGCTGCATTGGGAAGGAGGGGGAAGGGAGAAAGAGAGAGAGAGAGAGAGATTATGGCTGATGTTACAACTACACAAAGCATGCCTTCACAATGCAAATGGCTTGCTACTACAACCAACCAACCAACCAGGCAGGCAGGCAGCCCAGAAAATAATTGCACAACCCCCAGACATGATGCTTTCAAAACTGACAATCATAACAAGGACTTCTTTTTCTCAATAGTACACAGCCCATATGCAACCCTTTCACTCATTCATTACTTCCTTTGCACACATTATCACGTTTTGCCAACAGAATGGATTTGTTTTTTTGTTTGTTTTTTTACCAAATAAAAATTATGTGCACGTCTTCCTTAAAAGAAAAAAAGTAGTTAATTCCAGACTATTGCTTGGACTATTCACTTATCATATCTATCATTTTTGTTTCAATGGAAGCACCTGCTTTGTTTGGTCACTAACATGGAATCCGGTCATTAATTGATTGATTGGTTATTTACAAACGGCATCATTTCTTAGAGATCTCCAGAATAGTCCATTACATTCTCTAAGCAAATAATGATACAAAAGACTGAAGTATAGCATTTTTTTTCTCTTTAATATTCAAATCATTAAAAATAAGTTTGGGGATTAATATTTATAGTGTGGATCATGAAGTATGCAGTCAAGCTAAAAAATAAAAAAATCTGATCCTCAATTAAAAACATAAAAAAATCTCTAGATAAATTGTCATGAATTTATTTCTTATAGTTTATCTTTAAGGTAAAGCAAAATAAAAACAGATTAGCAAAAATTCTCAAACACTGACACATCCAATGAAACCTAATTTTATTTGGTTGAAAAGTTTGAGTTTCTAAATAAATTTAATGTTCTACAAACCACAAGAACTTTCATTTCAACCAGATAATTTGAAAATAGCTTCAAATGAAGAAACTATGTTTACAGACATTATTGCTAAGTTTCTTTAAGGTGCTAAAAGTATAAACCAGTAGAAAATTTTACAGAAGTACATGAATGGGGCGAGGTGGTTTAGTTGGGGTAAATTGTTTTATTTGAATTGTTCAGAAAGTACCGATATTAATGTGCCAAAGAAAACAAGTAACTGAAAGAGTTTGTAAATAAAAAGATATTTTGTCTCTAACTATGTTAACTTTAAAAAAATTTGTTGAAACAAATGAAGTTATAGCCAGTATATTTTTAACTGTAACACTCATCATTAATTTTATAGAAGTTGAGATTTTAAACTTTCATATTTCGTACATTTCTGATATTTCACAAGAAACAAAAAAAATCTCATTCTAAATGTCACAAGTTTAAAACCAGATGAAACTCAGATTTCTTATTGAAAAGGAAAAAAAAAAAAAAAAAAAAATCTTTGTTTATAAAGACAAGAGGAAAAATTAAACAATTAAAAAAGGCTTAAAAACTGAACAGATATTGTGTGAAACAACAACTTGCTATATTCAAACAAGGTTTGTTTTCAGAGAGAAAAAAAAAGTTAAAATAAAAGTGCAAGTGGAGAATAAAAAGCAAATAAAAAAGGATTAATTTGTTTAAAAAACATTTTCTTAAGAACAAAGTCAATAACTGTTGGGAAAAAAAATAATAAAAAAAAAAAAAAATCACAAAATTAAATTCCTGACAAATTATGCTTTCTACGAAATAGAATGACAAAAACCATTTTAATAATGGGTGACAAGGCTTCTCAGAAACTTTCATTTAAACAATTTTTATTCTGTCAATAACATTTGTCTCAAGTGATTACAGTTTATATAAATTATATTACCAATCAAATTGCTCACAAAATTGAATGTTCAACTGTTGTTAAATTTTTGCAAAAAGTAAAAGATGCATTTTCTCACAAAATCATATGTACAATAACTATTTGTTTGATGAAATTTGCCTTATTTTCTGACCATTAACAATCCCCCGCCTTTTTTTTTTTTTTTTTTAAACTGATTTTTTTTTCTCCACCACCACCAGAAATATTTTAGTTTGCCACTGTAACACTGAAAGCTAAACTAAAATCCAAAGGAGGGTAGCAGAACAGATAGCAACAAAAACAGAAACATTATGAATGTATATCGAGTTAAAAATGCAGATGGCACCAAAGTACAACCGTTTTTTTTCCCTTCTAATCTCAAAAAATACCAGATAAGTCTTGCAACCTCTAAGTCCAGAAGCAGTTCCCCATATCGTTAGTATAAGTCACGAGATTGTATCCATCACTACCGGCGTAGCTTACAGCACCTGGTATTCCCCAGTAGTCACCCATTGAGTACTGACCAGACTCAACATAGTTTAACTTTGGTGATCAGACAAGAACAGATGTTTCAAAATGATATGGTCATAAATGTTCATCTAATCTACTGCCATTAGATATGTAAGGATTTGCCAACTTTGAATATTTTTACTTTATATTAACCAAATTGCAGAATTCATGCAGGCAGAAAATCATCACAAGTCACTATTTTTATTCAAACTTTCAGGAATATTACAACCACTTCTCACTTAATGACCGGGTTCCGTTCCAATGACCTGGTCATGAAACAAGCTGCTCACTAAGTGAAAAGTTGTACCTAACTGCTATTTCAGGCATAGGACACATGTAATCAGCTTGTGTGATAGCTTTAATGTCACCTTTGCACCATTTGTAACATTTCTAAGTGGTGTACTGAACAGTAAGCATAGTAAACAAATTTGAAAATCAGTTCTATTCTGTACATTACTTTGGTTTATCATACTCTAAGTAAAGTATAAGTCAATTTTTATTCACTTATTGATTTATTTTCATTTATTTTGAAGAAAGAAAGTGAACACAAAGTTTTCATAAAAAATACAATACTGACTGGTTGGATTTTTTCAGTTTTATTTTATGAGATTTTATACCTGGTTGTTAAGTCTGGGGTCAAAAAGGTAAGTCTCTAAGTGGTTGTATTAAAAATATCACAAAACCCAAGAATCAACAAACTATAAGTAGCAACAGAACTTAATATGATGACTAGAATTTATTAAAATCATAAATATCTTCACAAATAGTTTGTATTTTCATTCCTAGAAACACACAAGGAAATTTTAACATTGGCCTCAACCAGATAACCTTTGAACCCTATAACATGACCTCTTGATACATTGAATGACCAAAGTGTCATTTTCAACAATTATTATCAGGTGGTAGGTTAGCAGAAATTATAATAGGTGGGAATAATGTAAGTTGACAAAGTTTTCATAATACATTTTACTGACTAAATAAGATAACAGATTTACACATGCAACAAAAAATATCTATAACCTCTATGCAATTTTCCTACATCTTTTATAGTTTGTAGGTCTTACAAACAGGTGGGTGCCAGCACCCAAATCCAAGATGTTATGAATACTGTCGTACTTTCAAAGTAATTTCATGATACCACCACTCTATTTGGAAAGTTCCGTATGGATAATACCAAATCAGAGCGATTAATTCAATTTAAATACAAAACACACAACCTTAAGGGTCCATTGGTTATAATTTATTTCCCCAGGTATATGGTTTTTACCTGGTACATCAGACCGCACTTCCAAAGGCGAAAAAAAATGTTTTAAATTTACATTTAGTTTTTATATACTTTTGAGGGGTAGCTTTAAGTTGATGTAAGGAGATATAGAGAGAGGGGGAGGAGTAGTATCACACACACACACACACACACACTTATATATATAAAAGCAAATAAGTTCATACATAGTGATTGGGCAGGGGTACTAAGTATTGGACCTATAGCCAGTAGATGGCATTAGTTTGGTTCTAGAATGTTAGATATATACTTACTAGCTTGTAAAAATTTAAATTAATAGAGTTTGATTCATAAATAAGAATCCTTATCTGATTGATTATCCATCGACAATTGTTTCTTTATTGAATCTTTTAGGAGAGTACATTTCTCGGCAACTTTTATGACTTTCTTAATCTTACCAGAAATTAAAAATGAAAATTACAATCAAGGCTGTCTCACTTTGGTTCATTATTGCAATGAGTAAAGTGTCACTATTTTCTGGCTATTTCTTTTAATGCAAATATGATCGTGGCCTGAGCAGTTCTTGAAACTACTTAGTATACATGATTGGGCCTCCCACAGTACAGTGCTTGTTATGTTGTCAACTTTCCTTTTACCCAGTTTTGCCTCCACCCTTCCACCTGAAAAACCTTCACTTCTTTTTTATCTGATTGTTTACATTGAATAATACATTTCCTTTATTTTGATTAACAAAAAGTAAATAAATTAATTAAAAATATGGTATATTTTGGTATTTTTATGCACATAAACCAAAATACTTTCAAAATTTTAATAGACGTCACCAAAATACTAAATCTCATAACATCTTGGATTTTGGTACCAGAACCCCACCTCCCCTCCTGCATATTACAACATTTTGAATGATATGGGATTTATTCCTTCGAGATTTGTTTCCATTTGACGTTTTTGTAGCGTTGAATTGTTGGCCAGATGTCCTTCTTTCCCTATTTCTTTACTGGGCTTGAGATGAATTATGTCAACTGCTATAACGCAGTTTTTTTTTTTCAGGGGTTCTCAACCAATTGGGAATACCCTCACCACTACCAGTGCTGAGTCGAGAGGATCTTTTACTTTGTCTTGAGTTACAAAAAAAGAAAAAAGTTTCTCATTGGCTACAATGTCCATCAGAATCGATTTAAATATTGTGGCATTCTATTGATCCTTTCGTTTATTGAAGTATGCTTCAGTTCGTTTATTTAATAATTAGTTATAAATTGAAACAAATTATTGTACATGTATTCAAAGTTTAAAAATTCCACCAACATTTTCCATTGCTATGAAATTTGTAAAACTACTCTATAAAAATAATCCATGTAAACATACAAATATGGAATAGAATGAAGATTTTTTTATAATACATGCATACTATTTGGAATGGAAGGGGGAGAGGTATTCTGACATATGCTGAACAGGGTTCACAGGTCAAAAAAGGCTGACAACCACCATCTTAAATAGACTGCTGTACCCAGATCTAACTGCCATGCTATTTACCCACAAATGGAAAGAGATGTGGGTCCATGCCTTTTTTAAGGGCATTAGTGTAAAGTGAAGCAACTTTGGTTAAAACCCAAATTCAGGTTGCTAATTTAATTTCCTGTGCTGTTATCTGCCATGCAACACTTCATCAATTAGCTGCGAGACATTATAGCAATATTTAGAAAATCACTAAGTATTCCTGTTTCGTCTTCCGCATAAATCACCACTGATAAGTTACTTATGGAATTAGAAGATATTATTTCAGTTACACATGTAAATTAAAAAATAAAAATAAAATAAAAATCTGTTGTGGAGGAGTTACAGATGCCATAAATAACACCAGGGCTTTTTGAAGAAGTTTTTGAATAAGAAGCAGATACCTTTTCTGAACAAAAAGAAAAACAAAATACTTGTGTATACATTAGGAAAAATAATGGTTTCAAAATCTCATAGAATTATGGTTCTGTTTTGGAAATATGAAGAGACAAAAAAAAAAAAAAAAAAAAAAAAGAAAAAAAGTGTAACCTTTTGACACCAAAGCTGTGGAAAGATTTAGAAAAAGTGCAATTAGTAAATACAGGTTGAGAATCCTGTATCCCAAATTCTTGGGACAAGAAGTGCTTCAGTTTTCAGATTTTGGAATTCAGGCTATTTAATTTGTATATAGCATCTATAAAATTGGTCAGTTTGAGAATGGAACCCAAACATAACCAGGATATCCCTTTACAGTTCATATCTTATACATATGCCCTGAAAGTAGTTTTATATAAAATTTAATAAATTTGTATACATACACTAGTCATGTAATGCTTACACAAATTTTTAAGTGGTGCAATTAAGATTTCACATAAAGATGTTTTGTACTTTCTGTACATGTATTTAAAAAAAAAAAAATCAACACAATAACAACTTACAATAATATATAAATGCATGACTTTGACATTTTGAATATCTATACTGAGCACAAAACACCTGGGAAGCAATCCCTGAATGAAGGTGTTGCTGTGATGATCACTAAAAAAAAAAAAAAAAAAAAAAAAAAAAAAAAATGGCGCCAATGTAGGCTAGGGAACCCACACCCAAGGCAGATGAGGTCACTTGCAACAGTTGTACCTCACCTAGGAATCTTCCCAGTGCTTTCTGAAATTTGTGGCAAATTATGTCAGCACCTGAACAATTTTTGGAGTTTGGAGGTTTTTGGATAAAGAATGCTCAACCTGTATCTCAAAAAACTATACTAATAGTAGCACTACATTTGAATGCAAGTAAAATACATTTTCTGAACACTATATTGCAAAATCATTTCTGGAGTCATTTCTTTTTTTTATCTTAAGAAAGTTTAGAAATAGAATAAAAATGGTTGTTTAATCTATGATCACCACCAAATATACGGTGAAAACTGAAACATCCAATATGCGTGCTTATCTGTTTGAAAAGGAGATATTGCCCATCTCTGGTTCCTTCTAAGTAAAATTACAAGACAACCTGCACTAAAATAGGTATAGTGTACACAGGCATGAATTGAGTCCCTGTTTTTTTCAGTTATTAACATGACATTTTATAAAATTAAAACTACCTAATCTGTTACAGCTTGGCTTATTAAATATATACTTTTGACAATGTAAACAAAAATAACTAACACCTGTCTTTATTTCTGAGATGAGGTATTCTAACTATTTACATTGTTCGGACTGTTGGCTTCATCTTTATTGCCATATTCACAACATTTCGGCTGTTGTACACTCCAGCCTTCTTCAGGTGATATTTGGAAGGGGAAACTAACTAAAACAAATATCCAGAAAGGTCATATCGTGTGGAATTAGAACAATCTACTCCCATTGACTAAATAAAGGGTTCAGTTTGAAATTCCAAATATCACCTAAAGAAGGCCGGAGTGTACAACAACAGAAACATCATAAATATGGCAATAAAGATGAGGACAACCGTATAAACAGTGTAAAAATAACTAAGTTTATATGGGGGTGGGGGGGGGACAGTCAAATATTATGATTGATTAAGGACTAAAAAGACTTAACAAATTGATCAAGCAAAGCAACATAGGCCAGAGAGCCATGTAAACATTTCCATTTACAAACAGAAACAAAATATTTATATCTTGCACAACGATGGGATGTGCCACAAAGGAGTTAACTATAGTCGGGATCACCGAATCAATCTTTTCCTTAGCTGCATAGTATGTGCTGGACAAGGGCTACACACAGTTTTGAATTTTCCTTCTCCTAGACTGGTTACCACCCAAGGCTATAGAACCCAGTCTGTCCTTTATACCCATAGCTGGAGGGGGTGGGTGGAAGAGTTGGATTTCCCAAGGGTATTAGCACATAAGTGAATGTAATGAACCACAGCACAATGTTTAATAAGTTAATCTTGAAGACTAATTTGCTTGTAGAATAAATTGAATTCCCACAGATACCCCACCACTATAATCTTGTACCAGATCAAACTATAATACCTCTGAATTTTAAATAGATACGCATTTGAGAAAAATCCACCTGGAAAATGTTTATTCCAGCCACACCTTTATCAAATATTGGGAAAATTTCCTCTCACCCCTTTAATTTAGGGTCTAGAGTTTCTCAAACAAAGGCTTTCCTTACTAAAGATTATTTTTAAAAAATCCAACCAATCTATTTGAAACTAAAGTGTAAATACTTATGAAAGATGCTTTGCTGTGGCATAATGGTTAATAAGCTGGCCTAACAAATCATTACTACTGTATAGAGTTTGATCCTCACAGGGTGCTTCATATTTGCAGCCTTGTGCCAGACTAAGTGAAATAAAAACTATATCAGCACAAGGATGAAATTAATCTTTCTGATAGAAACAAATTCAATTAAAATCATTCAAATTAATTGAAAATATTTTCTTCCTCTTTCCTAAGTGTCTGTTTTCCCTGCAAATGTTTCATTTTATCCCCCACCTCTCCATATATATATATATATATATATATATATATATATATATAATGTACTTTTGTTGTAATAGAATGTCCCACACTATCGCCTATGTGGACTGACTATATCAGTGTGTATATATATATATATATATATATATATATATATATATATATATATATATATTGACTTGCTTTGGGAATTACTAGCCTGCCAACTAATTCCCTGTCTTTCAGTAGTGTATTCTCTTTTACAATAAACCTCTCTTTCTTTCATCTACACGTTTTACTGTTCCTTCACTTGAGTACCACCTTTATCCGTTTGTAACCTCTTTAAGGATACAGCAACTTCATATGAAAAGTTTGTTTAACCAAGAAAATTACAAGTATGCTCAATTGGAAACATTTATTTCATCAGAAAATTAACATTACATAGATTCAGCCCACTGAATGAGCAGACCAGATTCTTGAGTTAACTGCAGACTTTACTTTCTCAATAAAATCCAGTTTTTGTCTAACGAGTTTGTCCAAAGTAGTCTATGATATTTATTTAAAGCATTTAAGTAAACAAGTTTGCAAACAAACTCACTTGATTCCTGACAACATTGACAGACAACAATAAACAGATTGTTTTTAAAATTATTGCATTTAATTAAAAAAAAAAAAAAAAAAAGCAAATACCCCCCTAAAATTTTAGAGTCTGCTCATATTTGTTGCTAAATAAGTTACTGGTTATGCAAATAATGAAAAGGAACAATTGTCAAGTTGAACTTGCATATTTTGTATTTTTGAGGTTTTAATGGAGAATGTTTTGAAAATTCAGTTTCTTACAATGAAAATTGATCACGTCATTAATCTGATTTTGAATGGGAATACAAATTTTATTTTTTAACTTACCATATATACATGTGCGTCATGCAACTTTCGAAAAGCTAATTTTAAGGGAGTTGCATCATACCTGAGATATAAAATTAACATATGTACTGCTGACCCTGGCCAAACTCTATATCCATTTACTGTAGTCAAAAAGTACAGCTGTATTTAAAATAAACCTGATTTTGATCAAACTTAGGTTTTACTTAATTGTATCCAATAACAATGCATGTAATAGTCACACATTAGTATGGTCTCATAAAATACAAACATAGCAAATATATATCTTTTCCATTGTTTACGTTTATAAGATGATGTTTAGTTGTTTCTCGTTCGTTTGTTTATGGCTGTACATATTTATGCAATGATTATAATGCTACTAATCATACTTTTATCATTCTCTTTTACTTTTTTAACGTATTTAACTAGAAGATTTGATCAAGAGATAGAGGAAAATTTGGGCTCTAAAAAAAAATTATCACATGATACAGGAGATATATAATAAAATTATTTTTATAAGTGAAAATTTGGGGGGTCATACGATACATGAGAGTGTGTGTTACAGGAGTATATATGGTATTTCAGAAGGAAAAAGTGTATACTTAAATATTTTTCTCTTATCTTTGGCTTAAGGAAGAAAAAAAAAATAAGTCCAATCATTTTCAATATCAAATTGCTTAAGTTGTTTTAAGCTTGACTTTTAATGAATATTTTATTTATAAATAATCTATTAAAAAAAGTAAAAATTGAATTTGCTCCACAAATTTTTAGTAAATTTTTTAAAGGCAAACATGCAATGTTTATCAATATTATTTTTGCTTTTTATACTTTAAATTAGTTTAATTTTATAGCAAGATGTTGGGCTCCAGACTAACTTTTTATACATCCTGGACCCACCCCAGATACAGTCATAACTGCCCTCAAAAATATTTAAACCATCCCCAAATCAATTTTTTTTTCAATTCATCATTTGCAGCTATAAGATAAATAATAAAAACAATCTAATAAAAACGTTAAAATGTTCAGAAAAAAAAAAAAAAAAAGCTAAAATATTAAGCTTTAAAAATGAATAAATGCAAAAACAAATTAGTAAAATTTTACTGTAAATTTTAAAAAAATATCTTTTATCATTTTATTTAACTTTAAGAATTGTGTAATTGTTTAATGAATTGCATTCATTTTCTATATGAAAAATATTAACGTATTCCAACGATTCCCAATTAAAACTTTTAAAATGATTGAAAAATAATTTTCTCGCGTCATGATTAAGTTTTCCATATTTGTTTGTCATTCTTTAAAATCTCCCTTGTCTTTCAATTTAGTTTATGATAAGCACAAAAAAAACAAAAAACACATTAATGTGGTTTGTTAACAATTTACCATTTTAACCATTAACATACTGGAAGTGATTTTGCTTGCAAAACAAACATATCATCCTGCCACTGCAAGTGACCCAGATGAATAGATAGTAGCAAGTTTTAATTTGGCAGTTGTGTTGTCATACCCTACTATGGTAACAGAAAATGACCATAACTGAAATTAAGTAGTGCAGTAGAGGAGCGCTAGGAAAAAAAAAAAAAAAAAGACAAAGCAGTAGAAAAGGAAGTGTGAATAAGGCAGAGTGCTAATGGTTAACCAAAAACAGACAGGAAAAAAAACAAAATTTCTTGCTTTGTTTATGAATACAAACCTACTTCTTACAATAAGATTTTTTCTTTACACACACAGAGATAACAGAAATATCTTAATTTAAGTCCTTCAACCTTCATTTTTCATTCTGGTCTCATTTACCAGTTTAAAAAGAAATACTTAAGTTTTGCTTATTTTTATTTGTTTTTGTATGTGTGTGCATGCTCCATTTATTAAAACTGTTGGTAAGAATTTTTTATTTTAAAAGAATTAGATGTTTTTAGAATAAATATAACATTAGTTTAATTAAAAATATTCTATCATCCTTACATTGTCCTTCAAATCCTAACATCCTATTGTCACTTTCACAACATTAATCTTGAACCTTGAAGGGGATGATGACCCACTCATATGGAGTGAGCAGAACCTCAGGGATGTTTGTCAGTAGTGAACACACAGGGTGAGATGTACAAAGGCCCAGTTTTAATGATATAAGAACCAAAGAAAACCATGAGAGAAGGCTTCATTAATGATTATTGGAATTACATGTGGAAAAAAAAACTAAGAAAATTAATTTGAGAAATATGTTGAGGAGATCTTAAAGAATCAAACTTGAATACTAAGCTGGGTTTGGTCTGCTGCACCCATCAACTACACTCACTAATTTAGGTAAAAAAAAAAGAAGATTACCAGTAATAAGTTAGTTCCTAGTCAGAAAAAAACATCTGTAAAAACACTCAAGATAAAGACCTATCAATCAGATTGGGATGGTTTCTTAGGCAGAATAATTCCAAAGAAGGGGCTTTCAAGAAAGCTTACCCAAAGCCAACCAATGAACGTTGTGGTTTGTTTATATAAAAACATATTCACCAGTTGCCTCATAGGAAGATTAGTTTTTGGGAAGCAGGTTATCAGAACTCAGTCAGGTGGTTAGCTGACTGTGCTTTCCAGAGCAAAAGAGATCTTTGGAGAATAGAAATTATTGATCAAATCATACCAATACATCATGGGTGACACCATCAAGTTGAGCTATATATATGTATGTATGTATGTATGTGTGTGTGTGGGGGGGACATATTTCAATAGTTCTACTGAAGGCAGCAGAAAGAAAAGACAAGATATATAAGCAAGACACTGAAAGCAAATTATATCAACCATCATACGGTCAAACCACTAGATTATTCCCCAACCTTTGAAAAAGTGAAACAATGAGCAAACACACACACAACTGTCATTCTATCATAGTTGCAAAAGAGCAATTCAAAATTTAGACTACTACATACTCTGCTGTCAATCATAATTGGGGAAAGAGAGATGCTAATTTCAAGCCCCTATTCAACCAAAAGCTAAAATAAATTCTATTTTGTTAAAATCTTAAGACATTCTGGTCTTCTTATTCCAAAGCTACAATTAATGTTGGGAATCCATCAATTTTAGTTTTGTGTGATAGGTCATTGCTTCATGCTTGCAATATTCTAGACCTTTGGGATTTCTTCAGACTATAAGTATCTCCTGTCCAGGAAATCATCAAAACAACCAGCCCATCCCTGGTATAGTGTTAAGCATCAAGTAATAGCAATTCCATCTTTGTGGACAATGCTGTTAATGAGAAAACAGTAAGATTTTGGCTTACAAATATTTCCAAGTGCAGATTTCCATTTAGAAAATGATCCAAAATCTTCAATTAGAAAATTTTTTAGAAAGCTTCATGATTTTGTTTTCCATAATTCAATATGTGAACAATGTAACTCATCATAAAATATATAAATTCAATTTTTGGGGACAATGCTGGTAAATATGGATTCAACACTGAGACTGATTTCAGGTGAGAAATAAACCAAATCGATCAATCAATATTTGAAGGTTATAATAAAAAACACTTGAGAGAAGCTTGAAGAAATTGCCAAATCATTAAAGAGTGACTTGCAAAAAAAAAAAAAACAAACAAAAAACAACAGGAATGATAAATAAAGGTAAACCTAGATCTATAAAAGCATGTACTACTACCGACATGTTAAATTGTATTGAATTAATAAGTTTATTGCATTGTAATATCTAATGCATTTTGTTTAATAAGTGAAGATATGCACAACAATTTAGAAAGTATGGTTTGGTTGGAAGAGGAATTATCTGATACATTTTAGCTTCTTCAAAAGTGGCCAAACAATTGCAATATTTAAACTAAGTTAAAATAATGCATTCAAAAATTTTGTTAGACAGGAGTCATTTGATATAAAAAAAAATGCAAACAATTGCACAAACATGTAGATTCATTTCAAATATTGCATTCAGAATTCAGTTTCATGGAAGATTTGCTAAATCTTCTTTAAAGTGGCCAAAGAGTGGCACAAATAATGTATTTAAAACTCAGTTTTGATCCTACCATGCTCCTAACTCTTTTTTAGCAAACATCGACAAATGTGCCTGCAATAAAACAGTGCGAAAAGGACCATTTTTCTCCTGACACCACTATTATTTTAACTACAGTCACTCTGTGGCAATATTTATTGTTTTTAAAAATATTTCTTGTTTTAAAAAGCAATGACTGGAATTGGAATACAACTTAAACACATGAGAAAAATGAATTTATATATATATATTTTTTTGTTCTTGAGAATTTACAAAAAGATTAATTGCTATTTATTAGATTGTTTATTTAGAAGAATAATTTAATTTAATATTTACAACATTCTAAAGATGAATACAATTAGAACTAATGAAATGCAAATCATCAAGATCATTTTCTTAATGGGCATAAACATTTGCATCATGATCAAATTGAACCAGTATTTACTTTTTGGAATAAAGAATCCTTTCAGAAAGGTATCGACAACTTGTCACCAATGTGAAATAAATATACAGAGACTGAGAGCAGACAGGATATTTTGATTACATTTTTTTTTTAATTTTATCTTAAATAAATCAACAAATTTATCAGGAACAACCTAGTATGCCAACAAATATTGAACGCAAAAAAAAATAATTTGAAGATAAAAGATATTGTGATTGCTTACCTTTGAGGTTGGGGGAAAGGAGGGTGTCAAGGCTGAGGGGTTCATCCCCATACCAGAAGATCCACAATTCCTTACTGTAGGCTAAATGATCAGTCAAGCGCTGCTCTGGATTGCGCAGCACTCTTCTCCAGACACACAAGATGTCTGCCTGGATGCACCTCGAGTAGGAGTCTAACACTGGATCATCCAGTGGTTCCACAATCACATTGTCTGCGTTCAACTTACGCCATTTTATACCACAGAGGTCAGTCTGTAAGTAACACACAAACAAATTTTTATAAATGTAAATAGAAAAACAAAAAAAATTGGAGACAAAAAATGCATGTTTTCCATAATTGTAAATTATTCAAAATAATTATTTTCCTTATTAAGTCTGATTGATCTTCCTAAGAACCCAATTCATTTCTTAGATTCTTAAAAAAAAAATTAGTCAGTTTGAAGTTTAATTTATCCATAATGCTCATTTTTATTTTCATTAACATACTCTCCAACCATCATCAGATAACAAAGTAGTGGTAATTTAACACTTTCACTGCTGCATTGTTTTTGGAAAAATAGGAAATTGTCATTTTCTGTAAATAAATGACTATAAAAATGCTGATGGCAATTTCTTACAGATGCTGCCATTTTGCTTACGACCAAACACTCTGCTATACAGAATAAGCTAAATGTATAATATAATAAAAACACATCCCAAAACAGGTCACATTGTCTGCTGCCATACGTCTATGATGGTTTGAAAATAGCACTAGGCGCTATCTAGTTTATAGTACAAATGCTAGGGGTTGACATCACAGTATCTTCAAAACATATGTACACGTTGACAGCAAGTAATATAAGTTTCATAAAGATATATAAGTATGCCCACAGCAGCATAAGTGTTAAGCAGTGGTCATTTCTTGCTTATGGTAACTATTCCATGAATTGTTCACACTCATATTCTCATCCCCATTAGTTCTTTTGGCTAATAAGTCATCATTATCATTACACCATTAATTTAAAAAATTTACTCTAGTTCAACCCTTTAGCATTTAACACGCCCAAACCCGCCCCATACATATCGACTCTCGAAGTCTCACCCCGTGCATGATTTCCTGTGTTATTTGCAACGAGGTCTTATATTATGGTAGAGTATACATGCAGCGGGTTACAGCGGGTCGAACATTGATAGCCGATATTTACAGGGTGGGTTGAATGCTAAAGTGTTAAGGTATATTCTATGAAGCTAGAATGTTCAGTTACTAAATAATAAAAAGGTTTTGCATCTCATCTGTTATTAGCTTATTTACTGCTAAATAAACAAAAACTAAAGTGACCATTCTCTGAATGTGCTAATCCCATAATTTTTGCCAGGGGTCGTACCTAGCGAACAGCAAAGATGGCAATATTAGCCTGAACAATTTGTGGAAATTTAATAAAATTTCAGACCAAAGAATACATCTGCCTAAAATTAATGATAAAACCAACAAGGATAAGAATGTTAGAACAACTTGTCATCATCTTAGATTTTCATCTTGGCCCCGGGTTTTTCCCGGCCTTGATCACGCTTTCTCGGTCTTTAGGCTAAGATCACGGTGTAGTATCTGTTCACAGATTACTCGCTGGACGATCGCCTTTAGGCTGGGATTGCACACTGATACAGGCCGGTCGCAGGGATTCGTCCCTGCACTGGTAGTATCGCGGCTACGTCTAGCTCTGACCAGCTTTGGCCGGCTTGGACAAGCTAATGACCAGTGGCCTTGGTGGAAGCGCCCTGGCTTATCCCCCCTTTTCCCACATTAAACCAGCCTTGTGCCACATCTGGACCGCGTGGGAGGTCTGGTAAACAATATTTTAGATTTTCATATTACTGCTAAATTATAATTGATAAGATCAACATTTTTAATATAACACCTTTTATGACCTTTATAAAATTATCATTTAAAGCAGAAGCATGAGGTTAAAAAAAAAGACTCAGTAGAACCCAAAATTTCGAAGAGAGTAAGGTAAGTTGATGAAAAGGTGAATGATTAGAGGAAGACAAGTATTTCACACTATTTTGCTTTTATCACTGGAGCAGTAACAAATTGGATTAGAGTGTTTCAACTTTTTCAACATAATCCCACCTCTGGGCAGAGTTTAGTCTAGATTGAAAATGCCATTAATCATTAACTTTCTGCACTAATTTCAGGTTAATTTCTGTTGTAATTAAGACAGAAAAGGCTAATCAAACAGGAGTATGAAATTCTCTAAACGTTCTAAAAAGTCTATCAGTTAATAATGCAACTTTAAGAAGTTTAAAATGTTCAATTTCTTTTAAAAGGTTATGTGCAAAGAAACCATTTTTTATTTTTTTAGTGATGATTTGAATAAGAGCTCAGGATGAGAAAAAACTGGAGAGCCGAGTTCAAATTCCAGTCAGGCTTTCTACATTCACTTAATCGAAAAAGAGGCAAATTGCCCAAGTGTGGCTGATCTTCCCCATCAAAAAAACATTGGGTCAGCATGGTAGCGTAATGGCTCATTTGTCCCCATGAATCTGGAGAAGGCTTATGTCCAACAAAAGGACCTTCACAGAACGAGAAGAAGGGCATAATTAGAACCCATGACATCATCGGAACACGAGTCTAAACAAAACATTTAAATAAGTAAAATCATTTTGTTTTACAAAAGCTGACGAGGAGCTCTTGGTTTCAAAATAATTTCAGCAGAAAATATAAAATACAGGTAATCTCTTCAATGACAGGTAAAAGCATGTGACAAAGATAGGAAATGTATTTTCAATATTTTGACTAATTCATAAAATATTTGTTAAGGATTAAAAAATGGCATTTTAAAACCTGATCAATAGATATTTGAAGCTTAAAAGATAATTTAAATGCAAATGATATTAAATAGATTCTTTTTTTCTATTATTACTGAAGGGAGATTTAGAAAACAGTTTTAATGTCAAATGATTTCTTTAACACTTCAGTATAAGTAATCACCTTAAAACTAAAAATGGACACAATATCCAATAGCAAATGGCCATATTTACTTGGCATGTAAATTCATCTCATTATTTATGAATAGATAAAGATACTTTTCACAAGAATATATATTCTAACCCATGAATGTCAATGTGCTTTCACTGGGAATGAAATGATCTTCTGGCATTATTAAAATCAAAATGTCAATTGACTAACTACACTAGAAGACAACTAAATAAAGACCATTCTTAGAAGAAAAAACAAGTACTGAATTATTTGGTCTAACGAAAATAGTCATTATTTATGTGTGGACTTTGTCACATTTCGGCTTTTGTGCCATCTGACCCACATCAGATGCTCATCAATCCAGGTAACCTACAGGTAATTTCAAAGAGGAACTTTATTTAATCCACAGGGGCAAATTATTCTCATTCTGCTGCCCATGTCTAGAATAATCTACCCCCTCCCCTGTAGATTAAATAGAGGGACCCAAGTCAAAATCACCTGTAGATTACTGAGATCAACAAGTAATCCGATGAAGGCTGGAGCGTACAAAAGTCAAAATGTGATACCAAAGATGAGGACAATAGTCTGTACATAAATAATGATAACTTCCCATTCCAGAAATTAAGAAAAAAAAAAAAAATAAGCCGTTAAAAATGTATTTATTTCTCCATTCAAAATTATCTTTCCTTAAGTAATGGGCAAACTGTAGACATTCTGACAGAAGGTAGTAAAGGAAAGTGATTTGTTTGTTTTCTTGTTTAATGACACATCAGCCTCTAAAGGAAAGCGAGAAAAAAGGACTATCAATTGTAAGAAGACAGAATTTATGGTCATTATCAAAATGGAACAACCCATAATGTGAACTACAAATTGGAGATACTATAATCAAGCAAGTACAAAATTTTAAATATCTAGGAAGATGGAAAAATAAATGTGATAGAAAAGGAAAATGCAACACCAAAATCTTGAAGGCACAGCGGAATAGCCAAAGATGCCTTCCAAAAGTTAAAGTATTTAGAAACAGGAAAATTTTGTTCGGAACAAAGAAAAGAGTACTGAACTGTTATGTAGTACCAGTCCTTATATATGACTGAATACTGGGTAATCTCCTCACAGACGAAGAAGAGACTTGAGGTAACAGACACGGTCTTACAGGATGCTGAACATGTGAGCAATGACAAAGTTTTAAAGGAAAATGGAAACAAAAAGTCATGTAGAATGAGAAAAAAAAAAAAACTGAAACTTCTAAGGTACATAACAATAAAAGAGGGCTTGGAAAATTTAACACTCACGGAGCATATCAACGGCAATACCGACAGAAGAAAGCAATGATTAACCTAACAAGTTTGTGTAAATGGTTGGTAGGACAGATAGCAAAAAGACAAACATTGGTAAGTGATACAAAGGACAAGAAGTTGTGGAGAGTCATAATCGCCCACATTCTGAAAGGACACTGCACATAGAAGAATGGACAAACTTACAATAAAAGAATATTTCTTCACAAAGCTGAAATGTGATACAAGGTTGCATTTAATGGATGGAGACAAAAAATTTTCAATCTTTTGGAATGACTTGGCTATCAATCCGTACCCTACAACCTCAAAGAGGAGGTACAGACCTCCTGGAACAAAATATGGACTTTATTTTGTTGGAAACAAATCAAAGTGGGTAACATTGTGAACTTTTTCATGGAGAGAAGCAACCACCACACGTAGAGCACACATCGGTTTTAAGAAAATTTTAACATTTAGTCATTTTATTATTACAATACTTCCTCAATTATCTATACTTTGACGTTTCAGACGCTGATTATCCAAATGTGAAATGAAGAGAAAAATTTAAATCATCCAAACATTTTTCAATTATCTGAACTGGAATCATTCTGATATTCATCTCAGACGAGCTCTTTAAGAATTTAGAGAACCATACTCGACATTTGATAAAAAATATGGATAAAATCAGCTAATTTGTGTTAATTTCCTTATTGTTTTTATACAACAAACATATGACAAACTAACTAGGAGGATATTGTTGGTACCAGAAAATTTTGAAGAGGAGGAGAATGATAATATTTCTTATGTTCAACAGCCCCAATGCCCAATTTTAAACACCAAAATAATGATTACATTTGACAAATGTTTAAATTGGTTACACTTCAATTCCGCTTTGGGGAAAAAAAAATATATAAAAGAGGCCAGCTGGAAACAGACAAAAATTGATGCATTTTTTCATTAAAAAATAAATTGAACAAATATTTGAAAATGTCATTTGATGAGATAAAATGCTAAATTTCTTTCAGAAAATGACTTTTGTCTTTCACCCCCAATTAATTTAGGTATTCAATTATCTGGAGCTTTGAATTATCCAAACATTTTTTTCCAATCCTCATCTCAAGGTGTCTGGATAATTCATACATATATTTTTTAGGGATGACAGATCTTCATTTTGCCACCCACACTTGCAGTTTGTAATTGTCATAGCAACCAGCGTGACAATCTCCTTTGATGCATAAAGTGGTGGCGTTAACATAATGTCAAGGATGAGCTGAATATTTTCACTGTTTACAACACACTGAACGTTATCTAAAACACAATAGGCTCCACCATCTTGAATTTTTTTCTTTGAAATAGACACTTTGATATGAAAACATTGGTGTTGAAGTATTGTGCCATAAATAAATCAGCTTATTAAATACCACCAAGAAATACTATATGTATTATTTCAAGATGTTAATTTATCTATGTAGAAACATGAGTTAACAGATGGTGAAATACAAGCTAGCCATGTGTAAGATCTTAACATCTCTCTTGCTGTTTAAAATTATTATCATTTCCAGCAAGGTTTTTTTTTTTTTGATGACTTAGTTGATGAGGTCAAAAATACCAAGAATGCCATAAGTGTGTTCCCAATTTACAACAATGTAAATTGTCTCTAATATACTTTACCATTTTGAAAATGTTCTCAACATATTGGAAGCAAAGACCATGTGCTATATCTCAAATTTTTGTTAGGTGCAGGTTGTGTAACAGTAGAGTTGGCATACAAAGTTCAAATCCTCACTTAGTCTATTGCATTCACTTTTGCTTAGAGAAAGGAAGGCATGGAAATACACTAGGTTATCTAACATTAGATGACAGCCAGTCTAGAAGGACTACTTTGAATCCAAAACTACAGAGAAAGCAAGAGAAAAATGACTTCATTATCTTTCTCAATAATGTCAATTTATAGAGAATAAGGAAATGGTATCTGTGGAGAGCCATGATCGCCTACATCCTGAAGGGACGACAAGAGTCAGTCTATCCTGAAAGAGCCAAATGTCATAAACATATTGACCGACCATATGAAAAACTTCCAACATTTAATAATTACATATAAGATTTAAAATAAACAAGTATGACATTTTGGAATTTGCCCATGACAGAAAGGCTAAGAAAATATCAGTTTTCATAGTATGTTGCAACGTTTATAAAATAAAGAGTAACTGACAAAGAAAAGGAACATTGTCTTGCACTGACCCCAAGCCGCAGAAGGCCTGATTTCCTCGAAAGTCAGCATTTGAAATACAAGTATTTACCTAGATTTGAATAGCAAACATGGATAGTAGTGGGAAATACTCATATTGGGCTATGAACTCTTTTATAGACTCCCCACCTCAACTCCCAAAGATCTTATCTATTGGGACATTTTGTCAATTAAAATTTGTATTATTATAAGGTCTAATTTAAAATGCAACT
The DNA here is from genome assembly GCA_964036315.1 of Acanthosepion esculentum. Taxonomy (NCBI): domain Eukaryota; kingdom Metazoa; phylum Mollusca; class Cephalopoda; order Sepiida; family Sepiidae; genus Acanthosepion; species Acanthosepion esculentum. The sequence goes on along the minus strand of OZ038517.1, from coordinate 10,460,505 downwards.
AAATATTATGTACACATCTTTAACAGAAAAACAAAGTAAAACATTCCATTTGTTATTTTTTTTTAGCTAAACTCCATGATTTTTTTTTATTTTTATTTTATCAACAGCCTTGTTAAATACAAATCATACAAAATAAGTGAAAGGTGAAGGATAACACTAGAAGCTATTTTAACACACAGGTAACACCAGTTAATCTGCTTAAATCTCTTTCAGGAAACAGTGAGGAGATAATATTCCATATAGCTTGGGATCATGTGATAAGAAATTGCCAAGTTATTTAAGTACAACAGATTTTACAAGTATAAAATCATTTCTTACAGATCTATATCCAGCATTTAAAATAATTAACTATGAACACGGCAGTTAACTTCTTTTTTTACCCTGGTAAAGGAATGCTGAAAACAACTCTCCCAGTTTCAAGGAACTTCTACATTAAAAGAAATATGAGTAAAACTTATGGTATTAGTAATATGTAAATGGAATAACCTGAAAGTATTTTCTGCAGACCTATTCATGTTGGTAAATTTAAACTAGTCATTTTTTTAAATCTCTTTAATCCAAAGGATATATAGTCTTAAAAACATAAGAGTCTAGTATGCTTCTATTCACTGTGGGCATTCTGTACAAAACAACATATGGCAAATAGAATTCTTTTTAATATTTCCAGATATTCTTTTATCACAATCAGTCATTGAATTGAAAAATATCTCTTGGGAAACCTTGGTTGAGAAAGTTTACTTTAACCAGATGTTTGCCTACACTTGCAAAATAAGAACACTATATTTTTATTTCAATGCCAACCTTGATAATAATTTTCATAAAATGAATATGTATCATTATTTTCTACTCTCAGCCCAGACACCATGACAATGTATGAGAAACTCAAAACCAAAGGAGTCAAAGTTCCTTAGAGGATATATGTGTGTGTGTGTGAACTTGTGAATATTACTTAACTTTTAAGTAACGTATATATATATATATATATATATAAAAATTCTACAACTTCCATTAGTCCATCCATCCACCCATCACACTCTCTAAAATAGAGATACATTCACCGAATGAAACTTGTTTGTTTTATTTTGTTTTACGGCATATCAACCTCAAAGGGTCATTTAATGCCGATGACTAAATTTGGGGAACAAGTGCAAACAGGTAAGGGGGTACAGAGTACAGTTGGTTTTACCAGGATGTATAGCTTAGTACAATAAATGTTCATTTAATAAAAATGCAATATTGTTTTTTGCATATCTTTTTTTATATATAAGTTTTCATATATACAAAAATCCATTTCCAGTTCACCTTGTGTTTGCAAGAAGTATAAACAAACCACAAGGCCAAACACTTCAAAAAGTTGGAATTTGGTTCCAGAAAGAAATACTTATGCATGGCCAGTTGTATGTCACATGCTCAAGAGTAAGAAATCCTAAGAATTTATTCTTCACTGTTAAAAAGGAAAAAAAGAAATTTCCTTAAAAACTACTGTTTGCCACAGATTCCTATAAAATTAAATTTAAGAAATTATTAAAATTTGAACTAGGTTTTTTTGTCAAAATATTTTCCCAAACAAATCAGTTAATTCAAATTTCATTGATTGGTTTGCAAAATTGAATAGAACAGAATTTGTAAATCTCAACAAAAAAAATGTTTGTGATAACTTCAACAATACTAAGTACAGTGAGGATTTCAACATGCAACCATGTTGCAAAAGAATATTCTAGCAAATGAAAATTATGAACTCCTTTGTCAATAGATACATGCTAAACAAATTTTGGTAAATCATTCTACAAAAAAGATTTAATAGTCTTAAAATACATGGATACACTAGAGAAAAGAGGGGATGTGGCAAGATTATAATTACTGAGGTGTTACTATATAAAGAGACTGACAATTACAAATCTACTAATCTAAGTAAATAGTAAAATAAACAATTATCTATAACATCAGCCAAGAAGGACCAAGTCTAATGTATTAGTCATTTACTGTAATATTTTTGAAAGTTGCAAAACTTTAATTGTAACTTTGCTTAACTTTGTGATAACAGACAGTAAATGTTTATTTCTGGTATCAAACCTTTTTAACAAGTCTGAAATTACTTCTAAAACAAATTTTTTTTCAAAATATGAACTACTAACAAAACTCAAAGTTTAGAAATATTTGCTTAACAGCATATCAACTACTTATGGGTCATTTAATGCCGAAATTGAATTTTCTTGGGAGTATTTGTAATCTCTTTTACAAAAATGTATTGCTGGTATTTTTACTATAAAAATGTATTTTTATACCAGTTTGGGGGTTAACTATTTGCTCATAGTTGGGACACTGACAGGTGCTACCACCCCAGGTCAGGTTGGACCTGGGAACAACAGCAATTAAAAAGTGGTTCCATGCCCCCCAAAACCTCCCCAATCAGAGGCCTTGCTGCCAGATGTAGTTTATTGTCATACCCAGGATGGGTTTAGAAATGGACATGTGCTTCAAAAACATCCAAGTCTAGTACAACTCTATGCAGCATCAACATTCTGTTAAAAAAACAAAAAAAACACATGGCAAATATAACTTGATATAATCTATAATAACTTATATATACTGTTTCATCACTCTCCTCCACAGAACTTTGAGTAGCTTCTTGTAGAATTGGGGAGAGGCATACCCCCCACACACACACCAAGGACCAAAACTGCAGTCGAAGGTGATCAACAAAGATTACTGAACATTTCAGTACAAACACAGAATGCATGATTAGAAAACAACAGCTATGGTCAGCTCTGTCAACATGGAATTTTTTATAACTATACTTCCAGATGTTGAGGATTCTAACTTTGTCTTGTGTGGTCATAAGGGTCAATAAGAGCTAATCTCAGGAAATAAAAATGTATGATTATATATAATGTTTGTGTGTGTGTGTACACACAGGCATGTGACCTATATAAATATAAAATGGAACATTAAACCAGTAAAATGTCAGTATGAGCCATAATTAAAACAGTTGGCAACTAAGCTTGACATTTGTGGAAATGCTACCAACCAAAACATCAAACTTATAATTGAATAATTTTTAATACCAACATTTTTGACAGATAAAAACAAGGAAGCTATTAAACTGGTTAAGTAAATGAGAAAATTTAAATAAAATTCCTCTGGTACAAATAATTTGACAAATTGAAACCTCAATGCCTGTTTTTGATAGATTTCAAAATGTTACTTGTCAAAATAATTTATAGCCGAGTATTCCAATTGCCGGTTTTCTTTTTAAATGCCACGTCCCCCCAGAGTATAAGTGATCATGACTCTCCACAGATTTCTTTTTCCTTATTATGTTCATTGCCATCACATTTGAAAAGATAGTAGAGCGGCTTTCTGCAGTTTTGAATTCAGAGTTTTTTTCTATTACAGTGATTGCCACCAAAAGCTAGAGAGGTCAGTCTACCTTGCTATTTAACCCACTGCTGGGAAGTAGAAGAGACAGGTTCTTGTTTTTCACAAGGGCATCTGTACAAACATGAACACAACATAGTAGGCTGGAATTTGAACTCCGCATGCTTATTTCACTTTCCATTCTAAAAGATTGTGAATACAAACAGATCATACTGGCCAATAGAACACAAATTCTATTAAACTATGACAAAGTTTTGGCTTCCAGTTTAACAACAAAAGATAAAATTTACTGGAAATATACTTTCCAGGTATTTTATGTTTCCAGCATTTTTTTCTTTTTTAATTCCAAGATAGTGCTTGTAAAGCTATAAACTATTTTCTCGAAATATAAACAGGTATCTTTATTAAAAAAAAATTTATAAGATGGATATATTTGATGAGTGTTCAGCTGTAAGATGGTTTGCTTTATAATAACAGTGTGTGTATATATCTGGATTCCAGCATGACGAGATAACTGCCTACATAGCTAATGCCCCTCCCTCCTGCCCTATTTGCATTTCAGTGATGAATGAGGATATGGTAAAGAGAACCCAAAAAGTCTTAGATGATAAGAGGGAAGAACAAAAAAAATAAAAAAATAAAATAATTACACAAACCAATAACTAATCTAATCTGGATCATGTAATCAGTCAATTAAGTGTTATTACTTGATACACACTTGGGCGATCATGCCACTTTGGATTCATGACTGACAAGGCAAATTTCCCATAATAGACTGAGATTTCTTTCTGTAGTAAACTAATTGCTAACCAAAGCTATATGGCCCAGTCTGTCCTGCTATTTAACCCATAGCTGGAGGAAGATGCATTCATACCTTTCCAAGGGTTATTTGAGCATAGGTGAATGTAACAAACTGGACTGGGATTTGAACACAGCTTTCCCGATTTTTCATTTGGAGCCATTACCAACTAAATCCCTATGTATTGTAACAGCTAAAACAAGTGAAAATCTATAAATTCACTTGGAATTATTGCCACTGATAAAAGTGAAAGTATCATGTGCAATGACAAGAGCAAAATGTTTGCAGAAGAGTTTTCAGTTGAACTGATAACATAAACCACAACATGAACTGACAATCAGCAATAATGATGCGTAACCGTTTCAAAATTAACCAATATGTTAGACAAGTCTGAATCTTTGTAGAATTCATGTAAAGTTGACTCAATGCATGGATTTTGTTAAGAAAGGTGAGCTAAAGTACACACTGTTTAATAAAATCTGCACATGGTTTTTCTTTTGCTATTGGAAGAAAAAAAAGCAAATAATAAAGTGAAAAAATTGTGTAACTTTCAAAATAAAGCAATATTTGCAGCAACAAGTTAAAAAAAAGTTTGGTCCCTTTTAAATAGAAAAAACACAAAAACAAAACAAAAAAAAATAAAGAAACAAAAACCCTCAAGAAATTCATTTAATTCTTATTGTCTTTAAAGCTATTGTACGTTTTTGAAAATTTAGTGAAGCTGAAATTGTTAGAAAGCAAAAGTAAATGAAGTGATAAACTGGATAATTTCCGGAGGTAATAACATCCAGGTGATCCAAATGAATTGGCCAGAATGAGGTAAGAAACGGGAGACACAAGAAATGTCTTGATACATGGAATCATATACAGCTATCAGGAATTAGAATAACAGAATTCTAATCTATTTACTGAAGAATTTGAGAGAGAGTGTGCGTGTGTGATCTGGATTGCCCCTGAGGATGGATGGATGGATGGTGGAAGAGAGGCAAGGGAACAACAGACATGATGATGATTTTTATGGAGGTGGGTGAGAATGGGGATAGCAGGTGATAAAATTGAAATAGGGAGGAAAGGAGTTTGTGAATAAGCATAATGGCAATGGCGGGGTAGGGGTGGGGTGAGTATAAAATGCTTGATAAAAGATGAAAGGAGGATGGCAAACAATGATGGGTGAGGGTAACAAAGTCTGTGGGTAAACAGAAGATGAAGAAATGATGTGGATAGGAGTGGGTTAAATCATGAAATGACAGGAAATTCCACAACTGAAAGTGATGAGGGGAAGAAAAAGAAGCAGAGACACAAATATGTGTAGAATAGGACTCACAGACAGACAAGCAAAAAGAATGTGAGAGAGGCAAAAAGACGTAATTTCGAGACTGAGTGCAGAAAAATAGTATCAAGTCAGGTTAAAAAAAATATTAAAAAATCAGAGAATAATAAAAAGAATTAATGTTATTTAAATTATCAAATGAAATAGAGATTATAATTTTCCACAAGGATTTTGTCTTTAGGCTTCATAATCACAGCACCAGTAAATTAGTTCAATTTTAAAAGACACCCCCTCATCATAATGTTACAAAAAAGAAAAAAAAATTTTTTTAAAAATGAGGGAACATTTGACTCATGAATTTTTAATCTTAAAACAAGTCATGAAAAAAAATTATACTCATCTGAAAATGCATAAATTACTAATTACCATAAAAAACATTTGTACCCCATAAATGAATCCAACAAAAAATAAATCTTGCACTAAAGACTATAATTATTTAAATATATACTTAAAACATCATCAATATTTATTTCAATCGAGACTTCGTAAGCTCAAGACTAAAAATAACCAGAAAAATCCTCAGATTCCCAAAAATGTTTACAACACTGCAATCATTTCTGATGTTTTTTTTGCAGAATTCACAAAATTGGGTTAATTCTTTACAATATGAAATTAGTCGAAACTGAAAAAAACGAAAAATTATTAAAAAAAAAAAAAAAAAAAAAAAAAAGAGAGAAAAAAATGACTGAATAATACTTGATTACTTGCAAAGCATTTGTACAAATAATCCAAAAAGAACAGAGAGAAAAGAATAGAAAAAAAAAAAAAAAAGGATCGGGATGGATTGTCCACAATGACATTTTTATTTTTTAATTTTAAGTCAAACTTAAACACTGGTTAATTAAATAGATTCTCCGGTTGTCATCAGGTGGCAGAATTTAGTTATAATTTGTAACTAAACCATATTTTTACGTTACTACGACATTAAGGATGATAATACCCACAGTAATTAATAGCGATTAAGTTAAAAAAAATATAAGAAAAAGAAGGCATCAGTAATAATCGTTATTCCAAAGGAAATTTAGAGAAATTATAAAGAGGAAAAGTGAAATAATGAAGGTATTTTCCAAGTTTATGGTCATGGAAATTAAAACAGTTTTAAATATAAAATTATACATTTTTTACAAGCCCAGTTACAGGACATATTTTATTAAGAAAATCCAATGTTTTAAGACCCGAAAAGAAATCGTAAAAGTTTAATTTTTAAATCTTTCCTAAACGAACGGCCATGTTAACACACCAACGCGCATGCGTGCTTTGGTTTTACGAAAATTCAATGGACACCGGCCATGAATTAAGGGTTAAGTTTATGACTGGTTTTAGTTTCAGACAATTTCTAAATTGGTGTTTAAAATTAAAATATACTAAACACGAAGTATATATAAGAATCTGGAATAGGCAGAGATATATATAATTCAATTGTTTTAATTTCAAGCTGGTTATTCGGCTTTGACTGAACACTGGGAAATTACCGGAAGTATACAAAGAGAAAAGTTATTTGTTAGAGAAAGTTGTTTCGCATCTACAGCAGATTTTTCTTCCTATCCACCTTACGTCCCTATTTAACGAACGGTATTTCCTATCAGCGCTGAAATTTCTACAGAAATTATATGTCTAGGATCCCTTCCTTTCAGAAAGTTGAGCGCTAAAGACATTTTTTCTTCTTAAACAGCCTCTTGACTTTCTAGGGAAAAAAAACTGTCTACTTTTGAGTGCTAAAGAGACGAAGCAATTTTGCAGTCAACAAAATTTATCAGAAAAGGATTTCGAGCATAAAAACTGAACATTGCATTATTGAATAATTTCCATTTTTTGTATTGCTCAATCAATTAATCAAGTAGAGCCCAAAATTTTAACTTTTTTCGTTAAAATAATAAAATGTTATTTTCTGATTTTCTAACCAAAAAAAACTTTTAAAAAAATTCAAATTAATACTAATAAGCTAAACAGAATTTGTCAAGGTTTTTAAACCTTGTTTCTTTCTTTCTTGTTTAAATAAAATGTGGTCCCCCAACTCTTAATCGATTAGAAACAATATTTTGTCTACTTTTGATCACAATAATTACTGATAATTAAATTGTTTATTAATAGAAAGTAGATTTTTAATTTAAGTTATAAAAATTAACTTTCATGAATAGAAAACTGGTTCCAGATGTAAAAATATATATTATTAATTAACAGGAAAAAAAAAAGTTCCTAAAATCTAAATTTAAAAAATGTTTTCACACCAAAAAAGTGAATGAAGATCAAATGAATGATTTTTATAAGTAACATTTTTAAAAGTTATGAAATTGCAAAAAGCAAACTAAAATTCTGCTCTTAAAAACTGAAACTTGTACTCTTTTTTAATGTTAAAATAAAAATATAGAAAGTGCCGCCAATAATAGCCAAAACTCCTCTCCTTAGGTTCATAACTTGGGACATTAACTTACTGAAATTATTTACAATTATTTAAAAAAAGAAAAAATATTTTTTTAAAACAGGTGTCAAATATTCGTTAATTCTTGCTTTTTAAAATTATATATTTATTTTTAGAAGGAATCAGTTCCTCAGAATGGAAAATGTAGCTGAAAATCGTAATTTAAATAAAAGATGAACTTTAAAAATTATGATTTAAATAATTTTCCTGAACAAGAAAAAAAATTATCATTAGCAAAAATGAATTAAAAAAAACAAAAACATTTCAGTTCACAAAACTAAGTGTTATTAAAACATTTTCTGGTGAATAATTTCAGAAAGAAACCAAATTTTTACTTGTAATTACAGATAAAAAAATATGAATTGACACAGAGGGTTGAGGATCAAGAGGTGGGGTGGATCCAAACATGTGATGTTGGAGAGTGAAGCTGAAGATGATGAGGGTAAGAGATCGGAATAAGGATTTAGAGATTGAAACATTAAGTCGCCATACATATATAGTATTAGTATACATACCAAGCAAAAGCATTACTTAAAACAAGGTAAAAACTATATGATTAAGTAAGTAAGAAGATTCAAATTTTTGAAATAGCATTTCTTTGCACACACACCTTCAAGACGTTTCTAAGTCATATGTTGTTTGTTTCAAAATGATTAAAATCAAAAAGCTTTCTAAAAACTAGATTGAGTATATATATATATATATATATATATATATATATATATATATATATATATATATATAATAAAATGTGGTATAAACAAACAAGTTCCCAACAGGTCACCGGCTGATAAGCCGAAAAGCAACCGATCGAAACCTTGAGAAAACAAAAGATCGGGATGAAGTTACCTCCCCCACCAAATACAGAAATAAATAAAAAATTTAAAAGTAAAAAAAAAGGTAGGATAATTGAATTTCCTCCTTAGAAACTGGCACTTTTTTTTTATCAAGTAGAGAAAACAAGGTGGACAACACTGCCCCCCACCAAAAAAAAAAAAAAACGGAAAGAGGTGAGAGATTATGTCGGAAAAACGAAACGTGTAAAAGAAAAAAGAAAGATAATAAAAGATTAAATAAAATATCAATAGGTACGATTGATGATAATGATAGGTATTTTTTTTTGTTTTCTTACCAAGGCAAAAAGGTTTGTGTAGCAATCCTCGAGAGAGCAACCGTTCCCCGCAGGATTAGGGTGACTCATGGTCACTCCATCTCAGGATTCAGGGCTGGAGGGCGAAAGAAAGAAAACACTCGGCTTTCTTGTTCCTCTTTTTTTCTTTTTTTTTCCTCTCCTCCTCGTCGGATTCAAAAATATCTATCTAATATATATATGTGTCTAGGTATATATAAATATACACACACAAGCATAGACATGTGTGTGGGTCAATTCCTTTCTTTCCTTTTTTTTGGCTTCGTTTACGTATTTTTCTTTTACCTTCGTTAAAAAAAAATACAAATATTTCCTTTTATATTTTGTGTTTCGGTTAACTTTGCTCTTTTGTTTTCATCTAAATGTATATATAAATGTATTTATATATTTTTGTGTATAAATAGATACCTATATATACACACTGATTGATGATGATAAAATCTAGAATAAATAGTTACAAATATATATACAATATATTTTTTATATACATAAGTGGCCAAATTTTTTTGTTCCTCAGTGTAGCAGGAGAAAACGTGGACAAAATTGATGTTTTCTTTAATAAACAGGAGACAAGTAACCTTCAGATAATAAAATTATATATATATATATAAATATAATATATATAATATTTGTACAAGTAGGTGTTTCTTCTTTTAGGTTTCCAGGGGGAAGTCACTATTTAAGATGACATAAAAAGAGATGAGGCATGTGTCTACTAATGTAACTATTTAGTAACATTAGTAATTTAGGAATTTCTATCAAAGATCTTTTCTTTTAAGTTTATTTTACTTTTTCTTCTTAAATATACTGGGCCCCCTTTTTTTTTTGTTTGTTTGTTTTCTTTGATTTTATCCTTTGAGGAAGTTTGTTTTTTTTCCAGTAAAATTTTGACCTGTTTTAGGAGATTTAATTCCACAATAGGACAGACATGTAAAATAATTTATGATGATCAAGTGGATATATATTTATTTATATATAAATAAATAAATATATATGCATATATATATATATATATAACTTTGTAAAATTTCTGTACACATATATATATTTTTTAAAGTGTTATTTTCTTTTTTTTCTTTTTCATTAATCTCTTTCACGTGTTCCTGTTTTTTCCTTACTTGTTAATTTTTGGTAAGTTCTTAAATCCATGATTCCGTCTTGGAGTGTTGATGTCTTTAAAATTGTTTGGTTGTCTTGATTTTATATATATATATATATATTTTTTTTTAATTGTATTTTTCCTCTTGTTCGTATTTTCCAACCAACTGAAATAAAATGCCAAGACTTTAAAATATAATTTACCTCAAGACATAAAAAAAAATAACTTTTTAAATACTTATCGTTAAAATATATGTCCTGTTATTTAATACTTTAAAGAGAAATTTCACAGACGATGGATCTGTAGAAGACAGGGGTCGGGCTTCATGTCCCCTGTGGGGCAGGGATTTGCTACGGGAGGGAAAATAGATTTTTTTTTCTTTATCACTTTTAAGGATGTTTAAAAGGTTAGATAAGTTAAATCCATTCGAAGTTGCCTTTTTTTTTTTTTGTAAGAGGAGGAAAAACAAAACAAATGTCAACGATCAGAAACTATTATCGAGAACTTTACAATTATTAATATTTATCTGGGGTTTTTTTTGTTGTTGTTTTTTAAATAAAATTAAATTTAAATCCGGTTTTTAAAAAGCAAGAAAGATGAGACGATGAAGAAGAAATACTTGTCATTGCATCTTCCGGTGATTATTATTATTATTATTATTATTTTGTCTCCTTTTTCTTTTCCCAAAACACTGTAATAATTCCGAAGATATCGATTCAGATTTTTCTTTTTTAGTATTTTTCAGGAAGAAATTACAATTTCTGCCTTTTTTCTTTTTTTTCTTTTTTTTTTTTTTTAGTTATTTTTTCCTCTTTTTTGTTTCCCTCTCTTTTCCTTTATTTCCAGTTTCGTAAATGTGTGAGTGAAGTCGGAAATGATGAGAAAGGAAAAAAATCACGTAGTTGTTACTCCAGCGATTTCTTTTTTCTTATCTCTCTACTTTGGTCTCTGGATTTATATATATATATATATATATATAATATATATATATTTAAAAAAAAAAAAATCAGCAAAAAAAATATATAGGAATAAATAAATAAATTCCTTGATCTCCGATTTTTAACTTTGTTTTGTCGGCTGATGGTGGTTGTTTGTCCCGACCAGATTTTTCTTTTTTCCTCTCTCTTATATCTTATCTAATTATATATATATATAAATAAATAATATATATATTTATATATATAATTTTTTTTTTTTTTTTTTTTTTTTTAGTTAAATTGTATAAAGAGTGAGAAAATGTGTGTGTGTATTTTTCATGTATGTGTTACTGTTAGTGTTATGTTAGCTGTACAATAAGTCTCCACCCGACCATGTTACGGTCGTATTGCTCTGCTTACTCGGTCGATTGTGGTTCAATCTTCGATCCCGAGACAGTTTCTTGGAGATCTGGGGATGATTTTCGTCCTGAAAAAAAAAAGAAATGGTTCGCTGATGTCGTTAGGGTCGATTATGGCGACGTCGGCGGCTTTACGTCGTAAGTGGCATCAGCAATGGCGGTCGTCGGCACTTGCAATCATACACTAAAGCATGTTTCTCCTCCTACCACGACGCTCTTAGCTACTTTCACTACTACCCATCCTCTTTCTCTATTACCGCCACCCCACAACCCTCTCCTTCTATACTCTTAGTCTTTCTACATACACACCTCCCTCGCCTTCTTTCATACACTTTCTCGTCGGACTCACTTCTTTTTTATTTGTTCACCTTTGCCTTCTTTTCACTTTCTTTGTTTATAATTTGTGTTACTTTTCCTCGTTTTTTTTTGTCTAATTCTACAAAATTTATCAACGCGAGAATTTTAATTAAATATTTTATTTTAAATATTTTATTTCTACAAGTTGAAGAACCTGACCCCTTGTTTTTCCTCCCACTCCCTTATATCTTTTAGTCACTTAAAGTTACGGTTGGAGTAGTAGACAGAGGAGATCCTTGTAAGCAGAGAGGGGGTAACAGGAATTCAGAGAGAAAGTAGGAGGAAGGTCGAGCAGATCCAGAACCAAGGCGCTAAGCCGAAGACATGATGCCATTGGTCGAACATGGTCACATGACCCGTTGCCGCCGGAGCCGAGAACCGGAAGTTGAACCCAACATGTCAGATGAACTTCTTAGTGATTGTCGGTTACTTTTTTCATTATTTCGACGATTGTGAACGAATATTTCGATCGCGGCTACTCCCCGTTCTCCAGTGTAGATCATTCCAACCGAACTTGTTATCACGACAAAATACAATTATTTATCTTCGTAAAAAAAGATTTTCTATATATTTGTATTATTCTGTATTTGTTTGTTCGTAACGATCTCGCTTTTCTTTTCATGATTGTTCAAATGACGAAAGAAAAGAAAAAAATGTCCTTTCTGCTTATTTGCAACCTAGATAACCACGTTTAATTTTTTTTTTTTTTTTCATATAAATATGTTCATAAAAGATTATTCTATAAGTATTTATTTATCAGTAAAATATTAACCTACTGTCACCTGTTGGAGAAAAGTAAAATATTTATGTCGACCTTAATTCTTTCCCTTGGGTTTTAAAGTTTAAATTTTCTTTTAAGTAAAACGGCCAGCCTGAAATAATTTCAATAAATCTATGAAACATCGTAAAGAAATATTGTATTTAAAACGTTTTTTTTTACGATGTTAGTTATCGTAAAGAAATATTGTATTTAAAACGTTTTTTTACGATGTTAGTTATGTTTATACATAAAAGTTGTTCTTGTTCTTTTATTGTTCTCTCTCCTTATTTTTCTCATCTAACATTAAGTAAAAAAAAAATTCCTTGCGTCTTAGTGGGTTTATTGCCTTACTTGGGGTGAAATGATAAAAAAGGATGCAAATATGTCTTGGCGATGTTTTAAAATTTCTTAGTATCATGTTGAAAATAAAATTTTAGGATTGACTGAAAAATCAGGTATAAATTTAAAAAAATAAAGAATTGCATAAAATTCAGAATGGTGTTGCTGATATTTCTTTATTCAGCTGATTAATAATGTATTTTCGAAACGTGAATCTCATCCTGTTTTGTAATTGGGATCAATTCCTTAAAGTAAACTGATTTTTTTTTTAAATCATGTATGACTTGAATTTCTCAGAATTAATGATGGTCTTTTTTATTCAAAATAGTTTTATATAGATTGTAATAATGCAAGGAACAAAATATGTTACATGCAGTGCCATATTTACATATGGTCAAGACTAGTATTGGGTCTCTGATAAAATTTAAAAAGATAAAGATCTAAGAACAGAGAAGATTTGTCTCTTTTCATATTTAATGGGTTACCTTTGAACTAATTTGAAACAATTTAAGAGTATTTGGGCCCTTTAAGTTGGAGTGGGTCTTTTAAATTCAGTGGGTGTTTTTTCAAGAAGTTTCATTTAGATTTTGATGCATCTTTTTTATAGCAGTCAGTCAGTTATGTGCCATGCATGATACATGTTTAGGCTATCATGTATCTTTCGATACATGACTGACGAGGCAGATTTTTTCCTGCAGTATGTTGCCATTTCTTTCTTCGGTAGACCAGTTACCATCCAATTCTATAGAACCCGGTCTGTCTGCTATTTACCCGTTTTTTATATACATTTAGATTTTTGATGTAGCTTCATCTAAAAATATATCTTTTTTTATAGACATGGGACTGACATACATAATGAAGAAGCCCACAAATTCTATTAGCCCAGAGGCCTTTTAACACCTAAATTCAGCCCTGGTTACATATGTGTTTGTGTATTTATATAAATATATGTGAAAATGTGTATAAACTATCAGCATCAGACAAATATTAGTGGATAATGCCAAAATACTATACAGCACCCAATGCAAGAAAAAACTCAAAGTCCTATCAAACAAAATAAACAAACCACATTAAATACCATCACCACGGGAGATGATATATTGAAGTGTGTATTTAAATAAATATATATTTAAGGGTATGCCTATTTACATGATTTTTGTCGACTTGTTAAACTGACAGATTTTGATCAATGGTTTTTGTTCTCATAAGAACAACAGTGGCTCTTGGAGTGACTTGCAATGCTTATTGAAGATGTGACAAACTAAGTTGTTTTGTACAGGGCCTGGCCTGTTTTGTAAAGTCTGTTCAGCTTGCTTGTGGGTTTTCATGTGACATGTGAAACTGGAGCAGTTTCTGCATGTTTTCTAACAGACTGCGTGTTATTTCCGGCAGAGTGATAGCTATTGTGGATCAGTTTTAATATATTATATTATTGGGATTCACTTGAATTATATACCAATGTATTTTTACCTGTGTGTGTGTGTGTGTATATATATATATATATATATATAATTTCTTTATGATAGGTTATTACATTTGTACATACATATTTCCGCTACAAAAATGCATTAATGTTTCGATGCAACAGAGCATCTCATCAGGTGATATTAAAAAGATCATTTTAACACCGCCTGATGAGTTGCTATGTTGCATCGAAACATTAATGCATTTTTATAGCGGAAATATGTATGTACAAACGTAATAACCTATCATAAAGAATTATAGCTCCACTTTTGTATTGAGCCCTTTTATAAATTAATGTTATGAATGTTTGAATTTATATTTAATTCGTTCTTATTGCATTTGTGTGTGTGTATATATATATATATATATATAATATATATATGACAAATTAAAAAGTTTTTTTTCGTGACACATTTCATCCATTAGGATTTTATCAGATGTGGCTTTGTTGACATTACCACTTTTATGCATGCACATGAAACGAGAGATGCAGGTAATTTCAAAATTTTGGAAATTTTTTTATTCCTCAATCTACACGAAATCATCTGTATTCTTTTTCTCTCCATCACCTTTGTCCCTGATTATCCTACACTGGCAATATAAAATCTATCAAGATTGGTGATATATTGTAAGAGCCTGGACACAAAAAAATATTCTTTCAAAAAAAAAATTTTGAAACTACCTATGTCTCTTGTTTTGTCCACATGTGTAGACATGGCAACATCAACAACGCCCAGTCCGATAAAATCCTAATGGATGAAACACATCATGAAAAACCTTTCCAGTTTGTCATATTTTTCTAAATACTGTTGATATATAAAATTATATATCATTTTATATATGTATATATATATATATAAAATGAAAGGAAAACTTAGCCAACACATTTCGTTCTCTAAGGGACTTTATCAAGGCAAATGCAAGGATTTTATTTTGGGATAAGTACTTATATGCAAAAATGCTATTGGTTTTTCAAAA
The DNA here is from genome assembly GCA_964036315.1 of Acanthosepion esculentum. Lineage (NCBI taxonomy): Eukaryota > Metazoa > Mollusca > Cephalopoda > Sepiida > Sepiidae > Acanthosepion > Acanthosepion esculentum. Next base: position 10,445,096 of record OZ038517.1, on the reverse strand, counting down.
TATTTTAGTATGGAGATGCTCATGAATACTCATCATGTTAGTGAGCGCACCCCTGTACCAAAAGATTTTAAAAACAATAACATTTTTCCTCTTGGAGTGTCTATTTGCAGTGCATTTCTTGCCTCATTTGATTGTAATATACGGAAAAATATTCATGAATATGAAAGGATTATGATAAAAATAAGCAGACTTATAATGTTTGTAATTTATTTAATCAGACATGCTTAAAAGAGACTTTGCTGACTAAATACACAATTCAAACACAAAGTGTACCCTATAATAATGTTTGCAATAATATATTATTCTTTATTTTAGGATATTACGTCAAAATTGCTACACAATTGCAGTCGTGTATCGATGTGTATACAACACCATCTCATCAGGTGATTGTAAATTACTGGCGAGTGAAAGATTTAATCAAATTTAAAAGCAAAATACAGCCTCTTTTTACAAAAAAGTTAAAAAAACAGAAGAGTGGGTTATTATAAGGTTTGGGAGCTTTACTTAGATCAACCAATCAAATATGACCTACGTTAAATTTAAACTAATATAATATATAAATTATATATATATATAATTTAGGTTATATATATATATATAATTTATATATTATATTATCTTAGTTTAAATTTAACTAAGATAATATATGATAATATATAAATTATATATATATAATTTAAATTATATATATATATATAATTTATATATTATAATATATTATTTTAGTTTAAATTTAATGTAGGTCATATTTGATTGGTTGATCTAAGTAAAGCTCCAAACCTTATAACAACCCACTTTCATATTTTTATTTTTTCGTAAAAAGAGGCTGTATTTTGTATTTAAATTCATTTTTTCACCTTTGGAAGTGTGATCTGATGGGCCAGGGAAAAAGAAATTCCCTGGAGAAATAAATTATAACCAGTGGACCCTTAAAGTTGTCTGTTTTAATTGAATTGTGTGTGTGTGTGTGTGTATATATATATATATATATATATATATATATATATATATATATACACACATAAATACACAGACACTGACAGATTTTATAGCGCAAGACAATATTTTCACAATTTTTGTCTTAACCAACTAATGTTAGTAAAATGTTTTGAATATATTATGAATATGTCATAAATTTCAGCTTCTATGTTTTTATTGTAAATATTAGTAATTTGGTAGTGTAAGATTTTATGCAAATCCTTCATCATACTGGAAATAGATATATATGTTAGCATAATTACTGATGTTTTTTTAATTTCAGACATATAGAGATTGTCATGGGACGTAACAAAGGCATGAGCTCAAATAAGAAAAAAGATATTGTAAAATTAATAAGTGATGGGATTGCAAGGTTGGAAATTGCTGAAAAGTTGAACGCAGATAGAACAATCAGAAAAGAAATTGAAAACATTGCAAAGGTAAGAAGAAAAACATAGCTTTACAAATGTAAGAAAAAAGGAAATTTGAGAATAATTAAGTGTAATAAAAGAAAAATGAATTTGGACAGAGATCATAGATTAATGAAAAAAGAAATTGAAAAATTTGACAAGGTAAGAAGAATAAAATAACTTTACAAAAGTAACCAAAAGAGATCTGAGAAAAAACTCAAAGCGTAATCAAGAAAAATGAATTTAAAGATAATAGATTAATCAGAAAAGAAATTGAAAACATTGCTGGGGTAAAAAGAAAAAAATATTGCATTACAAATGTAACGAAAAGATTTGAGAAAAAATCAAAGTGTAATAAAGAAAAATGAAGTTGATGAGAAATCAGATTTATTACAAAAACTTGAAAACATTGCAAAAGTAAGAAGAAAAAATATTGCCTTACAAAAGTAACCAAAAGAGATTTGAGAAAAACGGAGTGTAATAAAGAAAAATGAATTTGAACATAGGTCATAGATTAATTAGAAAAGAAACTGAAAACATTGTCGGGGTAAAAAGAAAAAAATATTGCATTACAAATGTAACGAAAAGATTTGAGAAAAAATCAAAGTGTAATAAAGAAAAATGAAGTTGATGAGAAATCAGATTTATTACAAAAACTTGAAAACATTGCAAAAGTAAGAAGAAAAAATATTGCCTTACAAAAGTAACCAAAAGAGATTTGAGAAAAACGGAGTGTAATAAAGAAAAATGAATTTGAACATAGGTCATAGATTAATTAGAAAAGAAACTGAAAACATTGTCGGGGTAAAAAGAAAAAAATAGCTTCATAAATGTAGCCAAAAAAGATTTGAGAAAAATTGAAAGTGTAATAAAGAAGAATGAATTTGAACTGAGGTCAAAGGTTAATCAAAAAAGCAATTGAAAACAATTGCAAAGGTAAGAAAAAATAGTTTTTCAAATGTAACCAAAAAAAGGTTTGAGAAAAACAAAGCATAATAGTGAAAAATGGATTTGAACTGCAGAGAAAAAAGAAATTGTAAAGATTACCGAGGTAAGAAGAATAAAATAACTTTACAAAAGTAACCAAAAGAGATTTGATCAAAACTGAAAGTGTAAAAAGAAAGTCAATTGGCAAACAAAAAAACATTTGAATGAGCAGATGTTATGAATGTAAACAGAGAAAAGATGTGGTATATTAAGAACATCAGTAAACAGTATAAAAGCATTCAAATCTGCCACCCTTAGGTAAACATCACAAACATAAGCGTGTAAGTTAGCTGAAGAAGTACATGAAAACTGATCAAATTTCTCAGTTATTTTTAGTGATGAACATAGAAACTACAGGAAATGAACTTAGTGTTTGGCTTCTTCATGGAATTCAACCAGCATGTTTTTTTATTTATCATCTTGCTCAAAAAAGGACATTGAAACCACTAAAGTGACGCAAGAGTGACAGAATGTAAGAAGAATCATTATTAAGGAGAGAGGACAATAAAAGAACAGGATTCAAGGAAATGGAAGAGTACAACTGACATTGCATTTAAATTTTTGCAGATCAAAGTTGACTGGAAAGCAAGAAACTGCAAGAGATTTCCACAAGTGAGATCTCATAAGAGATTTGTGTTTTTGAGCCTGTACTATATGCGGTAAAATTATAGGTCCCACCAAAGTTGGTATCAAGATAAAAATGCAGAGAATTATTGTAAGAGATTTTTGAATATTATGGGTTATAACTAAAAAGACATTTTTGTGTATTATGGGTTATGACTAAAAAGACAAACATTTTTGAGTATTATGGGTAATAACTAAAAAGACAAACATTTTTGAGTATTATGGGTAATAACTAAAGACATACATTTTTGAGTATTATTAGTTATAACTAAAAAGACATTTTTGAGTATTATGGATTATGACTAAAAAGACATACATACGTACATAGCCATGTTCTTTTATTGAGAACAGGACTGGGATTAAACTGGCAGAAAGCAAGGTGGGTCCTGCCTAACAAAGGATTTCTCAAAATGAATTGAAGCTAGGTTTTACAAGGCTAGCATGTATGACATGCCAGGTCCATTTGATGGCTGCTGATACCTGGATTGTCTCTGACAGCCAGTACAATGTGTTCTTCATGGTCAGGCTCTTGCTGATTCCCAACTAAGACACTCATGCTTGTTCAAGTTCACAGTGTTTTTATCAAGACATCGTCTCTAGGAAGGTTCCCCTCAAGGATTGAGACCCCATCCTAGCCTTATATATATGTGTTGGCTTCTATAAGAACCTCATCTGCTCTTTGACAGGTCTTGTTTTTTGCTCTGTTTGGTAACATGCCACCAACCCAACCAGGAGGAATGGTAATAGGGAATCTGGTTTAAGCACCAACCATTTGTGCATGTTCCAGGTTGTACTCGGTTACCTGCTACAAATAACTGGCTTAAGCCTGACCAAGAGTATATCAATTTTGAAAAGCTGACTGTTGTGCACTTTGCCAAAAAAAAAAAAAGATTTCAAAAATAAAATTTATGGAATGGTCCTCAGCCTCTCCAGATATTAATCTAATAGAAAACACGATCCATCATTAAAAGATGTGTATATAAGATAGAAAACAGCATTCTTGCAAAGAAGATAACTAGGAAGCAATAATTATTGCATCTATGGGAAACTATCATTAGATCTGACATATTTTGACCTCTCGGCATAGTTGAATAGTGCCTTTAAACGTAAATTCAAATCCTGACGGAGATCGCACATTTTTCTCTAATAAGATTTCTCAGATATTCAGGATAGTAGACAATAAAAAAAATATACTGTTTAATAAATAAATGGAGTGTCTACCCAAATACAAGTATCCACTTAAAATAATGTTTAAGTAATAAAAATCTGTTGGATTAATAAATAAAAAATTCATCCCTTTCTTTATATATATATATATATATATATATATATATATATAAATATATATATATATAAACACACTACAGTTCAAAAGTTTGAAGCCACTCTCAGAATTAGCATGGGGTGAACTTGACAGAAGAGTGAAAAAAAAACATGAAAAGTGCTCTTAGAGATATGAAAAAAAGAATGGGATCAATCTATCAAACTTATACTTTGAGAAACTTTTGCAACGAATGCCAAACATTTGTGCTGCAGTAATCAAGGCTAAAGGAGGATATTTTGATGAGAGCAAAATTTAATCATAAAATGCTTTTTTTCTTTTTGTCATAATAAAAAGTCTAATAAAAAAAATCATGTCTCACTTTTTTTTTTAACCATGTATATTAATTTTCTCTTATTTAAAATACAAAACAACTACTTTTGAGGCCAATTTAAAAAATTACCAGGGGTGCCCTCAAACTTTTGAACTGTAGTGTATATATATATATTGAATGCTACGAAACAGAAAATATTAAAATCTAAAACTAAAATAATAAAAATGATGTATGAAATGATATGAAAACAGAAGAAACATTAAGAAATATATTAAGAAACATTAAACATATTAAATATTAAGCATTGAAAAACATTTAGAAACCTGAAACATTAAAAACATCATAAAAATCAATAAGAAAAATGAAGAAAACTGATAAAATGTAATAATTAAAAATTGAAAAAACATTAAAAATACATAAGATGCTAAAATTTCTCATCCTGAAATAACCAAACAGATTCTTATTAATCTTACCTTGGTCAGGCTGAATAGCATTTTTATAGGGAAAATTTGAATCCTGTTAAACTAGGCTAAATACTAGCTAAGATAGGAGAATTATCCATAATAAACCTAAATTAACCAAAAATTATGAATTAACCAAAATATAAAAAATAAAGTGATGAAAACAGAAACATCAAAAAAAAATATATTAATGGCAAAATATTGTCATTCTTGAAAAATATATACCAAAAGTAAGGAAAACAGAAATATTCATAATGAGAAAAAATATATATCATCAAAAATATGTACCAAAAATGAGAAAAACAGAAATATCGTTAAAAAAAACAAACTAAAATGGTGAAAAGTATAATTCCTGAAAAATAAAACCTACAAAAAGAAAAATGGTAATGGAATATCATTCTTGAAAAATATGTTATGAGAGGTAGAAAAACAAAAATATATATAAATACCAGAAATCTAGAAAGAATAAATACACCAAAATTCTAAAAGTGTAATTCCTGAAAAATATATTCATGAAGCAATGAAAAACTGAAATATGCCAAAATTCTAAAATGGCATATATGTCTAAATCCTACAAAATATTTACTTAAATCTAGGAAAAGCGAAATATACCAGAAATATAAATAGACAAAAAGAGTATTTCCTGAAATATATTGACTTAAATCAAGGAAAACAAATATCCCTAAAATATAAAATAGTAATAAAGTGTAAATCTTAAAAAATATTGATTTAAATCAAGGAAAGCAGAAATTTTCCAAAGATCTAAAATGGCAAGAATGTGTAAATCCTAAAAAACTATTTACTTAAATCAAGGCAAATGTACCAGAAATCTAAATAAAGAATAATTCTTGAAATATATTTACTTATAGAAAGGAAAACAGAAATATCCCCAAAATCTAAAATAGCAAAATGTGTAATTCCTGAAAAATAGTTAAAACAAGAAGAGAAATATCCCCCAAAATCTAAAATGTTAAAAAAAAAATATAAATCTTAAAAAAAATTTTTTAAACCAAGGTAAAGTGAAATATACCAAAAATCTAAAATGGCAAAAATTTGAACTTTCTGAAATATATTTATTTAAATCAAGGAATATAGAAATCTCCCAAAAATTTAAAATAACAAAATGTGTAATTCCTGAAAAATATTTACTTCATGCAAGGAACCAGAATCGCCCCCAAAATTTAAAATAACTAAGTATCATTCATAAAAAATATATTCTTAAAAGAGAAATATCCAAAAAATTGAATTTGGTTTAATTCTAGAAAAATATATGCTTAAAGCAAAGAAAACAAAAATATCCCAGAACTCTAAAATTGTAAAAATTTACAATTTCCAAAAAATATTTAATTAAATCCCACAAAACAAATATACCCAAAATTTAAAATAGCAAAAAATTTATTTCCTGAAAAATATTTACTTGAAGCAAGGAACAGAAATAACCAAAAATTTTAAATAGTAAATAGTATCATTCATGCAAAATGAAAAATATATACTTAAAAAAAATATATATATACTTTAATCAAGGAAAACAGAAATCTGAAAAGGTAAAAAAAAAGTGTCATTCCTGCAAAATATCTACTTAAAACAAATATTCCAGAAATCTAAAATAGAAAAAAGGTGTAATTCCTGAAAAATATTTACTCAAATCAAGGAACCAGAAACATCCCAAAAATCTAAAATAGAGAAAATTGTAATTCTATAAAATTTTATACTTAAATCAAACAAAAAAAAAATTATCCCAAAAATCTAAAATATCAAAAAAGTATAATTTCTGAAACATACTTGAAGTAAGGGAAACAGAAATATCCCAAAATTCTAAAATGTCAAAAAAGTATCATTCCTGAAATCAAAAGAAGAGGAAAAATATCCTGTAAATTTAAAATCGCATGATTCTTGAAAAATAAATACTTGAATAAAAAAAAAATCAAATATCCCCAATTTCTAAAATATTCAAATAAATCAAAGAAAAAAAAAGTGTAAAGTCTGAAAAATATATACTTAAATCCAAACTTAAAGAAAACAAATATCCAAAAAATAAAAATAAAATAGCAAAGACTTTAATTCCAGAAAAATATATACTTAAATCTAGGAAAACCTCAAAAATCTAAAATGGCAAAACTGTTTCAATTCTTGAAAATATGTAATTAAATAAAGGAAAACAAATATCCTAAAAATCTAAAATGTGTACATTCTGAAAACATGAAAAAAGGTGTAATTCCTGAAAAATATTTACTCAAATCAAGGAACCAGAAACATCCCCAAAATCTAAAATAGCAAAAATTGTAATTCCATAAAATTGTATACTTAAATCAAAAAGAAAATTATTCTAAAATGGCAAAAAAGTGTAATTCCTGAGAAATATATTGTCCTAAAGCACATAAAACAGAAATACCCTGAAAATTTAGACTGACAAAAAAAAGTATCATTCATAAAAAATATATTAAATCAAAAGAAGAGAAATATCATAAAAATTAAAAATGCTTGAAAAATATTTATTCATGTCAAAGAAAATAGAAATTTTCTGGATAAGTATATTACAGGTTAATTTTCCTGTGACAATATGGTGGCTATAGCACAGTCACTGGTATCAGTAGTTAGCGTCAATTTTTTCACTGACTGCATTGCCTTTCTGACATCTGGTCTCAATATCTCTGTCTAGTTTGCGGTTTTCAGTAAATATAATATTTGATAGATATTTGAATTCACTGGTTTGCTTTAGCTGGGTCCCATTGATGTTAATGTCCAGTTTTTCTGGACTCTTGTTCACGCTCATGACCTCGGTGTTACTGACATAGATCTTCATGTCATATTTCTCGCAGTTTGAGTTGAGTTGGTCTGTGTGTTCCTGCAGCTGGAGCCTGTCGTTGTTCATCATTGCCTGGTTGTTGGTGAACATGAGTTCATTCAGTGCCTCAGGATCTGAAATACAGAAAGAACCAAAGTATATAATATTACTAGAAAAGTGTTGTGTATGAAATAGTAAGGTAAATCAAATGACGAAAAACAGAGAAAGAGAGACATACTGACAAGTGGTTGGAGAAAAAATAAAAAATAAATGGTTAAGAATATGAAAAACAGAAATATCCAATGAGCCTAAATTGGCCAAAAATATATAAATGCTGAAAAGTATGGGCCGTACTCTAGGAAAAGAGAAATACAGAAAAAGCATACAATAATCAAAAATAGATCAATCATGAAGAATATGAGCATAAAACAAATAAAACAGAAATATCCAATGAGCCTTAATTGGCCAAAAATATATAAATGCTGACAAATATGGGCCTTAATCTAGGAAAAGAGAAATACTGAAAAAGCATACAATAATCGAAAATAAATCAATCTTGATAAATATGAGCATAAAAGAAGTAAAACAGAAATATCCAATGAGCCTAAATTGGCCAAAAATATATAAATGCTGACAAATATGGGCCATAATCTAGGAAAAGAGAAATACTGAAAAAGCATACAATAATCAAAAATAAATCAATCTTGATAAATATGAGCATGAAAGAATTAAAACAGAAATATCCAATGAGCCTAAATTGGCCAAAAATATATAAATGCTGAAAAATATGGGCCATAATCTGGGAAAAGAGAAATACTGAAAAAGCGTACAATAATTAAAAATAAATCAATCTTGATGAATATTAGCATAAAAGAAGTAAAACAGAAATATCCACTGAGCCTAAATTGGCCAAAAATATATAAATGCTGAAAAATATGGGCCTTAATCTAGGAAACGAGAAATACTGAAAAAGCATACAATAATCCAAAATGAATCAATCTTGATGAATATGAGCATAAAAGAAGTAAAACAGAAATATCCAATGAGCCTAAATTGGCCAAAAATATATAAATGCTGAAAAATATGGGCCATAATCTGGGAAAAGAGAAATACTGAAAAAGCATACAATAATCCCAAATAAATCAATCTTGATGAATATGAGCATAAAAGAAGTAAAACAGAAATATCCAATGAGCCTAAATTGGCCAAAAATATATAAATGCTGAAAAATATGGGCCATACTCTGGGAAAAGAGAAATACTGAAAAAGCATACAATAATCCAAAATAAATCAGTCTTGATAAATATGAGCATAAAAGAAGTAAAACAGAAATATCCACTGAGCCTAAATTGGCCAAAAATATATAAATGCTGAAAAATATGGGCCTTAATCTAGGAAACGAGAAATACTGAAAAAGCATACAATAATACCAAATAAATCAATCTTGATGAATATGAGCATAAAAGAAGTAAAACAGAAATATCGAATGAGCCTAAATTGGCCAAAAATATATAAATGCTGAAAAATATGGGCCATAATCTGGGAAGAGGGAAATACTGAAAAAGCGTACAATAATTCAAAATAAATCAATCTTGATGAATATGAGCATAAAAGAAGTAAAACAGAAATATCTGATGAGCCTAAATTGGCCAAAAATATATAAATGCTGACAAATATGGGCCATAATCTGGGAAAAGAGAAATACTGAAAAAGCATACAATAATCCAAAATAAATCAATCTTGATGAATATGAGCATAAAAGAAGTAAAACAGAAATATCCAATGAGCCTAAATTGGGCAAAAATATATAAATGCTGAAAAATATGGGCCATACTCTGGGAAAAGAGAAATACTGAAAAAGCATACAATAATCCAAAATAAATCAATCTTGATAAATATGAGCATAAAAGAAGTAAAACAGAAATATCCACTGAGCCTCAATTGGCCAAAAATATATAAATGCTGAAAAATATGGGCCTTAATCTAGGAAACGAGAAATACTGAAAAAGCATACAATAATCCCAAATAAATCAATCTTGATGAATATGAGCATAAAAGAAGTAAAACAGAAATATCCAATGAGCCTAAATTGGCCAAAAATATATAAATGCTGAAAAATATGGGCCATAATCTGGGAAAAGAGAAATACTGAAAAAGCGTACAATAATTCAAAATAAATCAATATTGATGAATATGAGCATAAAAGAAGAATAACAGAAATATCTGATGAGCCTAAATTGGCCAAAAATATATAAATGCTGAAAAAATATGGGCCTTAATCTAGGAAGAGAGAAATACTGAAAAAGCGTACAAGAATTCAAAATAAATCAATCTTGATGAATATGAGCATAAAAGAAGTAAAACAGAAATATCCAATGAGCCTAAATTGGCCAAAAATATATAAATGCTGGAAAAATATGGGCCATAATCTGGGAAAAGAGAAATACTGAAAAAGCGTACAATAATTCAAAATAAATCAATCTTGATGAATATGAGCATAAAAGAAGTAAAACAGAAATATCTGATGAGCCTAAATTAGCAAAAAATATATAAATACTGGAAAAATATAGGCCATAATCGAGGAAGAGAGAAATACTGAAAAAGCGTACAATAATTCAAAATAAATCAATCTTGATGATTATGATCATAAAAGAAGTAAAACAGAAATATCTGATGAGCCTAAATGGGCCAAAAATATATAAATGCTGACAAATATGGGCCATAATCTGGGAAAAGAGAAATACTGAAAAAGCGTACTATAATTCAAAATAAATCAATCTTGATGAATATGAGCATAAAAGAAGTAAAACAGAAATATCCAATGAGCCTAAACTGGCCAAAAATATATAAATGCTGACAAATATGGGCCATAATCGGGAAAAGAGAAATACTGAAAAAGCGTACAATAATTCAAAATAAATCAATCTTGATGAATATGAGCATAAAAAAAGTAAAACAGACATATCTGATGAGCCTAAATTAGCCAAAAATATATAAATGCTGAAAAAATATGGGCCATAATCTAGGAAGAGAGAAATACTGAAAAAGCGTACAATAATTCAAAATAAATCAATCTTGATGAATATGAGCATAAAAGAAGTAAAACAGAAATATCCACTGAACCTAAATTGGCCAAAAATATATAAATACTGGAAAAATATGGGCCATAATCTGGGAAAAGAGAAATACTGAAAAAGCATACAATAATCCAAAATAAATCAATCTTGATGATTATGATCATAAAAGAAGTAAAACAGAAATATCTGATGAGCCTAAATTGGCCAAAAATATATAAATGCTGACAAATATGGGCCATAATCTGGGAAAAGAGAAATACTGAAAAAGCATACCATAATCCAAAATAAATCAATCTTGATGAATATGAGCATAAAAGAAGTAAAACAGAAATATCCAATGAGACTAAATTGGCCAAAAATATATAAATGCTGAAAAAAATGACCCTTAATCTGGGAAAAGAGAAATACTGAAAAAGCATACAATAATCCCAAATAAATCAATCTTGATGAATATGAGCATAAAAGAAGTGAAACAGAAATATCCACTGAGCCTAAATTGGCCAAAAATATATAAATGCTGAAAAATATGGGCCATACTCTGGGAAAAGAGAAATACTGAAAAAGCATACAATAATCCAAAATAAATCAATCTTGATGAATATGAGCATAAAACAAGTAAAACAGAAATATCCAATGAGCCTAAATTGGCCAAAAATATATAAATGCTGAAAAATATGGGCCATAATCTGGGAAAAGAGAAATACTGAAAAAGCGTACAATAATTCAAAATAAATCAATATTGATGAATATGAGCATAAAAGAAGAAAAACAGAAATATCTGATGAGCCTAAATTGGCCAAAAATATATAAATGCTGAAAAAATATGGGCCTTAATCTAGGAAGAGAGAAATACTGAAAAAGCGTACAATAATTCAAAATAAATCAATCTTGATGAATATGAGCATAAAAGAAGTAAAACAGAAATATCCAATGAGCCTAAATTGGCCAAAAATATATAAATGCTGGAAAAATATGGGCCATAATCTGGGAAAAGAGAAATACTGAAAAAGCGTACAATAATTCAAAATAAATCAATCTTGATGAATATGAGCATAAAAGAAGTAAAACAGAAATATCTGATGAGCCTAAATTAGCCAAAAATATATAAATGCTGAAAAATATGGGCCATAATCGAGGAAGAGAGAAATACTGAAAAAGCGTACAATAATTCAAAATAAATCAATCTTGATGAATATGAGCATAAAAGAAGTAAAACAGCAATATCCAATGAGCCTAAACTGGCCAAAAATATATAAATGTTGAAAAATATCGGCCATAATCTGGGAAAAGAGAAATACTGAAAAAGCGTACAATAATCTAACATAAGTCAATCTTGATGAATATGAGCATAAAAGAAGTAAAACAGAAATATCCACTGAGACTAAATTGGCCAAAAATATATAAATGCTGAAAAAAATGACCCTTAATCTGGGAAAAGAGAAATACTGAAAAAGCATACAATAATCCCAAATAAATCAATCTTGATGAATATGAACATAAAAGAAGTAAAACAGAAATATCTGATGAGCCTAAATTGGCCAAAAATATATAAAGGCTGAAAAAATATGGGCCATAATCTGGGAAAAGAGAAATACTGTAAAAGCGTACAATAATTCAAAATAAATCAATCTTGATGAATATGAGCATAAAAGAAGTAAAACAGAAATATCCACTGAGCCTAAATTGGCCAAAAATATATAAATGCTGAAAAAATATGGGCCATAATCTGGGAAAAGAGAAATACTGAAAAAGCGTACAATAATTCAAAATAAATCAATCTTGATGAATATGAGCATAAAAGAAGTAAAACAGAAATATCTGATGAGCCTAAATTGGCCAAAAATATATAAATGCTGACAAATATGGGCCTTAATCTCGGAAAAGAGAAATACTGAAAAAGCATACAATAATCCAAAATAAATCAATCTTGATGAATATGAGCATAAAAGAAGTAAAACAGAAATATCCAATGAGACTAAATTGGGCAAAAATATATAAATACTGAAAAATATGGGCCATAATCTGGGAAAAGAGAAATACTGAAAAAGCGTACAATAATTCAAAATAAATCAATCTTGATGAATATGAGCATAAAAGAAGTAAAACAGAAATATCCAATGAGCCTAAATTGGCCAAAAATATATAAATGCTGAAAAATATGTGCCATAATCTGGGAAAAGAGAAATACTGAAAAAGCGTACAATAATTCAAAATAAATCAATCTTGATGAATATGGGCATAAAAGAAGTAAAACAGAAATATCCAATGAGCCTAAATTGGGCAAAAATATATAAATGCTGACAAATATGGGCCTTAATCTAGAAAAAGAGAAATACTGAAAAAGCGTACAATAATTCAAAATAAATCAATCTTGATGAATATGAGCATAAAAAAAGTAAAACAGAAATATCTGATGAGCCTAAATTGGCCAAAAATATAAAAATGATGAAAAATATGGGCCTTAATCTGGGAAACGAGAAATACTGAAAAAGCATACAGTAATCGAAAATAAATCAATCTTGATGAATATGAGCATAAAACAAGTAAAGGAGAAATATCCAATGAGCCTAAATTGGCCAAAAATATAAAAATGATGTAAAATATGGGCCATAATCTGGGAAAAGAGAAATACTGAAAAAGCGTACAATAATTCAAAATAAATCAATCTTGATGAATATGAGCATAAAAGAAGTAAAACAGAAATATCTGATGAGCCTAAATTCGCCAAAAATATATAAATGCTGACAAATATGGGCCTTAATCTCGGAAAAGAGAAATACTGAAAAAGCATACAATAATCCAAAATAAATCAATCTTGATGAATATGAGCATAAAAGAAGTAAAACAGCAATATCCAATGAGCCTAAATTGGGCAAAAATATATAAATGCTGAAAAATATGGGCCATAATCTGGGAAAAGAGAAATACTGAAAAAGCGTACAATAATTCAAAATAAATCAATCTTGATGAATATGAGCATAAAAGAAGTAAAACAGAAATATCCAATGAGCCTAAATTGGCCAAAAATATATAAATGCTGAAAAATATGTGCCATAATCTGGGAAAAGAGAAATACTGAAAAAGCGTACAATAATTCAAAATAAATCAATCTTGATGAATATGGGCATAAAAGAAGTAAAACAGAAATATCCAATGAGCCTAAATTGGGCAAAAATATATAAATGCTGACAAATATGGGCCTTAATCTAGAAAAAGAGAAATACTGAAAAAGCATAGAATAATCCAAAATAAATCAATCTTGATGAATATGAGCATAAAAGAAGGAAAACAGCAATATCCAATGAGCCTAAATTGGCCAAAAATATATAAATGCTGAAAAATATATGCCATAATCTGGGAAAAGAGAAATACTGAAAAAGTGTACAATAATTCAAAATAAATCAATCTTGATGAATATGAGCATAAAAGAAGTAAAACAGAAATATCCAATGAGCCTAAATTGGCCAAAAATATATAAATGCTGAAAAATATGGGCCATAATCTGGGAAAAGAGAAATACTGAAAAAGCGTACAATAATTCAAGATAAATCAATCTTGATGAATATGAGCATAAAAGAAGTAAAACAGCAATATCCAATGAGCCTAAATTGGGCAAAAATATATAAATGCTGAAAAATATGGGCCATAATCTGGGAAAAGAGAAATACTGAAAAAGCGTACAATAGTTCAAAATAAATCAATCTTGATGAATATGAGCATAAAAGAAGTAAAACAGAAATATCCAATGAGCCTAAATTGGCCAAAAATATATAAATGCTGAAAAATATGTGCCATAATCTGGGAAAAGAGAAATACTGAAGAAGCGTACAATAATTCAAAATAAATCAATCTTGATGAATATGAGCATAAAAGAAGTAAAAGAGAAATATCCAATGAGCCTAAATTGGGCAAAAATATATAAATGCTGACAACTATGGGCCTTAATCTAGAAAAAGAGAAATACTGAAAAAGCATAGAATAATCCAAAATAAATCAATCTTGATGAATATGAGCATAAAAGAAGTAAAACAGCAATATCCAATGAGCCTAAATTGGCCAAAAATATATAAATGCTGAAAAATATGGGCCATAATCTGGGAAAAGAGAAATACTGAAAAAGCGTACAATAATTCAAAATAAATCAATCTTGATGAATATGAGCATAAAAGAAGTAAAACAGAAATATCCAATGAGCCTAAATTGGCCAAAAATATATAAATGCTGACAAATATGGGCCTTAATTTAGGAAAATAGAAATACTGAAAAGCGTACAATAATTCAAAATAAATCAATCTTGATGAATATGAGGATAAAAGAAGTAAACAGAAATATCCAATGAGCCTAAATTGGCCAAAAATATATAAATGCTGACAAATATGGGCCTTAATCTAGAAAAAGAGAAATACTGAAAAAGCATAGAATAATCCAAAATAAATCAATCTTGATGAATATAAGCATAAAAGAAGTAAAACAGCAATATCCAATGAGCCTAAATTGGGCAAAAATATATAAATGCTGAAAAATATGGGCCATAATCTGGGAAAAGAGAAATACTGAAAAAGCGTACAATAATCCAAAATAAATCAATCTTGATGAATATGAGCATAAAAGAAGTAAAACAGCAATATGCAATGAGCCTAAATTGGGCAAAAATATATAAATGCTGAAAAATATGGGCCATAATCTGGGAAAAGAGAAATACTGAAAAAGCGTACAATAATTCAAAATAAATCAATCTTGATGAATATGAGCATAAAAGAAGTAAAACAGAAATATCCAATGAGCCTAAATTGGCCAAAAATATATAAATGCTGAAAAATATGTGCCATAATCTGGGAAAAGAGAAATACTGAAGAAGCGTACAATAATTCAAAATAAATCAATCTTGATGAATATGAGCATAAAAGAAGTAAAACAGAAATATCCAATGAGCCTAAATTGGGCAAAAATATATAAATGCTGACAAATATGGGCCTTAATCTAGAAAAAGAGAAATACTGAAAAAGCATAGAATAATCCAAAATAAATCAATCTTGATGAATATGAGCATAAAAGAAGTAAAACAGCAATATCCAATGAGCCTAAATTGGCCAAAAATATATAAATGCTGAAAAATATGGGCCATAATCTGGGAAAAGAGAAATACTGAAAACGTACAATAATTCAAAATAAATCAATCTTGATGAATATGAGGATAAAAGAAGTAAATAGAAATATCCAATGAGCCTAAATTGGGCAAAAATATATAAATGCTGACAAATATGGGCCTTAATCTCGGAAAAGAGAAATACTGAAAAAGCATACAATAATCCAAAATAAATCAATCTTGATGAATATGAGCATAAAAGAAGTAAAACAGAAATATCCAATGAGCCTAAATTGGCCAAAAATACATAAATGCTGACAAATATGGGTTTTAATCTGGGAAAAGAGAAATACTGAAAAAGCGTACAATAATTCAAAATAAATCAATCCTGATGAATATGAGCATAAAAGAAGTAAAACAGAAATATCCACTGAGCCTAAATTGGCCAAAAATATATAAATGCTGAAAAATATTTGCCATAATCTGGGAAAAGAGAAATACTGAAAAAGCGTACAATAATTCAAAATAAATCAATCTTGATGAATATGGGCATAAAAGAAGTAAAACAGAAATATCCAATGAGCCTAAATTGGCCAAAAATATATAAAAGCTGACAAATATGGGCCTTAATCTCGGAAAAGAGAAATACTGAAAAAGCATAGAATAATCCAAAATAAATCAATCTTGATGAATATGAGCATAAAAGAAGTAAAACAGCAATATCCAATGAGCCTAAATTGGCCAAAAATATATAAATGCTGAAAAATATATGCCATAATCTGGGAAAAGAGAAATACTGAAAAAGCGTAGAATAATTCAAAATAAATCAATCTTGATGAATATGAGCATAAAAGAAGTAAAACAGAAATATCCAATGAGCCTAAATTGGCCAAAAATATATAAATGCTGAAAAATATGGGCCATAATCTGGGAAAAGAGAAATACTGAAAAAGCGTACAATAATTCAAAATAAATCAATCTTGATGAATATGAGCATAAAAGAAGTAAAACAGAAATATCCAATGATCCTAAATTGGCCAAAAATATATAAATGCTGACAAATATGGGCCTTAATCTAGGAAAATAGAAATACTGAAAAAGCGTACAATAATTCAAAATAAATCAATCTTGATGAATATGAGGATAAAAGAAGTAAACAGAAATATCCAATGAGCCTAAATTGGGCAAAAATATATAAATGCTAACAAATATGGGCCTTAATCTAGGAAAATAGAAATACTGAAAAAGCGTACAATAATTCAAAATAAATCAATCTTGATAAATATGAGCATAAAAGAAGTAAAACAGAAATATCCACTGAGCCTAAATTGGCCAAAAATATATAAATGCTGACAAATATGGGCCATAATCTGGGAAAAGAGAAATACTGAAAAAGCGTACAATAATTCAAAATAAATCAATCTTGATGAATATGAGCATAAAAGAAGTAAAACAGAAATATCCAATGAGCCTAAATTGGCCAAAAATATATAAATGCTGACAAATATGGGCCTTAATCTAGAAAAAGAGAAATACTGAGAAAGCATAGAATAATCCAAAATAAATCAATCTTGATGAATATGAGCATAAAAGAAGTAAAACAGCAATATCCAATGAGCCTAAATTGGCCAAAAATATATAAATGCTGAAAAATATATGCCATAATCTGGGAAAAGAGAAATACTGAAAAAGCGTACAATAATTCAAAATAAATCAATCTTGATGAATATGAGCATAAAAGAAGTAAAACAGAAATATCCAATGAGCCTAAATTGGCCAAAAATATATAAATGCTGAAAAATATGGGGCATAATTTGGGAAAAGAGAAATACTGAAAAAGCGTACAATAATTCAAAATAAATCAATCTTGATGAATATGAGCATAAAAGAAGTAAAACAGCAATACCCAATGAGCCTAAATTGGGCAAAAATATATAAATGCTGAAAAATATGTGCCATAATCTGGGAAAAGAGAAATACTGAAAAAGCGTACAATAATTCAAAATAAATCAATCTTGATGAATATGAGCATAAAAGAAGTAAAACAGAAATATCCAATGTGCCTAAATTGGCCAAAAATATATAAATGCTGAAAAATATGTGCCATAATCTGGGAAAAGAGAAATACTGAAGAAGCGTACAATAATTCAAAATAAATCAATCTTGATGAATATGAGCATAAAAGAAGTAAAACAGAAATATCCAATGAGCCTAAATTGGGCAAAAATATATAAATGCTGACAAATATGGGCCTTAATCTAGAAAAAGAGAAATACTGAAAAAGCATAGAATAATCCAAAATAAATCAATCTTGATGAATATGAGCATAAAAGAAGTAAAACAGCAATATTCAATGAGCCTAAATTGGGCAAAAATATATAAATGCTGAAAAATATGGGCCATAATCTGGGAAAAGAGAAATACTGAAAAAGCGTACAATAATTCAAAATAAATCAATCTTGATTAATATGAGCATAAAAGAAGTAAAACAGAAATATCCAATGAGCCTAAATTGGCAAAAATATATAAATGCTGACAAATATGGGCCTTAATCTAGGAAAATAGAAATACTGAAAAGCGTACAATAATTCAAAATAAATCAATCTTGATGAATATGAGGATAAAAGAAGTAAACAGAAATATCCAATGAGCCTAAATTGGGCAAAAATATATAAATGCTGACAAATATGGGCCTTAATCTCGGAAAAGAGAAATACTGAAAAAGCATACAATAATCCAAAATAAATCAATCTTGATGAATATGAGCATAAAAGAAGTAAAACAGAAATATCCAATGAGCCGAAATTGGCCAAAAATACATAAATGCTGACAAATATGGGTTTTAATCTGGGAAAAGAGAAATACTGAAAAAGCGTACAATAATTCAAAATAAATCAATCCTAATGAATATGAGCATAAAAGAAGTAAAACAGAAATATCCACTGAGCCTAAATTGGCCAAAAATATATAAATGCTGAAAAATATGTGCCATAATCTGGGAAAAGAGAAATACTGAAAAAGCGTACAATAATTCAAAATAAATCAATCTTGATGAATATGGGCATAAAAGAAGTAAAACAGAAATATCCAATGAGCCTAAATTGGGCAAAAATATATAAAAGCTGACAAATATGGGCCTTAATCTAGAAAAAGAGAAATACTGAAAAAGCATAGAATAATCCAAAATAAATCAATCTTGATGAATATGAGCATAAAAGAAGTAAAACAGCAATATCCAATGAGCCTAAATTGGCCAAAAATATATAAATGCTGAAAAATATATGCCATAATCTGGGAAAAGAGAAATACTGAAAAAGCGTACAATAATTCAAAATAAATCAATCTTGATGAATATGAGCATAAAAGAAGTAAAACAGAAATATCCAATGAGCCTAAATTGGCCAAAAATATATAAATGCTGACAAATATGGGCCTTAATCTAGGAAAATAGAAATACTGAAAAAGCGTACAATAATTCAAAATAAATCAATCTTGATGAATATGAGGATAAAAGAAGTAAACAGAAATATCCAATGAGCCTAAATTGGGCAAAAATATATAAATGCTGACAAATATGGGCCTTAATCTGGGAAAAGAGAAATACTGAAAAAGCGTACAATAATTCAAAATAAATCAATCTTGATGAATATGGGCATAAAAGAAGTAAAACAGAAATATCCAATGAGCCTAAATTGGGCAAAAATATATAAATGCTGACAAATATGGGCCTTAATCTAGAAAAAGAGAAATACTGAAAAAGCATACAATAATCCAAAATAAATCAATCTTGATGAATATGAGCATAAAAGAAGTAAAACAGCAATATCCAATGAGCCTAAATTGGCCAAAAATATATAAATGCTGAAAAATATATGCCATAATCTGGGAAAAGAGAAATACTGAAAAAGTGTACAATAATTCAAAATAAATCAATCTTGATGAATATAAGCATAAAAGAAGTAAAACAGAAATATCCAATGAGCCTAAGTTGGCCAAAAATATATAAATGCTGAAAAATATGGGCCATAATCTGGGAAAAGAGAAATACTGAAAAAGCGTACAATAATTCAAAATAAATCAATCTTGATGAATATGAGCATAAAAGAAGTAAAACAGAAATATCCAATGAGTCTAAATTGGCCAAAAATATATAAATGCTGAAAAATATGTGCCATAATCTGGGAAAAGAAAAATACTGAAGAAGCGTACAATAATTCAAAATAAATCAATCTTGATGAATATGAGCATAAAAGAAGCAAAACCGAAATATCCAATGAGCCTAAATTGGGCAAAAATATATAAATGCTGACAAATATGGGCCTTAATCTAGAAAAAGAGAAATACTGAAAAAGCATAGAATAATCCAAAATAAATCAATCTTGATGAATATGAGCATAAAAGAAGTAAAACAGCAATATCCAATGAGCCTAAATTGGGCAAAAATATATAAATGCTGAAAAATATGGGCCATAATCTGGGAAAAGAGAAATACTGAAAAAGCGTACAATAATTCAAAATAAATCAATCTTGATGAATATCAGGATAAAAGAAGTAAACAGAAATATCCAATGAGCCTAAATTGGGCAAAAATATATAAATGCTGACAAATATGGGCCTTAATGTCGGAAAAGAGAAATACTGAAAAAGCATACAATAATCCAAAATACATCAATCTTGATGAATATGAGCATAAAAGAAGTAAAACAGAAATATCCAATGAGCCTAAATTGGCAAAAATACATAAATGCTGACAAATATGGGTTTTAATCTGGGAAAAGAGAAATACTGAAAAAGCGTACAATAATTCAAAATAAATCAATCTTGATGAATATGAGGATAAAAGAAGTAAACAGAAATATCCAATGAGCCTAAATTGGGCAAAAATATATAAATGCTGACAAATATGGGCCTTAATCTGGGAAAAGAGAAATACTGAAAAAGCGTACAATAATTCAAAATAAATCAATCTTGATGAATATGGGCATAAAAGAAGTAAAACAGAAATATCCAATGAGCCTAAATTGGGCAAAAATATATAAATGCTGACAAATATGGGCCTTAATCTAGAAAAAGAGAAATACTGAAAAAGCATAGAATAATCCAAAATAAATCAATCTTGATGAATATGAGCATAAAAGAAGGAAAACAGCAATATCCAATGAGCCTAAATTGGCCAAAAATATATAAATGCTGAAAAATATATGCCATAATCTGGGAAAAGAGAAATACTGAAAAAGTGTACAATAATTCAAAATAAATCAATCTTGATGAATATGAGCATAAAAGAAGTAAAACAGAAATATCCAATGAGCCTAAGTTGGCCAAAAATATATAAATGCTGAAAAATATGGGCCATAATCTGGGAAAAGAGAAATACTGAAAAAGCGTACAATAATTCAAAATAAATCAATCTTGATGAATATGAGCATAAAAGAAGTAAAACAGCAATATCCAATGAGCCTAAATTGGCCAAAAATATATAAATGCTGAAAAATATGTGCCATAATCTGGGAAAAGAGAAATACTGAAAAAGCGTACAATAATTCAAAATAAATCAATCTTGATGAATATGAGCATAAAAGAAGTAAAACAGAAATATCCAATGAGCCTAAATTGGCCAAAAATATATAAATGCTGAAAAATATGTGCCATAATCTGGGAAAAGAGAAATACTGAAGAAGCGTACAATAATTCAAAATAAATCAATCTTGATGAATATGAGCATAAAAGAAGTAAAACCGAAATATCCAATGAGCCTAAATTGGGCAAAAATATATAAATGCTGACAAATATGGGCCTTAATCTAGAAAAAGAGAAATACTGAAAAAGCATAGAATAATCCAAAATAAATCAATCTTGATGAATATGAGCATAAAAGAAGTAAAACAGCAATATCCAATGAGCCTAAATTGGCCAAAAATATATAAATGCTGAAAAATATATGCCATAATCTGGGAAAAGAGAAATACTGAAAAAGCGTACAATAATTCAAAATAAATCAATCTTGATGAATATGAGCATAAAAGAAGTAAAACAGAAATATCCAATGAGCCTAAATTGGCCAAAAATATATAAATGCTGACAAATATGGGCCTTAATCTAGGAAAATAGAAATACTGAAAAAGCGTACAATAATTCAAAATAAATCAATCTTGATGAATATGAGGATAAAAGAAGTAAACAGAAATATCCAATGAGCCTAAATTGGGCAAAAATATATAAATGCTGACAAATATTGGCCTTAATCTGGGAAAAGAGAAATACTGAAAAAGCGTACAATAATTCAAAATAAATCAATCTTGATGAATATGGGCATAAAAGAAGTAAAACAGAAATATCCAATGAGCCTAAATTGGGCAAAAATATATAAATGCTGACAAATATGGGCCTTAATCTAGAAAAAGAGAAATACTGAAAAAGCATACAATAATCCAAAATAAATCAATCTTGATGAATATGAGCATAAAAGAAGGAAAACAGCAATATCCAATGAGCCTAAATTGGCCAAAAATATATAAATGCTGAAAAATATATGCCATAATCTGGGAAAAGAGAAATACTGAAAAAGTGTACAATAATTCAAAATAAATCAATCTTGATGAATATAAGCATAAAAGAAGTAAAACAGAAATATCCAATGAGCCTAAGTTGGCCAAAAATATATAAATGCTGAAAAATATGGGCCATAATCTGGGAAAAGAGAAATACTGAAAAAGCGTACAATAATTCAAAATAAATCAATCTTGATGAATATGAGCATAAAAGAAGTAAAACAGCAATATCCAATGAGCCTAAATTGGGCAAAAATGTATAAATGCTGAAAAATATGTGCCATAATCTGGGAAAAGAGAAATACTGAAAAAGCGTACAATAATTCAAAATAAATCAATCTTGATGAATATGAGCATAAAAGAAGTAAAACAGAAATATCCAATGAGTCTAAATTGGCCAAAAATATATAAATGCTGAAAAATATGGGCCATAATCTGGGAAAAGAGAAATACTGAAAAAGCGTACAATAATTCAAAATAAATCAATGTTGATGAATATGAGCATAAAAGAAGTAAAACAGAAATATCCAATGAGTCTAAATTGGCCAAAAATATATAAATGCTGAAAAATATGTGCCATAATCTGGGAAAAGAGAAATACTGAAGAAGCGTACAATAATTCAAAATAAATCAATCTTGATGAATATGAGCATAAAAGAAGTAAAAGAGAAATATCCAATGAGCCTAAATTGGGCAAAAATATATAAATGCTGACAAATATGGGCCTTAATCTAGAAAAAGAGAAATACTGAAAAAGCATAGAATAATCCAAAATAAATCAATCTTGATGAATATGAGCATAAAAGAAGTAAAACAGCAATATCGAATGAGCCTAAATAGGGCAAAAATATATAAATGCTGAAAAATATGGTCCATAATCTGGGAAAATAGAAATACTGAAAAAGCGTACAATAATTCAAAATAAATCAATCTTGATGAATATGAGCATAAAAGAAGTAAAACAGAAATATCCAATGAGCCTAAATTGGCCAAAAATATATAAATGCTGACAAATATGGGCCTTAATCTAGGAAATTAGAAATACTGAAAAGCGTACAATAATTCAAAATAAATCAATCTTGATGAATATCAGGATAAAAGAAGTAAACAGAAATATCCAATGAGCCTAAATTGGGCAAAAATATATAAATGCTGACAAATATGGGCCTTAATGTCGGAAAAGAGAAATACTGAAAAAGCATACAATAATCCAAAATACATCAATCTTGATGAATATGAGCATAAAAGAAGTAAAACAGAAATATCCAATGAGCCTAAATTGGCCAAAAATACATAAATGCTGACAAATATGGGTTTTAATCTGGGAAAAGAGAAATACTGAAAAAGCGTACAATAATTCAAAATAAATCAATCTTGATGAATATGGGCATAAAAGAAGTAAAACAGAAATATCCAATGAGCCTAAATTGGGCAAAAATATATAAATGCTGACAAATATGGGCCTTAATCTAGAAAAAGAGAAATACTGAAAAAGCATAGAATAATCCAAAATAAATCAATCTTGATGAATATGAGCATAAAAGAAGGAAAACAGCAATATCCAATGAGCCTAAATTGGCCAAAAATATATAAATGCTGAAAAATATATGCCATAATCTGGGAAAAGAGAAATACTGAAAAAGTGTACAATAATTCAAAATAAATCAATCTTGATGAATATGAGCATAAAAGAAGTAAAACAGAAATATCCAATGAGCCTAAAGTGGGCAAAAATATATAAAAGCTGACAAATATGGGCCTTAATCTAGAAAAAGAGAAATACTGAAAAAGCATAGAATAATCCAAAATAAATCAATCTTGATGAATATGAGCATAAAAGAAGTAAAACAGCAATATCCAATGAGCCTAAATTGGCCAAAAATATATAAATGCTGAAAAATATATGCCATAATCTGGGAAAAGAGAAATACTGAAAAAGCGTACAATAATTCAAAATAAATCAATCTTGATGAATATGAGCATAAAAGAAGTAAAACAGAAATATCCAATGAGCCTAAATTGGCCAAAAATATATAAATGCTGAAAAATATGTGCCATAATCTGGGAAAAGAGAAATACTGAAAAAGCGTACAATAATTCAAAATAAATCAATCTTGATGAATATGAGCATAAAAGAAGTAAAACAGAAATATCGAATGAGCCTAAATTGGGCAAAAATATATAAATGCTGAAAAATATGGGCAATAATCTGGGAAAAGAGAAATACTGAAAAAGCGTACAATAATTCAAAATAAATCAATCTTGATGAATATGAGCATAAAAGAAGTAAAACAGAAATATCCAATGAGCCTAAATTGGCCAAAAATATATAAATGCTGAAAAATATGGGCCATAATCTGGGAAAAGAGAAATACTGAAAAAGCGTACAATAATTCAAAATAAATCAATCTTGATGAATATGAGCATAAAAGAAGTAAAACAGAAATATCCAATGATCCTAAATTGTCCAAAAATATATAAATGCTGACAAATATGGGCCTTAATCTAGGAAAATAGAAATACTGAAAAGCGTACAATAATTCAAAATAAATCAATCTTGATGAATATCAGGATAAAAGAAGTAAACAGAAATATCCAATGAGCCTAAATTGGGCAAAAATATATAAATGCTGACAAATATGGGCCTTAATCTGGGAAAAGAGAAATACTGAAAAAGCATACAATAATTCAAAATAAATCAATCTTGATGAATATGAGCATAAAAGACGTAAAACAGAAATATCCAATGAGCCTAAATTGGCCAAAAATATATAAATGCTGAAAAATATGGGCCATAATCTGGGAAAAGGGAAATACTGAAAAAGCGTACAATAATTCAAAATAAATCAATCTTGATGAATATGAGCATAAAAGAAGTAAAACAGCAATATCCAATGAGCCTAAATTGGGCAAAAATATATAAATGCTGAAAAATATGGGCCATAATCTGGGAAAAGAGAAATACTGAAAAAGCGTACAATAATTCAAAATAAATCAATCTTGATGAATATGGGCATAAAAGAAGTAAAACAGAAATATCCAATGAGCCTAAATTGGGCAAAAATATATAAATGCTGACAAATATGGGCCTTAATCTAGAAAAAGAGAAATACTGAAAAAGCATAGAATAATCCAAAATAAATCAATCTTGATGAATATGAGCATAAAAGAAGGAAAACAGCAATATCCAATGAGCCTAAATTGGCCAAAAATATATAAATGCTGAAAAATATATGCCATAATCTGGGAAAAGAGAAATACTGAAAAAGTGTACAATAATTCAAAATAAATCAATCTTGATGAATATGAGCATAAAAGAAGTAAAACAGAAATATCCAATGAGCCTAAAGTGGGCAAAAATATATAAAAGCTGACAAATATGGGCCTTAATCTAGAAAAAGAGAAATACTGAAAAAGCATAGAATAATCCAAAATAAATCAATCTTGATGAATATGAGCATAAAAGAAGTAAAACAGCAATATCCAATGAGCCTAAATTGGCCAAAAATATATAAATGCTGAAAAATATATGCCATAATCTGGGAAAAGAGAAATACTGAAAAAGCGTACAATAATTCAAAATAAATCAATCTTGATGAATATGAGCATAAAAGAAGTAAAACAGAAATATCCAATGAGCCTAAATTGGCCAAAAATATATAAATGCTGAAAAATATGTGCCATAATCTGGGAAAAGAGAAATACTGAAAAAGCGTACAATAATTCAAAATAAATCAATCTTGATGAATATGAGCATAAAAGAAGTAAAACAGAAATATCGAATGAGCCTAAATTGGGCAAAAATATATAAATGCTGAAAAATATGGGCAATAATCTGGGAAAAGAGAAATACTGAAAAAGCGTACAATAATTCAAAATAAATCAATCTTGATGAATATGAGCATAAAAGAAGTAAAACAGAAATATCCAATGAGCCTAAATTGGCCAAAAATATATAAATGCTGAAAAATATGGGCCATAATCTGGGAAAAGAGAAATACTGAAAAAGCGTACAATAATTCAAAATAAATCAATCTTGATGAATATGAGCATAAAAGAAGTAAAACAGAAATATCCAATGATCCTAAATTGTCCAAAAATATATAAATGCTGACAAATATGGGCCTTAATCTAGGAAAATAGAAATACTGAAAAGCGTACAATAATTCAAAATAAATCAATCTTGATGAATATCAGGATAAAAGAAGTAAACAGAAATATCCAATGAGCCTAAATTGGGCAAAAATATATAAATGCTGACAAATATGGGCCTTAATCTGGGA
The DNA here is from genome assembly GCA_964036315.1 of Acanthosepion esculentum. Taxonomy (NCBI): domain Eukaryota; kingdom Metazoa; phylum Mollusca; class Cephalopoda; order Sepiida; family Sepiidae; genus Acanthosepion; species Acanthosepion esculentum. The sequence continues at coordinate 10,418,259 of OZ038517.1, read as the reverse complement.
AAAGAGAAATACTGAAAAAGCATACAATAATTCAAAATAAATCAATCTTGATGAATATGAGCATAAAAGACGTAAAACAGAAATATCCAATGAGCCTAAATTGGCCAAAAATATATAAATGCTGAAAAATATGGGCCATAATCTGGGAAAAGGGAAATACTGAAAAAGCGTACAATAATTCAAAATAAATCAATCTTGATGAATATGAGCATAAAAGAAGTAAAACAGCAATATCCAATGAGCCTAAATTGGGCAAAAATATATAAATGCTGAAAAATATGGGCCATAATCTGGGAAAAGAGAAATACTGAAAAAGCGTACAATAATTCAAAATAAATCAATCTTGATGAATATGAGCATAAAAGAAGTAAAACAGAAATATCCAATGAGCCTAAATTGGCCAAAAATATATAAATGCTGAAAAATATGTGCCATAATCTGGGAAAAGAGAAATACTGAAAAAGCGTACAATAATTCAAAATAAATCAATCTTGATGAATATGAGCATAAAAGAAGTAAAACAGAAATATCCAATGAGCCTAAATTGGCCAAAAATATATAAATGCTGACAAATATGTGCCTTAATCTAGGAAAATAGAAATACTGAAAAGCGTACAATAATTCAAAATAAATCAATCTTGATGAATATGAGGATAAAAGAAGTAAACAGAAATATCCAATGAACCTAAATTGGGCAAAAATATATAAATGCTGACAAATATGGGCCTTAATCTCGGAAAAGAGAAATACTGAAAAAGCATACAATAATCCAAAATAAATCAATCTTGATGAATATGAGCATAAAAGAAGTAAAACAGAAATATCCAATGAGCCTAAATTGGCCAAAAATACATAAATGCTGACAAATATGGGTTTTAATCTGGGAAAAGAGAAATACTGAAAAAGCGTACAATAATTCAAAATAAATCAATCCTGATGAATATGAGCATAAAAGAAGTAAAACAGAAATATCCACTGAGCCTAAATTGGCCAAAAATATATAAATGCTGAAAAATATGGGCCATAATCTGGGAAAAGAGAAATACTGAAAAAGCGTACAATAATTCAAAATAAATCAATCTTGATGAATATGAGCATAAAAGAAGTAAAACAGAAATATCCAATGATCCTAAATTGTCCTAAAATATATAAATGCTGACAAATATGGGCCTTAATCTAGAAAAAGAGAAATACTGAAAAAGCATAGAATAATCCAAAATAAATCAATCTTGATGAATATGAGCATAAAAGAAGTAAAACAGCAATATCCAATGAGCCTAAATTGGCCAAAAATATATAAATGCTGAAAAATATATGCCATAATCTGGGAAAAGAGAAATACTGAAAAAGCGTACAATAATTCAAAATAAATCAATCTTGATGAATATGAGCATAAAAGAAGTAAAACAGAAATATCGAATGAGCCTAAATTGGGCAAAAATATATAAATGCTGAAAAATATGGGCAATAATCTGGGAAAAGAGAAATACTGAAAAAGCGTACAATAATTCAAAATAAATCAATCTTGATGAATATGAGCATAAAAGAAGTAAAACAGAAATATCCAATGAGCCTAAATTGGCCAAAAATATATAAATGCTGACAAATATGGGCCATAATCTGGGAAAAGAGAAATACTGAAAAAGCGTACAATAATTCAAAATAAATCAATCTTGATGAATATGAGCATAAAAGAAGTAAAACAGAAATATCCAATGAGCCTAAATTGGCCAAAAATATATAAATGCTGACAAATATGGGTCTTAATCTAGAAAAAGAGAAATACTGAAAAAGCATAGAATAATCCAAAATAAATCAATCTTGATGAATATGAGCATAAAAGAAGTAAAACAGCAATATCCAATGAGCCTAAATTGGCCAAAAATATATAAATGCTGAAAAATATATGCCATAATCTGGGAAAAGAGAAATACTGAAAAGCGTACAATAATTCAAAATAAATCAATCTTGATGAATATCAGGATAAAAGAAGTAAACAGAAATATCCAATGAGCCTAAATTGGGCAAAATTATATAAATGCTGACAAATATGGGCCTTAATCTGGGAAAAGAGAAATACTGAAAAAGCATACAATAATTCAAAATAAATCAATCTTGATGAATATGAGCATAAAAGACGTAAAACAGAAATATCCAATGAGTTTAAATTGGCCAAAAATATATAAATGCTGAAAAATATGGGCCATAATCTGGGAAAAGAGAAATACTGAAAAAGCGTACAATAATTCAAAATAAATCAATCTTGATGAATATGAGCATAAAAGAAGTAAAACAGCAATATCCAATGAGCCTAAATTGGGCAAAAATATATAAATGCTGAAAAATATGGGCCATAATCTGGGAAAAGAGAAATACTGAAAAAGCGTACAATAATTCAAAATAAATCAATCTTGATGAATATGAGCATAAAAGAAGTAAAACAGAAATATCCAATGAGCCTAAATTGGCCAAAAATATATAAATGCTGAAAAATATGTGCCATAATCTGGGAAAAGAGAAATACTGAAAAAGCGTACAATAATTCAAAATAAATCAATCTTGATGAATATGAGCATAAAAGAAGTAAAACAGAAATATCCAATGAGCCTAAATTGGCCAAAAATATATAAATGCTGACAAATATGTGCATTAATCTAGGAAAATAGAAATACTGAAAAGCGTACAATAATTCAAAATAAATCAATCTTGATGAATATGAGGATAAAAGAAGTAAACAGAAATATCCAATGAACCTAAATTGGGCAAAAATATATAAATGCTGACAAATATGGGCCTTAATCTCGGAAAAGAGAAATACTGAAAAAGCATACAATAATCCAAAATAAATCAATCTTGATGAATATGAGCATAAAAGAAGTAAAACAGAAATATCCAATGAGCCTAAATTGGCCAAAAATACATAAATGCTGACAAATATGGGTTTTAATCTGGGAAAAGAGAAATACTGAAAAAGCGTACAATAATTCAAAATAAATCAATCCTGATGAATATGAGCATAAAAGAAGTAAAACAGAAATATCCACTGAGCCTAAATTGGCCAAAAATATATAAATGCTGACAAATATGGGCCATAATCTGGGAAAAGAGAAATACTGAAAAAGCGTACAATAATTCAAAATAAATCAATCTTGATGAATATGAGCATAAAAGAAGTAAAACAGAAATATCCAATGAGCCTAAATTGGCCAAAAATATATAAATGCTGACAAATATGGGCCTTAATCTAGAAAAAGAGAAATACTGAAAAAGCATAGAATAATCCAAAATAAATCAATCTTGATGAATATGAGCATAAAAGAAGTAAAACAGCAATATCCAATGAGCCTAAATTGGGCAAAAATATATAAATGCTGAAAAATATGGGCCATAATCTGGGAAAAGAGAAATACTGAAAAAGCGTACAATAATTCAAAATAAATCAATCTTGATGAATATGAGCATAAAAGAAGTAAAACAGAAATATCCAATGAGCCTAAATTGGCCAAAAATATATAAATGCTGAAAAATATGTGCCATAATCTGGGAAAAGAGAAATACTGAAAAAGCGTACAATAATTCAAAATAAATCAATGTTGATGAATATGGGCATAAAAGAAGTAAAACAGAAATATCCAATGAGCCTAAAGTGGGCAAAAATATATAAAAGCTGACAAATATGGGCCTTAATCTAGAAAAAGAGAAATACTGAAAAAGCATAGAATAATCCAAAATAAATCAATCTTGATGAATATGAGCATAAAAGAAGTAAAACAGCAATATCCAATGAGCCTAAATTGGCCAAAAATATATAAATGCTGAAAAATATATGCCATAATCTGGGAAAAGAGAAATACTGAAAAAGCGTACAATAATTCAAAATAAATCAATCTTGATGAATATGAGCATAAAAGAAGTAAAACAGAAATATCCAATGAGCCTAAATTGGCCAAAAATATATAAATGCTGAAAAATATGTGCCATAATCTGGGAAAAGAGAAATACTGAAAAAGCGTACAATAATTCAAAATAAATCAATCTTGATGAATATGAGCATAAAAGAAGTAAAACAGAAATATCGAATGAGCCTAAATTGGGCAAAAATATATAAATGCTGAAAAATATGGGCCTTAATCTAGGAAAATAGAAATACTGAAAAGCGTACAATAATTCAAAATAAATCAATCTTGATGAATATGAGGATAAAAGAAGTAAACAGAAATATCCAATGAGCCTAAATTGGGCAAAAATATATAAATGCTGACAAATATGGGCGTTAATCTCGGAAAAGAGAAATACTGAAAAAGCATACAATAATCCAAAATAAATCAATCTTGATGAATATGAGCATAAAAGAAGTAAAACAGAAATATCCAATGAGCCTAAATTGGCCAAAAATACATAAATGCTGACAAATATGGGTTTTAATCTGGGAAAAGAGAAATACTGAAAAAGCGTACAATAATTAAAAATAAATCAATCCTGATGAATATGAGCATAAAAGAAGTAAAACAGAAATATCCACTGAGCCTAAATTGGCCAAAAATATATAAATGCTGACAAATATGGGCCATAATCTGGGAAAAGAGAAATACTGAAAAAGCGTACAATAATTCAAAATAAATCAATCTTGATGAATATGAGCATAAAAGAAGTAAAACAGAAATATCCAATGAGCCTAAATTGGCCAAAAATATATAAATGCTGACAAATATGGGCCTTAATCTAGAAAAAGAGAAATACTGAAAAAGCATAGAATAATCCAAAATAAATCAATCTTGATGAATATGAGCATAAAAGAAGTAAAACAGCAATATCCAATGAGCCTAAATTGGGCAAAAATATATAAATGCTGAAAAATATAGGCCATAATCTGGGAAAAGAGAAATACTGAAAAAGCGTACAATAATTCAAAATAAATCAATCTTGATGAATATGTGCATAAAAGAAGTAAAACAGAAATATCCAATGAGCCTAAATTGGCCAAAAATATATAAATGCTGAAAAATATGTGCCATAATCTGGGAAAAGAGAAATACTGAAAAAGCGTACAATAATTCAAAATAAATCAATCTTGATGAATATGGGCATAAAAGAAGTAAAACAGAAATATCCAATGAGCCTAAAGTGGGCAAAAATATATAAAAGCTGACAAATATGGGCCTTAATCTAGAAAAAGAGAAATACTGAAAAAGCATAGAATAATCCAAAATAAATCAATCTTGATGAATATGAGCATAAAAGAAGTAAAACAGCAATATCCAATGAGCCTAAATTGGCCAAAAATATATAAATGCTGAAAAATATATGCCATAATCTGGGAAAAGAGAAATACTGAAAAAGCGTACAATAATTCAAAATAAATCAATCTTGATGAATATGAGCATAAAAGAAGTAAAACAGAAATATCCAATGAGCCTAAATTGGCCAAAAATATATAAATGCTGAAAAATATGTGCCATAATCTGGGAAAAGAGAAATACTGAAAAAGCGTACAATAATTCAAAATAAATCAATCTTGATGAATATGAGCATAAAAGAAGTAAAACAGAAATATCGAATGAGCCTAAATTGGGCAAAAATATATAAATGCTGAAAAATATGGGCAATAATCTGGGAAAAGAGAAATACTGAAAAAGCGTACAATAATTCAAAATAAATCAATCTTGATGAATATGAGCATAAAAGAAGTAAAACAGAAATATCCAATGAGCCTAAATTGGCCAAAAATATATAAATGCTGAAAAATATGGGCCATAATCTGGGAAAAGAGAAATACTGAAAAAGCGTACAATAATTCAAAATAAATCAATCTTGATGAATATGAGCATAAAAGAAGTAAAACAGAAATATCCAATGATCCTAAATTGTCCAAAAATATATAAATGCTGACAAATATGGGTTTTAATCTCGGAAAATAGAAATACTGAAAAGCGTACAATAATTCAAAATAAATCAATCTTGATGAATATGAGGATAAAAGAAGTAAACAGAAATATCCAATGAGCCTAAATTGGGCAAAAATATATAAATGCTGACAAATATGGGCCTTAATCTCGGAAAAGAGAAATACTGAAAAAGCATACAATAATCCAAAATAAATCAATCTTGATGAATATGAGCATAAAAGAAGTAAAACAGAAATATCCAATGAGCCTAAATTGTCCAAAAATACATAAATGCTGACAAATATGGGTTTTAATCTGGGAAAAGAGAAATACTGAAAAAGCGTACAATAATTCAAAATAAATCAATCCTGATGAATATGAGCATAAAAGAAGTAAAACAGAAATATCCACTGAGCCTAAATTGGCCAAAAATATATAAATGCTGACAAATATGGGCCATAATCTGGGAAAAGAGAAATACTGAAAAAGCGTACAATAATTCAAAATAAATCAATCTTGATGAATATGAGCATAAAAGAAGTAAAACAGAAATATCCAATGAGCCTAAATTGGCCAAAAATATATAAATGCTGACAAATATGGGCCTTAATCTAGAAAAAGAGAAATACTGAAAAAGCATAGAATAATCCAAAATAAATCAATCTTGATGAATATGAGCATAAAAGAAGTAAAACAGCAATATCCAATGAGCCTAAATTGGGCAAAAATATATAAATGCTGAAAAATATCGGCCATAATCTGGGAAAAGAGAAATACTGAAAAAGCGTACAATAATTCAAAATAAATCAATCTTGATGAATATGAGCATAAAAGAAGTAAAACAGAAATATCCAATGAGCCTAAATTGGCCAAAAATATATAAATGCTGAAAAATATGTGCCATAATCTGGGAAAAGAGAAATACTGAAAAAGCGTACAATAATTCAAAATAAATCAATGTTGATGAATATGGGCATAAAAGAAGTAAAACAGAAATATCCAATGAGCCTAAAGTGGGCAAAAATATATAAAAGCTGACAAATATGGGCCTTAATCTAGAAAAAGAGAAATACTGAAAAAGCATAGAATAATCCAAAATAAATCAATCTTGATGAATATGAGCATAAAAGAAGTAAAACAGCAATATCCAATGAGCCTAAATTGGCCAAAAATATATAAATGCTGAAAAATATATGCCATAATCTGGGAAAAGAGAAATACTGAAAAAGCGTACAATAATTCAAAATAAATCAATCTTGATGAATATGAGCATAAAAGAAGTAAAACAGAAATATGCAATGAGCCTAAATTGGCCAAAAATATATAAATGCTGAAAAATATGTGCCATAATCTGGGAAAAGAGAAATACTGAAAAAGCGTACAATAATTCAAAATAAATCAATCTTGATGAATATGAGCATAAAAGAAGTAAAACAGAAATATCCAATGAGCCTAAATTGGCCAAAAATATATAAATGCTGACAAATATGGGCCTTAATCTAAGAAAATAGAAATACTGAAAAAGCGTACAATAATTCAAAATAAATCAATCTTGATGAATATGAGGATAAAAGAAGTAAACAGAAATATCCAATGAGCCTAAACTGGGCAAAAATATATAAATGCTGACAAATATGGGCCTTAATCTGGGAAAAGAGAAATACTGAAAAAGCATACAATAATCCAAAATAAATCAATCTTGATGAATATGAGCATAAAAGAAGTAAAACAGAAATATCCAATGAGCCTAAATTGGCCAAAAATATATAAATGCTGAAAAATATGGGCCATAATCTGGGAAAAGAGAAATACTGAAAAAGTGTACAATAATTCAAAATAAATCAATCTTGATAAATATGAGCATAAAAGAAGTAAAACAGAAATATCCAATGAGCCTAAATTGGCCAAAAATATATAAATGCTGAAAAATATGGGCCTTAATCTAGGAAACGAGAAATACTGAAAAAGCATACAATAATTCAAAATAAATCAATCTTGATGAATATGAGCATAAAAGAAGTAAAACAGAAATATCCAATGAGCCTAAATTGGCCAAAAATATATAAATGCTGAAAAATATGGGCCATAATCTGGGAAAAGAGAAATACTGAAAAAGCGTACAATAATTCAAAATAAATCAATCTTGATGAATATGAGCATAAAAGAAGTAAAACAGAAATATCCAATGAGCCTAAATTGGCCAAAAATATATAAATGCTGACAAATATGTGCCATAATCTGGGAAAAGAGAAATACTGAAAAAGCGTACAATAATTCAAAATAAATCAATCTTGATGAATATGAGCATAAAAGAATCAAAACAGAAATATCCAATGAGCCTAAATTGGCCAAAAATATATAAATGCTGAAAAATATGGGCCATGATCTGGGAAAAGAGAAATACTGAAAAAGCATGCAATAATTCAAAATAAATCAATCTTGATGAATATGAGCATAAAAGAAGTAAAACAGAAATATCCAATGAGCCTAAATTGGCCAAAAATATATAAATGCTGAAAAATATGGGCCATAATCTGGGAAAAGAGAAATACTGAAAAAGCGTACAATAATCTAACATAAATCAATCTTGATGAATATGAGCATAAAAGAAGTAAAACAGAAATATCTGATGAGCCTAAATTGGCCAAAAATATATAAATGCTGAAAAATATGGGCCTTAATCTGGGAAACGAGAAATACTGAAACAGCATACTGTAATCCAAAATAAATCAATCTTGATGAATATGAGCATAAAACAATTAAAAGAGAAATATCCAATGAGCCTAATTTGGCCAAAAATATATAAATGCTGAAAAATATGGGCCATAATCTGGGAAAAGAGAAATACTGAAAAAGCGTACAATATTCTAAAATGAATCAATCTTGAAAAATATGAGCATAAAACAAGTAAAACAGAAATATCCACTGAGGCTTAATTGGCCAAAAATATATAAATGTTGAAATATATGGGCCCTAATCTGGGAAAAGAGAAATACTGAAAAAGCGTACAATAATCTAAAATAAATCAATCTTGAAGTATATGAGCATAAAACAAGTAAAACAGAAATATCCAATGAGCCTAAATTGGCCAAAAATATAAAAATGCTGAAAAATATGGGCCTTAATCTAGGAAAAGAAAAATATTGAAAAAGCATATAATAATCGCAAATAGATCAATTTTGAAGAATATGAGCATAAAACAAGTAAAACAGAAATATCCAGTGACCCTTAATTGGCCAAAAATATATAAATGCTGAAAAATATGGGCCATAATCTGGGAAAAGAGAAATACTGAAAAAGCGTACAATAATCTAACATAAATCAATCTTGATGAATATGAGCATAAAAGAAGTAAAACAGAAATATCTGATGAGCCTAAATTTGCCAAAAATATATAAATGCTGAAAAATATGGGCCTTAATCTGGGAAACGAGAAATACTGAAAAAGCATACTGTAATCCAAAATAAATCAATCTTGATGAATATGAGCATAAAACAATTAAAAGAGAAATATCCAATGAGCCTAATTTGGCCAAAAATATAAAAATGATGAAAAATATGGGTCTTAATCTAGGAAAAGAAAAATACTGAAAAAGCATATAATAATCGCAAATAGATCAATTTTGAAGAATATGAAGATAAACAAGTAAAAGAGAAATATCCAATGAGCCTTAATTGGCTAAAAATATACAAATGCTGAAAAATATGGGCCATAATCAAAATAAATCAATCTTGATGAATATGAGCATAAAAGAAGTAAAACGGAAATATCCAATGAGCCTAAATTGGCCAAAAATATATAAATGCTGAAAAATATGGGCCTTAATCTAGGAAAAGATTAATACTGAAAATCGTACAATAATCTAAATGAAGTAAATATATATGAAAAGCTGAGAAAATAGAAAATATTCTGAAGCAATAAATCTGGATCTAAGAAATAATACTTAAAAATCATTGCAAAATTTACGATAGTAGAAAAAATACTAAAATAGAAAAAAATGAAAATCTATATATAGTATGTCACCTCATAAGTTCCCTCTGAATTTTAACTTTTTTTAATATGAATGAAATTTAAAGAGTATTTTATAATGTCTAATGGAGCTGGACATTATTTTTATGTTCAGATGCATTTAAATTGACCAAATTTTATTTCAGAGAACAATAAAATTAAATTTTGTTTGATTAAAACCCTGCTAACATGGAAGTACCCAAGAATCATTTGAGGCACTTAATGCTTTATGAGTTCAAGAATGGAAACTCAGCAGCCAAAGCGGCTAGAAACATTCACTCAGTTTATGGAGAGCAATGTGTGAATGAAAGAACTTGCAGAAGATGGTTTGCAAAATTCAGAGGTGGAGATTTCACCCTTGAAGATGAAGATGGAACCGGACATCCAGTTGAGTTTGATGAAAAGCTTCTTGAAGCAGCCCTTGAAGAAATTCCTGTTTTATCAGTTGAGGAATTGGCAGCGGTTCTCAGTTCAAACCATACAACTGTTCATCGTCATCTTCAACAACTTGGAAAATGGGTGCCTCATGAATTGTCTGAAAACAACCTCCAATTCCGAGTTGACATCTGCTCTTCTTTCCATTCTCGACAACTTGTTTCACTTTTTTTGGATAGACTTGTGACTGGCGACGAAAAATGGATCTTTTATCGAAATGTTAAGCATCATATACATTGGCTTGGTAAAGGGGAAGGACCCCAGCCACAGCTGAGAAGGAAACTTCATGGGCAAAAGGTTCTTCTTTCAATCTGATGGGATTTCCAAGGAATAATCCATTTTGAATTCTTACCACCTAATGCAACAATTAATGCTCAAATATACTGTCAGCAATTAGAGCGTTTGAACCAAGCTTTGGGGAAAAAAAGACTACCTGCTCTAGTGAATCCAAAACAGGTGATGTTTCATCAGGACAATGCGTGACCACACACAGCAAGAATCATGTCACAAAAGATCGAAGAACTTGGTTGGGAGAAAATTCCTCGTCCACCTTATTCTCCTGACATTGCTCCTTCAGACTACCATTTGTTTCGTAGCTTACAGAATCATTTGGAAGAAACAGCTTTTGTAACACAGGAAGAGGTTAAAACTGACATTTATGAGTTCTTTGAATCAAAGGCAAAAGAATTTTACAGTAATGGAATAAGTAAGCTGGTTAATAGATGGAAGGAAGTCATAGATAATCAGGGAAAATACATTGTTGATTGAATCTGTAATTAAATAGTAACATTTGGTCACTTGTTTTCTTTATTCAAAATTCGGACAGAACTTATGGGATGACCTGATAGTTATACGAGAAAAGCCAATGTCACAAAATCTTTGTAACTGCTCGCATTAAAAAAAGAAAAGGAAATTTTTGACAGATTTAGTTTGAAAAATGAAGAAAACCCCCATTGAATTAAAAATGCAAGACTGAAACCAAAAACGAACAATCCTGGGAAAATGTAAGAAATCTCAAAACATTCAAAATCTCCTTCATTGAGAAACAAATGTAAAAATTTTAAGAAAAAATAATGTTGTAAATGTCAAGAAAATCAATAGAAAATAAAAATAGATAAAACACAGGAAAAATGCAAATCTAGACTGTACATAAATGAATATGAGACAGTGAATCACACAATAAATTAATGTAGCAAGCTGACTCAGACAGAAGTGGACATGATTGGGCAGGAAGAACAGGGAACTGTGCAAATGACACATTTTAACTCTACAGAGTAATTGTGTATGCACAAATGAAAATTTGTTCTAGAAAATGATCCATGTCGCATTACAAAATATAATTATCTGCTCTTGATTTGTGTACACTTTATGTATATGTCAAAGGTTAAGAAATGAATCATGTGACGGTCTGGCTTCAGATACAAAATGCAAAGTCACCTTGCCAGTTTGTACAAGTCTCTTCAAATGACAGGCCATTCTTTGTAGTTTACAATTTCTCTCACAATTCATCGCCAAGCCACACCACAGATAAAATACGCGGCCAACTCAACTCTCAAGTAAGACCTTAATTCACTTCTCTTTTACATACCTGCTCATGTATCTCTGGTTGACTGCTAGAACAATCTATTCTTGCATTCAAGTTCTGTTAATATGTAAAGTGTTTTTCTGTCAAGCAAATATGTACAGATGTCCTTGTCTGTTTTCACCCATGAACAAAGTTTTACCCTATTGTGGGTATGGCAATGCTTATGTTAGGATAGTAAGGTAATTTTTAAAAATCTCAACCAGCCATTCCAATAAATATATAAAATCATATATTTGTAAAATCCAAAGTAGAATTTGCATTGTTATTCATTCTGACCTGGCATCTCAGCTTATGTCCTTTTCCCACTTCCTTAATATAGCTTCTCTGTACCTTGTCTGTAAATACTTTTATGTTAATTGTTCTGATGAACTTTCCTGTATGGTATTTTGACTTTATGAATTTAAACGCAGTACTAGATTGGTGGCTAGGTCTCATCATTTCACAGTTGAAATGGCTAGATATAACTAAGTTCTATGCTAATAGCTTCTTGCTTGTGGAACTCTCTTCCGGCTTCTTGCTTTCCTGTCAGCTTTGATCTTCAAAAAATGAAACGCAATGTCAATTGTTATCTACTGTCTTCCTGATTACTCTTCTATTGTTCTCGTTCAATTTTCGCTTGTGGAACTCTCTTCCGGCTTCTTGCTTTCCTCTCAACTTTGATCTTCAAAAATTGAAATGCAATGTCAATCGTTATCTACTGTCTTCCTGATTACTCTTCTATTGTTCTCACTCAATTTTCACTTGTGGAACTCTCTTCCGGCTTCTTGCTTTCCAGTCAACTTTGATCTTCAAAAATTGAAATGCAATGTCAATCATTATCTGCTGTCTTCCTGATTACTCTTCTATTTTTCTCATGCCTTAATAATGTTTTTTTTTATTCTTTCACACTGAGCAATCTCTTGTGTCTTAGTGGCTTTATTACCTTGCATGGTCTTTTTAATTCCTGTTCTCATATTTTTCTTTCTCCTTAATAATGATTTTCTTTCCCATATTCTCTCACACTCAGTAACCCCTTGCATTTTACTGGCTGTATTTCCTTAATTGGGGTGAAATGATTAATATTTATTTTTTCTTACTATATTTTGCAGGTACATGTGTTTGAGTGGACATCCCTGTTTTAAAACAGTGAAATCAATGTCTACCAGCCTAGAAATTAAAAGTCTTAATAAAATCTCATTTCTTTAGGTAATTGCCGATATGTTAATTGTTATTACTGAATTTGTCAGGCTTTAGATAAGAATGACAAGGCTTGGGCTGTGGCTTTAGATATCTTGAAGGTGTTTGACAGGTTTGATAGGCGGGCCTTCTTCACAAGCTCTGGCTGGATTTTTTACTTAATACAATCAGTTTTCACAAATCAAGTAATGAAGGTTGTGTTGAAGAGTCATTCTTCTAGAACATTTCACATTAATATGGAGTTTCCCCCCAGGGGGGTATCCTTGGACTGACCTATATTGGATTTTATTTTCATTAATGGTTTCCTGATGTCAACAGTTCCCAACCAGGTATTAATGCTGGTGACAAAACTATTTACTCTTAATAGTAAGTCTGATAGGTTCAACAAATTAAAACTGGCAACTTCTCTTGAAAATTAACCCCCAATCAGTTGTTAACTGGGGCAAGAAATGGCTTCTAAATTTTAAAACCTCCAAATGAATAACCACTTTTTCCCTCCATCAGCATGGCTGATTCTAACCTCCAGGAGAGTAAATCATCGTGCTTTCTTCTTCTCGTGTTTTCTACTGACATGAAGAGAACTGATTTTATTGAATCAATTACTAGGTCTTCTGTTAGGAAACTTGTTTCACTGTATCGTGCTAGAAAATTTTTCTAGCCAGAATCCATTTTGTATGGTTATAAATTTACCATTTGTCCATATTTGGTTTGGTGCTCCAAAGAATGCTTTGCAATGTAATTGGTCCTGACCTGGCATTTCAACATTATTCACTTTCCCACCACTGTAAGATGGCTTCCCTCTGTCTTTTCTATAAATATTTTCATGGCAGTTGTTCTAATGAGCTCTTCTCATTGGTACCTTGATTGCTTGAATTAAAGTGTACTACTAGATTGGCAAATAGGTCTCACCATTTTACTGTTGAATTAGTTAGATGTAATTGTATGTTCTATTCTAATAGTTTCTTTTCTCATACTTCCCGCATGTGGAACTTCTTGCTCCATCTTCAAAAATTTAAATGCAACATCATTCGCCATCTTCTAAATTTCTGATCTTTTATTGTTTTCATTAAAGTCTTCTCCTTTTCCTCTCCCAGTAAATCCTTGCATCTTAGTGGCTTTATCACCTTGCTTGAGATAAAAAAAATTTTTTTAAAAAAGCAAATAAAAACTATGACTCTCGATAGGAATTAATCCTCTATTCCATTTTTTGTTAATCTGGGAAACAAAGTGATTTTCCTGGTTAAAAATGAGAATACAAGTTCACTTCCCATAAGGAGGCACATTATCTTCATTAAGACTTTCAATCACTAGGTTGGTAGATAGTAATTTCAGTTTTTGAAAAACTGAGATGTCTACTTAAACATGTGTACTTACTGAATATAACATTTATAATAATAGCTAGTTAGTAATTTTTTATTTTATTTTATTTTATTTTTATCATTTTATTTTATTTTTTATTTTAATTTTTTATTTTATTTTTATTATTTTATTTTATTTTTATTATTTTATTTTTTATTTTATTTTATTTTTATTTTTAATTTATTTTTATTATTTTATTTTATTTTTATCATTTTATTTTATTTTATTTTACTTTTTTATTTTATTATTTTATTTTATTTTATTTTTAATTTATTTTTATTATTTTATTTTTATCATTTTATTTTATTTTTTATTTTAATTTTTTATTTTTATTATTTTATTTTATTTTATTTTTATTATTTTATTTTTTATTTTATTTTATTTTTATTTTAATTTATTTTTATTATTTTATTTTATTTTATCATTTTATTTTATTTTTTATTTTACTTTTTTATTTTATTTTTATTATTTTATTTTATTTTTATTATTTTATTTTTATTTTATTTTATTTTTATTTTAATTTTTAGATTTTCTTCAGTTGTAAAGTTTGGAATTTAATTTTAAAAAAGAAAGTTTGCTAGTTTTATGTTATAGATTATAGTTGTTTAGTCTTTGGAGTCATGATGTGGTTGTAAGTAGCATAATCGGAATTTGTTTTCCTGTCTGTAATTGGAAATTAACTCTGAGATTTTGTTTGGCACAAGTGACAACTGCATGCCAAAACAAAATATTCATAAATGTTTTTTGTCTTTCTGGTGCCAATTGACCAGCAACATAGATTTTGTCTTATAAAACAGTTTTTGTTTACAAGTACTGAAAAAAACTTTGTGCTGAATATATTGGAATCCTTACTGTTACTAATCTCGCTACTCTATTCTTATTTCCATGGCCTGTGTTTTGATGAACTACATTCCTTTTTTCCATCAGTTCTGACCAGTCTTGATCTGCCATGCCACATACATTGAAATGAACCATTCTTGTTTCCATTTGTGTTTCATTTGTAAGAAGGAAATTCCATTTTGACAGCTTTTTCCTGAGTCAGGACTAGAGGAATAGACTTCTGAGATAATGTTTCTCCAATTATTTTAATCTTAGCATTTTCAAGCCTCGGATTAAACCTTATCTTTCCTACATATCCTCATTATATACTCTTCTTAGCTCCTCCTTTTATGTTCATAGAGCAACCTCGTTGAGGGTTGCCAGGAATTTGGTTCATATATTGGTTTGCTCCTTTTGATATAATTCCCAAAGCCCCAATAACAATAATTAATGTTATTGGCTTTTTTCGTGACGTACGGTGACTGTTAATAATGACCATATCTGATGGCATATAAGGCACACTTTTTTTTACTAAAAATATCTTTTAAAATTCCCCCGCATCTTATATGCCATATGTAGGTTTACAAATTTTACTAATTTTTTTCTTGATTTGCCCTGCTGAAATTGGGGTGAATCTTATACACCCGTCAAATATGGTAAGTATAACTCAAGACTTCAATGATAAAACAGTATTTAATTACAACCGCAAATAAATACTTAACAAGAACAAAGAAGTAAAAGTCAACCAAAGATAATTAACCATTTCAGTGAATACATTGTTAGTAATGATAAAACAGTATTTAATGATAAAACAGTATTTAATACCTTGTTAGTAATGATAAAACTGTATTTAATTACAACCACAAATAAATACTTAACAAGAACAAAGAAGTAAAAGTCAACCAAAGATAATTAACCATTTTAGTGAATACATTGTTAGTAATGATAAAACAGTATTTAATGATAAAACAGTATTTAATACCTTGTTAGTAATGATAAAACTGTATTTAATTACAACCACAAATAAATACTTAACAAAAACAAAGAAGTAAAAGTCAACCAAAGATAATTAACCATTTTAGTGAATACATTGTTAGTAATGCAACTCGGCTTAACATCTGGTAAATCCTAAATCAAAACCCAAATCATCAACACACAATAATTCACACTAATTTGACTGGATAGTTTCGCTCAATAGTCACTCAATAATCACTACAGTCAGTAGCCTGACACCTATTTCAACTAAATAAATTATTTTGTGATGTACGGTGGTCATTAATAATTAAGTACTGCTCAGGACTTCAATGTTAAGATAAAACAGTATTTAATTACAACCGCAAATAAATACTTAATGAGAACAAAGAAATAAAAGTCAACCAAAGATAACCATTTCAGTGAGAACCTCGTTAGTAATGTGGCTCGGCTTAATGTCAAGTAAATCCTAAATCAAAACCCAAATCATCAACGCACACTAATTCACACTAATTCGACTGGATAGTCCACTCGATAGTCCACTCAATACCCACTCAATAATCACCACAATCAGTAGCCTGATAACACTATTTATACACCTGGTGGAGAACATATATTCATAAGTCCAGAGTGTCACGCTCAAACCTCGGAGTTAGTAGTTACTCATTTTCTTCCTATATGACACTTTTCAATGCCACATTCTAATGATTTCCATCTCGAGATCCTTATATTCACTTAGTTTATCAAACGATTTCAAAAATATGTTTTTGTTGGCTGAGGCTGTAACATCTATTAGGAGACATTATCCTATTATAATTATGCTTGGTCCTCTCTACGTTAGTTTGCACGACCGTTACGTCCTGCCAATACCTCATAAATAATGAACTATTCCATTTCGATTGTGTGAAAAGAGAGGAAAAGGCACTACTTGGTTTCAATGAGAAATTGAAAACCAGAAAGAAGGGAAGATAGAAATGGCAAGAGAGAATCAGATTAATCTGTTAAGAACAGATACAACAGTTAGCCAAGAAGCGATTGTATTTTCTTGTTGACCCATGCTGTCAGGATGTGTCACAAGGTCAGTTTAATGTGGGTAGCCCAAACTCAGAAACCTGGCAATATCCCAAAATAGCCCAACAACCACAAACATCAGTTGCATGGGCATCAGTATAACTACTGATCCCCTCTCTTTAGTGCAATGAGGGAGGTATTTCCACAGACAGCTGTTTCCCGAGACCGGCTCCCTCTCAATAATATTATTAGTTACACTCTGTCTGCAGACAGAGACAAAATTGAGTTCTGTTTTGTCCGAAGAGAGAGACACAGTTGAGAGATAAAATGCAGTTTACCTCCCTGAGGGCAGATATCACACTTTGATCCCAGCCAAAATGGCAAAAATGATGGTGTCTACAATAAAAGTGCCATTTTTCAAACAGAGTATTGAATGGCAGAAACTGAGTAATGCATTCATTAAAAATTCAGATACTATGAAATAACATCATCTGCTGAACTATTTTCAAATTATTAAGAGAAATAAGACAAGGATTTGGCTATAAAGAAAGAAAGAAAGAAAGAAAGAAAGAAGGGAAGAAAGAAGTGAAGATAGATGTGAAGAGAGAGAATTGGATTAAGCTGGTAAGAACAGATACTACACTTTGATCCCAGGGTGAGAAGCAAGGACGACCACAATAAAAGTGGCATTTTTCAGACACACATTATTCGGACTATTGTCCTCATCTTTGTTGCCATATTTATTACAGTGTTTCGGCTGTTGTACGCTCTGGCCTTCAGTTATCTCCTGTTAATTTCACTCAAGGACACATGGCACAGTGGATAAAGGCATTAGTTAGATCCAATGACAGGACCCAAAGAGTGTGAGTTCAATACCCGATTAAGGCAGTGGAGAACTTGGAGAGAGAAATTAACAGGAGATAACTTATAACTGACATCCATTAAACATGGCACGTGGAACTAGAACAGTCTACCCCAGTGAGCGAAATAATGGGTTCAGTTCGACATTCCAACCACCTGAAGAAGACCGGAGCATACAACAGCCAAAATGCAGTAATAAATATGGTGACAAAGATGAGGACAATAGTTCGAATAATGTAAAGAGTGTACATAATACTTCATCTCAGAAATAGACAGAAACCATTAATAAAATAGCAGTATCTGCTGAATTATTTTCAAATTATTATTAAGAGAAATGTTTGTAAGACAAGGATTTGGCTAGAAAGAAAGAAAGAAGGGAAGATAAAAATGTTTAGCATCTTATGCCTTCTTTTCTGTATGCGTCTTGAATTTTTGAGGAACCTAGGGTCACAACAACACCTCTCCAATGGATGCGGTTCTGAACAATCCTCTTCAGCTCGGCCCATGTCATGCCAGTTGCCTTCACCTCTGTGTCAACATTTCTGTGCCAAGTCTGTTTTGGTTGACCCACTTTTCACTTCCTTTGTGGATTCCAGTCAAGGGCCTGCCTGCCTGGTGACACTAGAACTAGGCTTGCAGAATGTGTGAGCGATCAATCTCCATTTCCGTTTCTTTGATGTCAATCTCAATTTGGGCTTGTCTGGTCCTGTCCCACAGTTGATCATTGGAGATGACTTCCAGAAACCTGATATTGAGCATGAACATCTTCTGCCAATACCTCATAAATAATGGACTATTCTGTTTTGATTGTGTAGAAAAACAAAAGACATACGGTACTTGGTTCCAGTGCGGAAATTAAAGACAGAAAGAAGGGGAGATAGAAGTGTTTAAATGGCTGGTTCAGTGAAATGGAAAAAAGTTGTCAATTTCAGATCTTTTCATTTGTACCCACTTCTTAAAATAACGATCAGTATTCATTTTTATGATAGTTATTGCAATATTTTGTTAAAGTTGTTAAGCTCAAATATTTAACATTGTGATAGGGGAATTTCTATGGATATTTTATTGTCATAAAAATCATCATGAGCCTCTTCGATCATTAACTTAAGAAAAATTAAGATTCATCATATGTCTCATAATCTATTATGGCTGTAAGTGCACCATGTACTGCAGCCATAGCAGCAGTGGTGTGTCTAGGACAAGATACAGCCCATCTGTCTTCAGACTGGGTTTAAAATTCAAAGTTTTTCTTCTAGACTGGTTGCCACCTGAAGGCAAGAGAGCATAGTCTTCTTTACTATTTAACCCATAGTGAAAAAGTGTAAATTTTTACCACAATTTCCTAATTTATCCCATTGAAATTCAAGTCAGTTCTAAGGGTATTGAATATTATCATCATGCCCATTATGACTGGGGTGTGGTCATAGGGTCACTTTGCAGCTGAGCACCTGGCCAGTTTTTTCTTTTTTTTCAATCATTTCACACCAAGCAAGGCGATAATGCTACTAAAATGCAGGTGGCTACAGGGAGTGAAAATGAAAGAGAATTTGAAGACTGAGAACAGGTAAAAAGGTACAGGGTTCAACAAGACAGAAGATGGTGATTGATGTTGCATTTAAATTTTTGAAGATTGTAGTTCTCAGGGAAGCAAGAAATCAGAATCACAGGCGGGAAGTGTGAGAAAAGAAACTGTTAGAGTGGAAGTGGCGGTTGCATCTCGCTAGTTCAACAGTAAAACGGTGAGACTTAGTTGCCAATATAGCTGAAATTTATGTAGTCAGGACACTAGGGAAAAAAGCTAATCAGAGCAGTTACCATAAAAATATTTGCAATAAAAAAAGACAGAGGGAAGCCATGTCAGTGAGAAATTTAGATGCCTGGTTCTACTACATATTGGGGATTGAAAGCCGAAGAGATATTTATTCATGCACAACGTGCCATGGGTGTAGTCTATATCTCTTCAGATCAAACCACAACCAATGTTTGCCAATTTGAAACTCTGTGGTCATAGACATGTGGCAGTTGATTCCATCAGTGTAACTCTCCACCCTGGACATTGACTTCAGTCAAGGAAGCCAGCAATGCTCTATCAACATTGCCCTGGACTGTAGCTATGAAACCCAGTCTACTCTATTGCGTGAGATGACCATTAACTTGACAAGGTCCATCTGCTTTTTGGCAGCTCTTGTTTTTAATCTTACTGGGTGTCTAGCCAGCCTCTTTACCAGAAAAGCTTGTTGGGGGATACAGTTTAGTAGTCTATCTGACCATATGGCCATATGGCAGGTAATACTGGGTTACACGGTACCAGTTGCATGACCTGATATAAATTAAATATAGGTATGGACCTAATCTTCCAATTCCACTATTTTCTGAGCTCCAAGGAAATTTTCTGCTATTTTTTCTTTTTTGTGTTCTTTTTCTTCAACTCATGGTCTGTGAGAGCAAACATATTGACAATTTGGCAAGTCTTCTTTCTTTATGGCTATCAGATTTAGTCTCTGTTTACATAATTGAAGCTAAGTTCTTTGCACAATTTCTGACTGTATTAATGTTCCTAGCCTGCCATGCAGATGCCATTTGTATACATGAATGAGATACAGTCATTTGCACAGTTCCCATTATAAGGATGTTCCTTCACTGTTGTACTGATTCTCTTTCTTTACATGTTTAATGAAAAATCATTAGCACAGTTCCCATTATATGAATGCTTCTACACTGTTACAATTTCTACTCTATCATGCAGATGACATTTGTTTACATGAATGAAACTAAGTTATTTGCACTGTTCCCGTGTTATGACTGTTCCTACTCTGTCATGCTGATACCATTTATCTACATAGCTGAAATCAATTCATATGGAAAATTTTGGTATTTTCAGTACTTGGAATTTTCTCCAGCATTCTCAGTATTATTGTTGATTTCAGAAATGGTGTTTTTTTGAAGTGTTTCACTTCTTCCACAGATTTTCATTCCTTAGACTCTTCTACAATGTCCTTTGTATCTATTCTATATAATCTAGGAATGATCAGAGTTGTCTAAAGAGTTTTGTGTCTTCATTAGGCTTCTTATTCTTAAAAAAAAAATGTCACAAGAGTTTCTTTCCAGAGGTTCAGCAATGGTGAGTACCTTTCATTTCTGTCTGAATTTCTGGGAAGAGGACTTATCATTTCTTACATTATTCACATAGAGACTATTATCCCCATATTTATTTATTATTATATTGCAGATTTCCCAGTGGATCACCTTTCCTACCCAATTTAATATTGTGTTGGTGCATCATTACCAGACGTTTTTAAAGAATATTTATTATGAAAAACATAATAATTAAAAAAAAAACATTTTTAAATGAGTATGATTATCAATATGCATTCTTATAAGCAGAAAATAAAATCATATTTTTATTAAAAAAATAAACAAAACAGCAACTTTTATTAACAAATAACTCGCCTACAAAAACGCCTGATAATTATGCACCAACCCAATATATACTATACTCTTGAATTTGTTTTGTTCCCTTATTCTCTGACTGAGCTTCATTCTGTGCAGATCTTCTCTGCACATCCATGCCTGCATCATTTTGCCAGTAATTCCTGTTTTTTCATAGAATTCCATCATGATGATTATTCTTAGTTTTTGTGGTAGAAATGTGCATCAAAGCTTTCATTTCAGCATAGAAATATCAAGTGAAACCATGATCTTATCCTCGGTTCTCACCTGCCTGTTCAGCCACTATAGCCCACAGGAATCACTTCTTCTGTTTGTACCAGAATGACAAAGCAAAGTCACTATTTGCTGAAAGAATGAGGCAAGTTTAGTTTGAGAAATTGCTTGTGGCTCTGCAAGAGCATGTTGAACAGAAGCAAACCCTCAGTCTTTCCTCTCTTCAATCAATTTTTTTTTTAAGCTTATCACCCCAAGCAAGGCTGGAAGCCACTAGCACGCAAGGGGTTACAGAAGGTTTGGAGGAAGAGCAGATAGGAGTGGTAAAGGAGAGGATGTGGAGAAAGATAGTGGATCGATCAAGGCAAGGGGGTTACAGAAGATTTGGAGCGAGAGCAGATAGGAATGAAAGGTGAAAGGATGTGGAGAAGGGAAGTGGATAGATCAAGGCAACTGGAGATGTCGATTGACGTTACACTTAAATAGTTGGAGATTGTATTTGTCAGGGAAACAGGAATAAGGAAGGGAGTTCCACAGGTGAGATGTGCGAGACATGAAGCTATTGGAGAAGAAGAGACGTCTACATCTAACAGTTTCAACGGTGAAGGGGTGGGAACAGGATGCCAGCCTCGTAGAACGTTTAAATTCATGAGGCCTAGGAACCAGCGAAAGCAGCTCATCGGAGCAATTACCGTGAAAGTATTTGTAAAAAAGACAGAGCGAGGCAACGTCGCGTCTGTGAGAGAGCGACTGCAGACGAGATGACAGATCAGGGCCAATTACATTGCATATCCGTCTCTGGATCTTATCAAGAACCCTGAGGCAAACAGCAGGGGCTCCAGACCATATATGGCAGCAATACTCCATGCAAGGGCGAATGATCGATTTATAGATTTGGAGGATCGATTCCGGGGAGAAAAATTTCCTGGCTCGGCACTTTCCTCGTGGTGGATGATGCAATTGACTCGATGTATTTGTTCCATCTCAGATCAGCGGATAGCGTGAGACCGAGCAGCCGCAGAGAGGAGCTCTCGAGAAGTTGGTCATCAGACATTCTAACGGGATGCAGGGATGGATCCCTGTGGCCGTTAATAGAGGGCTGTTTTGTTTTGAAGTATTGATATCTACTTCAAATAAAGCAGAGTGTTTTACTCAGAAGTTCTCTTCCAACTCCACTCTTGACTCAGCTGCAGTGTCTATTCCAGATTTTCAACTAGAACGGAGGCTCTACCTAGTGATATTCATATATAGCTCTCTAACAGGGTAGGAGCTGAGTTGTGTTAATGTAGTAGTAATCTCATTGTTATATGTATTTGTAGTCGTAGCTTATAGAGGAATCCTTTTTATTTTTTTTATATTGAAAATGAAATGAATAAAAACATGCAACAATAACATAAACGATAAAACTTGAGACACGTTGAAATTAATGACAAGAATGTGTATTTTTCTTTTCGTCATGTGAATTACTGATATGGTGTGTATTAAAAATGTTCTCAGCGCTACTGTCTCTTTTGTTTCTTTAAAAGTTTGTGCTTACTTGTTTTTGCTTGTTCTGAGAATTTTGTTGGTGAGGATATCATTTGAGATCATCAGTTTTCAATTTTCAGAGTGATTGGTGAGATGTGTGTGTTATGCCTTTTTACTACTGCTACTGCTAATCTACTGGTACCTGACTAGTCTACTCTGCTGGTGCCCTACTAGTCTACTCTATACTGGTACCCTACTAGTCAACTCTACTGACCCTACTGTCTTGACTGCCTTTGCTTATAGTGGAAGGGTCGTTTTTTATAATCAGATTTTAGAATGATGAAATATCTTTTGCGTCTTTCATCACTGGTGGTAAGGTTGTTTTTAGGATGATGAAATATCGTCATCATTCTGGATCATAACAACTCTGTCATTGGTTTCTGCTATCATTTCTAAATTAGATCCCCACAAGGCATGTGGATTTGATGGGATCCCTGTAATTGTCATTATGAGATATGCTCCTGAGCTGTCTCTTGTTTTCTCCAAACTTTACAACAAATGCCTTGCTGCTTCTTGCTTTCCAGCTTGATGGAAATCCTACTCCATAGTTCCTTCTTTTAAAAACTCCGGGTAATGCTCCGACCCCTCAATTTATCACCCTATTAATCTCTTACGTCTTTTTGGCAAAGTACTCAATGCTCTAACCAATGCCAAATTCGTTGATCATCTTACTTCACACAGCCTCCTTTCTGATAAACAATATGGCTTCCATTTACCGGCAACATGTTAATGGCCATAACTGAATTTGCCAATCAAACCTTAGATAGAAATGGTGAAACTTGAGCAATGGGTCTAGATATCTCAAAGATGTTTGACAGAGTTTGGCATGTTGGCCTTCCCCATAAGCTCAACAGCTATGGTGTCAAGGGACGATTATTTGGCTTAATCCAATTATTCCTAAAAAAAACATGTAATTATGGTTGTATTGAATGGCTACCAGATCATTTCATACTACTGCAGGGGTCCCCAGAGCTCTATCCTTGGACTTATGTTGTTTCTGATCTTCATCAATAACTTCCCCAATGTCATCAGTTCACAACTAGGTATTTATGTAGATGGTGCAACCATTTACTTTTGTCTTAGTAGCTAGTCCAACAGACCCAACAAAGTAAAACTGACAACTAGTATTGAAAATAACCTCCAATCAGTGGTTAGTTGGGGCAAGAAATGGCTTGTAAATTTAAATGCCTTTCCCCGAAAACTGCTTTCATTTAATCACCATAGAGAAGCTTTTCTGCTTGCTATCAGCATGGCTGATGGATAGATACCAGGAGAGCAATACTTTACATCTTAGGCTTATGTTTTTCACTGACATGAAGTGGAGCGACTATATCAAATCAATTGCTGCATCTTCTGCAAGGAAAGTTGGCTCACTGTGTTATGCCAGAAATTTTTCTTCTTAGAATCCATCTTGCACATTTATAAAACTACCATTCATCCGTACATTGAATACTGATGCTATATCTGGTCTGGTGCTCCTGGTATATATCTCAAGATTATTGACACAATTCAAAGAAGGGTCTGTAATGTGATCAATCCTAGCCATCCTTGCCAGCAGCAACAATATGCCATAAACTGTCCTTTTTGGGGCAACACTTTTCAACAGCTACAAAACTCCTTTTCAGGACAACACTCTTCAGCGACTATAAAACTGTCCTCCTCAGGGCAACACTCTTCTCACCCTCTACATGAACATAGAGAGATATTTTTAGTCTAATACATTGTAACCTTATTTTTGTTGATGTATTTTCTTTAACAAAAACTTGGCAATATGTTTTTTTTTTACTAAAATCTTTGTTTTGTTTGTTGTCTTCCGTTATTCAATATCTGTTTGCAGGCCAATATACCCACCCACAACAATACTTATCTATTTTTATCAACTTTTTTCAGATCTAAATTTATGGTGTGCTAGAACAGAGTGAAATCAACCCTCTGGACTGTTTTTTTTTTTTTTTTACTCCTAACAAATCTTGTATGTTTGGAGTGGGCAATCTGCTTGAATCTCAAATTTCTATTTATTTTTTTATCATTTCACCCCAAGAAAAGCAATAAAGTGACTAAGATGCAAGAGGTTAATGAGCGTGAAAGAATATGGGCAAGAAAAACATTATTAAGGGGAGAGAACAATAAAAGATGAATTAAAACAAAAGATAATAATTGACCTTGCATTTAAATTTTTGAAGATCAAAGTTGGCTGGGAAGAGAGTTTCATGGTTTAATTGAGCAGTTTCAACTGAAAAATGATGAGACCTATCCACCAATCTAGTACTGCGTTTAAATTTGTAAATTTGAAGTACCATATAGTAAAGCTCATCAGCACAATTATCATGAAAATATTTATAGAAAGGCACAGGGAATCTATGTTATGGCAATGGGAAAGTGACTGATGCCAAGATGCCAGGTTAGGACAAATAACATTGCAGATTCTTCTTTGCATTTTATCAAGAATATGATTTTATATATTTATTGGAATGGCTGGTGGAGATAAAGATTTTACCTTAATATCCAAACATAAGTATTACCATACCCACAATAAGGTAACACTTTGTTCATGGTTGAAAACAGACAAGAACATCTGTATATTTGTTTGAGAGAAAATACTTTACATATTTACAGAACTTGAATGTAAAACATATTGTTCAAGCAGTCAACCAAATATACATGAGCAGGTATGTAAAAGAGAAGTGAACTAAGGTCTTACTTGAGAGTTGACTTGGTCATGTATTGTATCTGTGGTGTGGCTTGGTGTTGACTGGTGCGAGATATTGAAATCTAGAATAGATGGCCTGTCATTTGAAGAGACTTGTACCAACTGGCAAGGTGACTTTGCATCTCTAGCCATAATACTGTCACATGATTAATTTCTTAACCTTTGACATATACATAAAGTATAGATGAGTCAACAGTAGATAATTACATTTTGTAATGTTACATGCTTCATTCTCTAGAACAAATTTTCATTTGTGGATATACAATTGGGATGTAGAGTTAAAATGTGTCATTTGCACAGTTCCCTGTTCTTCCTGCCCAATCATGTTCACTTCTGTCTGAGTCAACTTGCTACATTAATTTATTGTGTGATTCACTGTCTCATATTCATTTATACATTCTTTGCATTTTTTCTGTTTATCTATTTGGTTTTTATTGCTGCTTTTACTGCTACCTTTTTTTCTTTCTTTGCTTCTTTATTTCTTTCTTTCTCTGTAATTTTATCAACTTATTTATTTGTTTATCATATGTATTAAATTAACTAATCCAAAGTTTATTCTATGTACAAAAGCATTTCAATTGAATATTTTCGTTGAGATTTTAAAGTGGTTTCCCTTGAAGACACTGAAAACAGTAACAAGTAACAAATTTTAATAGTTTATTTTCTTTTTCAAATCACAACAAAGATTTAAACCGAAAATGTCTATTTTCTAAATAAATTCTTCAGTTTCTTAGATTTTGCTTTTAAAATAAAATTTTAATTTAATTTAAAAAATATTCTATTTTCACACTTTTGAATTTTATTTTCTTGTGTATTATTCAATTATTGTGTTTCAAATTCAAATCATTTTTTCAACTAAATAATACAAATTTATTTTTCTGTTGGCTTTTTTAACGATTTAATAAATTATCAATTGGTTTTAATTCCTTTGTTGACATTTTTTTTTGCATTTCATTGTAATAAAAACTGAAGTCAATCTGCAATAAACATAAAAGTCCTTTTCTTTTATAAACGATAATGGATAAGATAAAAATTTATTTTTCTGTCGATTTTGTACAAGTTTTTAGATTTTCCGTTTTTCCATAATTTTAAAAGATTACACAATAAAATTATATTTCAAAATAACATTTTTTTAATAGGAGAAAATCACCTTTTCATGAAAAATATATCAGATATAGTGGAACTGTTTTCAATGTCGCCATTTCTTAGCCTTCACCGTTTTCAGTACACTGTTTTATTATTAACCAAATGCGTACAACAAAAATATTAAATATAAGAAGATCAAATAATAATAGTAACAATAATAACAGTGTTTATTATAATTATATATTTTTATGAGAATGGTAGGAACAGAAATATTATTAAACATGACGAAGCAGAGATGTCGTCAGATGACAACAGATTTGAAAAGAAAAGAAGAATGTCGTCGTCCGCTTTTTTGATTTTAATGTTATTTTTTTGTTGTTGAAATTTGTTTTTTTTTTTGCCCGTGTTAAAACTTTAAGAAAAAAATATGTGTTATTTCAATACTTAAAAAAGTGACCCAACCATTTGATTTCCCAAGAAACAGGATTTTCTTCTCTGCTTACTTCCTTATGATCACCAGATGTCAAGGTTCATTTTTTGATTTAAAAAAGAAGGAAAGACAGAAACTCTCTCTCTGTTTAGATGACGATTTTAAAAAGAAGACAGAGTTAAACTTTTCTGCAAGAAAACCTGACATTTTTTTAGCATATGTATATAAAAATGGACTATTAAAAAATAAGCTAAATAAACGTTGGCCATCGTCAGAGAAGAAACTGTCAGAAATTCACACCCAACCAAAACAAACCATAAAAGAAAAAAAGAAAGACTTCAAACAGAAATATGCCGGCATTTCTATGGGTGTTTGGTATTATTATTGTGACTCTTTGGTTTTTAACCAGGTAAGTTCATAAAATAATTATCAATAATCCTCCAAGTGAAAAACCAAAACCATTCTCTTCTTTTTAAAGTTTCGTTTTAAAAATAAGAAAAGTGTGGGGAGTTGCTTTCCATTTTACCATTAAAAAAATCCATAGTAAAATCAAATCAATTTTACTTTTTTTATACTTTAAAAAAGCAGTAAAAAAATATAAGTTTAAAAAAAAATATTAAGAAGATTCTTTCTTTATTTTATTTAAAAATAATGCGCCCAATTCGAAGTTGATTCACTCTCAGTTCAGTATGAATCAAGAATAAACATTTCTGGGTGTGTTTTATTGGAAAGTAAATTCTTGTTTTCTATTTTTAAAATTAAAAGTAAATAAATACATTTTTTTTATATATCTTTCTTCTAACAATCTTTGAAAATAATACAATATTTTTCTCATTTGTAAACTCTGTGAAAAGTTTCTTTTGCTGAGCAAAGTAATGCATTTTATTTTAAACACGACTAAAAATTAATTTTGTGTTTAATTTTTCTTGCAGCCTTTTAAAACTTGTTTATTAATAATAGGCTAGAGATATTTTAAATTTATTCATGAAAATAAAATAAAAAACCTTTTTAAGAGCCTTAGTTTAAGTTAAAAATAATTTTAAAATAAGCCTCTTATGAAAAGGTTTCAATAATTTTTGTAGTAAGGGGCAAAAAGCACAATTGAAAAAAACCCTCGTTGTTGATTTAACAAGAAATAAAGTCGTCATAAATTACATTTTTATTTTATATCTACCCACGTTTATCACGTTTGATTTAGGATTTTTTTTATCTTCATTGTTTGATTAAGAAAGTAAAAAAAATGTAAGCAGTTTCATTTACTTTTTAAAAGTAAACTAAACTTTGTTGAGACTGTATCATTAAATGATGTATAAAACAAGTTTTCTATGTTGTTTAGACCATTAAAAAATTCTGTAAAATATTTTTTAAAAAATAAATGAAAGTTCTTGTTCAAAATGAAATTATTGTACGTAAATAATATTGCCCTTCCTTAAGATAGCCATGAACAGCTGATCTCCACCCATGCCATTTTGAATAAAAAATAACACTTATTGTTCACCTGATACAAGGCCCCCAAAAAACACTTAATGGGAGGTTTACTGAATTATGTTGTTTTCTGAGTGTAAGAATTGTAAATTATGAGGATATGTAGAATAGATAGCAGGATTTTTGACGCTAGACGAATAGGTTGAGTGTTCATGAAATCATCCTCTAGGGAATCTGTTCTACAAAGCAGAAGGGCCCTTGGGAAGCAAGTTTGCCACATTCAAATTTTTATTTAAATAATTACGTATAAAAAAACAGAAAAGGCCAAATTAAAATTTTTTATAAAGCAGGAAAAAGCCAAATAAACATGAGATTTTATTTATTAATTGATTTTAGACATAATGAATGAAACCACTTTTTTTATTACTTCTTTCAATTTTAGTGATTTTTTTTTTTTTTTTTATAACTGTAAATTCGGAAATTTAATTTATTTAGGTAACAATTCAAGTCTGATTCGCTGGAAAATATTGTTATTTTTAGTGTTTTCCTTTTTTAGAATTTTAATAATACTTTGATTTAAAAACGTTTTTATTTCTTGAAATTTAAAATTTTTGTTTTTTTTACCTAACTTTAAAATAAATCTAATGATAGAGTAATAACCGTTTTTTTTAATTAATTTTTTAGTACAGTATGTGTATCTGTAAGACTTTTTTCATTTAAAGAACTTCTTAAACTATGAAAGAAAGACCTGAGAAGAAGAAGGTCTCTCAAAAAGACAAGGAAAAAACGGTCGTTAGTTTATTTCTGTATGATAGAGAATGATGAAAGAGAAATTTCTTCCTTTTGATGAGCTGCTAAAATTGGCATAAGTTTGTAAAAGAATCATTATTCCATTTTTTTTTTTTTTTTTTTAACAATTTCTGGGAGCCCTTCCTCTTCTTTATTGAGGATAATATGATGAAAAGGGCTGAAATCTCCCATAATTTAGACGCATCACTGAGGATAAAAAAGAAGATTGTAATGTGGTATAGCAGCTGTAATATACTGTACTGTTTATTATGTTTTAGCTACTAAAGAAAGAAAAGAAAAGCCAAGTAAAAGACAAAGATTCTAAATCAATTCTCTAGTGCCAAACCAATTCTGAAAAAAGACAGATTTCAGAAATTTGGCATCAAAAAAGCCAAAATCTGGTAAAACCTGTTGCGGAAGATTCTTTCCAAATTAAACTTTCTTTTCCCAACAGAATATGAAGGCAATGAGGACAATTCACCCCAGTGTAAATGGCATGTCAGGTCTTAGTTGTAAAGGTCTGAACTGGTGGCATGAAGGAATGTAGCTCATTAGAAACCTTTCTGTTAAAACAGCATAGAGTTGTGATACATTTATAGTGTTGTGCCTTTGGGTAAAATGGTTGTAGGATAGAAGATAATTCATCACATACAAGATAGCATAACTGCTTTTGAACTCTTGTTGGGTTACCGACTACTAATTTTCAAAACCGTTACTAGGGGACATTCTCTGGCACTATAAATACTCTATGATAATTTACTATCACTCTCTTCTGATCTTTCCATCAATATGTAAGTCTCTCGTGGAAAAATGTGTTCCCTTTTGGGACATGCATGAATATTACATACACACACATATGCACATTCACTCACTTACGCTTATTACTTTGTTTCTTCATTCATTTGTTATACACACATAGTCTTTGTCACTTGTAACCCTTAGTTGTTATTACATTACCATTTGTTTCTATATATATATATATCGGTTCTTGTTGTTTCTGTATATGGACTCGCATCTTCAAGAGACGTCTTTATCTCTCGGCGTGTTCACTGGCCCACAACACTGTCGAGGTTGGTAATAGAGGGTTCAGCAACTCCAGATATGGCAGCAATACTCCATTTTTGGTTTGATTTGATTTTTGTAAAGTGTAGTGAACTACTGCAGAGGGCCAGGGTTGCAGGCATGTTTTGCAACACTAGAATAAAATAACTTACCTCCAGCAAGAACAAAAGATTCGAACATGCCTTGAGTGTAAACTGTCCAAAGAAGAAAGAAATGTTGGCTTTGTGGGTTACATATTTAAAACAGATCCCGGAATCGGGTACTCTCTCATGAGTTTTTCTTTGCGCATATGTAAATTTTGGCTGTAAATGATACATAAAAATGGGGAGAATGAGACGACGGGCAGAATGAGACGACTGCTGTGTTGAACAGGTTACACATGTCGCGGACAGTAAAGTGTTTCAGTGGAAACTGATTGTGGGCATTGTTTGCAAGAAAAAAAGCTTTGTTTTTTTTTTGTTTGTTTTTTTCCTCTTTTTTTTTCCTTTTTTTCCCTTTTTTTTCTTCCTTTTTTTTCTTCCTTTTTTTTTTTTCCTTTTTTTTTTTTTTTCTCTACAAGTTATTTCGGCACTGTTTGAAACTGTCCTGAAATGGAATCAAGTCCTTGGGTGGACCGAGCTCACTTTCAGGATATGGCAGCAGCCATTCATTATCTAACCTCGGCTGCAGTTCCTTTTTTGTATTCATCTCGATCAGTGTCAGGCACAGTGTACTCCGGCACACTGTTTTTTTTTTTTCAGTTTTTCCTGGTGTTTGACCACTGTCCCATTTCCATGAGGCAGTACAAACCATCTTCTGGTGGTCGAATTGCACACTAAAATCAGGTTCGTTGATGGTGATGCCAGCACACTGGGGTATATCTTCCTCGGGGAAGCGGACTTCTCCCAATTTAGTGATGCACATTTTCTCAAGATCCCATATCGAAGCCTAGCAATATTCCATCCGCAACCAGGACTTCAATGTTCCTGGGTTAAACACAACCAACATCAACTTTTATTGTACCATACCGATGGCACTTTAACGATTTCTCATTAGCTGTCAACGCTCCCCACCCCCGCATCACCAAAGGTGGCATACAGACCTGCTCACTAGTGTCTGCAAGGGCTATGCACTTCTGTTCAACTATGAGCACTTCGATGACTGGTTGTGCATTGTTCTTTATTTGTTCGGCGTTGACATCTCCTCCCCTGAACTTCTGCCCCTGGCACTCGGACAAGATGTGTCCAACCTTGTTGCAACAAAAGCAACACCCTTCACGGCATGATCTGTGCACCCAGTTATCTATCCCCTCCAGGCATCTTTGTTTACAGTCCTTAGCAAAGTGGTTCAGACCAGAGTACTTGAAACAAATTATGCCATCCTTGCGCAAGGAGGAAGTGTCTAAGTGGGTTTGTTGAATGGATGCATTGACTTACTCTTCAGGTATTTTGTTATCGGTCTAACCGTGCTCGGGTTAGATGTTGCTCTAAGGTTGTAGTCTCTATTTTGGACTATGCTCTAAGAAACCGTCTAACATCCTGTGGGAGCCCAGACATGAAGTCTCGTATGCAAATTGTAGTTCCCCCCCCCCCCCGACGCGGGCATAAATAGTGAGTCTGGGAGGAAGATGACAGAGCGCATTATTGGCGTGACGGCGTACTAACGAGACTGAGGGAATAAGAGGTCACTAGTGATAGCTCGGTTGGTAGACCGGAAGACTGGATGAAAGCAAGCACTTTAATCCATTTCAGTCATCGCAAACGACGGGCGAACTGAATTACCCACTAGCTATTTCGGCCGTACTTTGAAAATTATGGACCGGTCCAATTTGAAATTAATACCGGAATTTGATAGCCCCCCCCTCTACTGGTTCGTCTATTGTTGAGTGGTTTGATAAGGCGGAGCATGTCTGTAAACTGTTCAAAATCAAGGAGCCCACATTAGTCATCCCGTTGAGGCTAACAGGAGGCGCTTACGCAGTCTACCAGCAACTCGGTGACGAAGTGGACTTGGATGAAATCAAGTATGCCCTTTACACAGCATTTGGCATGGGTGAGTCCATTGCTTGGATGCAATTCATTGGGTGGCAACTCCTCCTCCCCGAGGAGACAGTTGATGTGTACCTGGCCGATCTAAGAAAGTTGTCAGTACCATTCAGGGGTGTTAACGACCGGATACTGGTGTGTGCATTTTTGGAAGCTCTACCCATTGATGTCAGCTGGCTTCTGCGAGCATCATCACAACCAGGGGTGATGGGTATCGACCAGCTACTAACTAGAGCCCGAACCACTTTGAAGGAGTCAGAGCACGTCGCAGAAGCTGCATGGACAGAGGAAGCTGTGTGTAAATCAGAGGAGAATGTTGTCGGTGACTGTCGCGTCCCCATGACTCAGAAGGGCCCCAAATACTACAAGTGTGGTGGTCCCAACCACTTCTCCCGAGAGTGCAGGAGTCGAAGTAATACAAGGAGTGGGAATTATAGCAAAACATGATGCTATTGCTGTAACAATCTGGGCCATCTCATGCGGAACTGTCTGGGGAAACAAGCTCGGGGGCAAGGAACTGTCCGGGAAACAAGCTCTGGGGGCAAGGAACTGTCCGGGAAATGAGCTCTGGGGGGCAAGGAACTGTCCGGGAAACGAGCTCAGGGGCAAGGAACTGTCGTCACCCTTGCCCCCTGTCAATCAGTAAGTACGGATTTGCCCATAGTCAGGGTACATGTGAATGGCATGTAGTGTGTGGCTCTCATTGACATGGGATGTTACCGTTCAATAATCAGTGCAAACCACTGTCAGGCCTGGAAGGAGCGACATGTGACGATTAGGACTATTGACGGGACGTCCCATGCGTGCTGCGAAGTTGGAGTGATTTCAATCCGAACAGATGGAGGTGATTATGCCGAGGTGGACGCACTGGTGGTTTGTGACAAGCCTTTGGGGTACGATTTGCTGATCAGAATAAACTAGGTGGTGTTATGGTCATGCGTACCGGGGAAGTACAGCTCGGGAGAAATTGTGACTCGTGTGCCGCCATTACAATTGAGGAACGAGATTTCGATATCACGTATGACCAAGGAACAAAGACTTGGACAGCGGAACGGAAGTGGACAGGAAATAAAGTGCCAGATCAATTATGCAACATCATAGCAGAAAAAAACGATGTTGGATAAGAACAGAGCTGCCTACGAGAGCGAACTGGAGACGTGGATCGCGAATGGCTGGCTGATACCATATCCGCAAGGCAGATTGGGCCTCCCAAAAGGATTAATCCCCTTAATGGCCGTTGGACAAGCCTCCAAGGCTAAGATACGGCCAGTGATGGACTATAGGGAGACAAATCAATACTGTGATGCCTTTACGGCGGATGCAGACGTGTGTGCCGAACGAATGAGGGAATGGTGGCAGCAAGGAGCCAATGTGGGTCTGCTTGACCTGCGAAAAGCGTATCTTCAAATACGAATCCATGAGACGTTATGGCCTTTCCAAACAGTTATCGTCAAAGGAAAGAGGTACTGCTTGATGAGTTTGGGGTTTGGCCTTAATGTGGGGTTTGGCCTTAATATGAAATCAATCATTAAGACGGTGCTAAATCAGGATGAGCTGATGAAAAGAGCTGCGTCGGCATATGTCGATGACATATATATAAATGAGGACATACTTTTGGTGAATGAAGTCAGGCGCAGATTAGAATCTTTCGGCTTGTCTAGCAAAGACCTTATTCAATTAAAGAATGGGTCCGATGTGCGTGGGCATAAAGTCTGGGGGGAGCACAACACATTTTGGTGGAAGCGAGGGAGCTCAGTTCTGGAACTCCCTGCTACACTAACGCGAAGTACAGTATTTTCCGTATGTGGGAAGTTAGTGGGGCACTTTCCTGTATGTGGGTGGCTCCGTGCAGCCACAGGAATGATAAAAAGACGAGCAAGCATGATAACAAATGGGTGGCATGACACTATAAGAGACACCCCTCTTATGCAGATGATCGTTGAGATGCTGAATAGAGTGCACCAAGATGACCCCGTTTGGGGAGATTGGTGCGTAACTGGAGAAGAAGTCAACGCATTGGTTGATGCAAGCTCCCTGGCAATAGGTGTGGTGCTGGAAAACTGGGGAGTTATACTAGAAGATTCGTGCTGACTTCAGCCAAGAAATGACGTGCAATATATAATAATATATGCAATATATAAACCTGGCCGAATTGGATGCCATGTTGAAAGGTATAAATCTGGCATTACAGTGGCGGGTCAAGGTGGTATACCTATGCACGGACTCTGTATGCGTGTACCAATGGCTGCAGAATATTCTGACAGGTAAGAGACGACTGAGGATGAAAGCTGTGCGCGAGATGCTAGTGTGCAGGAGACTGGCTAACCTACAGCAGCTAATCGAAGAATACGGTTTGGTAGTTGACGTCACACTGACTACGTCACAGGAACCGTGCCGATAAGTTGACTAGAGTACCAAAAAGATGGCTTGACATGTTGAAACAGGGATCAGAGCTATCGACGTGCATGGCTGTTACGAGCCAGCTGGCCATCGAACAAAACCGCGCCATACATAGCAAGAGCGGTTTTCCTGGCGTTCGACGTTCTATTTACTTTGTCCAGAAAGTATGTCCTACAGTGACAAAAGCAATGGTTAGTTCGGCCATACAAGGTTGCGAGGAATGCTGTGCGGTGAACCCTGCCCCAGTCCAGTGGAACAAGGACAAGCTCGGTGTAGACAAAAACTGGTGGCGACTGGGCTTGGATGTGACACATCACATTTTCTAACTTTGACGGATTGCTGCCTGACGCGTTTCACTGTATGCTGCCCACTGGTGCGACAAGATGCATTATCGATTATACAACAATTACGAGCTATCTTCTATGAACATGGTCCCGCCATTGAAATATTGACAGACAACGCCCCAACTTTCTGTAGCTGAGATTTTCAGGACTTTGCGGTCAAATGGGGAGTATGAGTAAAGTACAGAGGGTAATGCAATAGCAGAGCGGTGTCACCGCACCGTTAAAAGGATAGCAGCCAGAAAATGGTTCTCCATTCAAGAAGCTGTGTATTGCTACAACGTCACGCCCAAAGATGATGTAACACCATCAACTGCACCGGCCAGTGGAATATATACATACAGACTGCGGATAAAGGAGATAGATCAAGTAATGCCAAACATTCTGAATAATACTAAAGAACCATATAAAATTGGTGATCTCGTATGGGTCAAGCCCTCAAATGGACATTGCACCACTAGATTTAGTAGAGGACAAGTTGATGGAGTTATTAGCTCCCAAACAGTCCGGGTCAATGGTGTGCCAAACCATGTGAAAAACCTTCGTCCGCGACATGAGTTAAGTGCCTCAGAAGAGCGTCACAGCGAAGATACGTTGTCTGATAGTGATTCGGAGACAGCGATGTTTTGCACAATACAGTCAGATGGTCTGCCCTCTGTGTCAGAGAGTACAGATTCAGACAACGAGGAAGGTCGTCATGACACCGAAAATACCAAGGACTCACAGAATGTAGACGTGGCAGTACTGCCAGCGGAAGCATCTCCACCACCTCTACGAAGGAGTGTTCGTCGAAGGCGTTCTCCCCCACCCTGTCATCTATGTGATAATGAGATCAGGGTGGAGTGTAAGGAACAAGAAGACTTACCTCCTGCAAAGCAAATTTGCTTGGCGTGTCATCTCCTGTTGAAAGATTGTGGGCGGACGTGCAGGGTAAAAAAAATTAATTATAAAAAAAGACTCAGAATTCAAACCAGCTCGAATTTATAAAATCGAAAGTTTCAGGCAAACAAGAAGTAAGTCTCATATGCAAATTGTAATTGCCCCCGATGTGGGCATAAATGGCGAGTCTGGGAGGAAGACGAGAGAACGCATTGTTGGCGTGACAGCATACGTGTGTACTAACGAGACTGAGAGAATGAGTGTAGCGGAACTGAAAGGCAGCAGTCTATGGGTTCTGCAGAACTGACTACAGTTCGCCGTTCTAAGAGACGAGTGGCATGCGTGATATGTAAGCAGAATAGTGGACGCTTACACAAATGTAGCAACAGTCCCTGGCTAAATGGAATGATGGACGAACAAGGAGAAAAAAAATGGCCTACCTTAGAATCCGAAACGAGCGCGAACGTGTTTCGCCTGCAGAGTGCCGGAAGTTAACAATAAAAGCATGAGCGTCCTTGGGGGGGGGTGTTATTTATGAGTTACGGACGTGTAACATATGCAAATTTCGGCCAGTTAGAACTGATATAAAATGAGCAATCTCGCAGGTGGGGGCGTCTTTTTTTATCTTTTGTTCGTGAGTTGGTCGAACGATTCGGGTGTGCGTATCGTCGGAGACTAAGAAAGACTATAGGAATCTATCTTCCTCCTTTATACTTGGGACGGCAGTGTTAAATTTAAAACCAACTCTTTTCCTTCAAAGAGGTCACTAGCAACAGCTCAGTAGACCGGAGGACTGGACGAAAGCAAGCACTTTAATCCATTTCAGTCATCGCAAACGACGGGCAAACTGTATTACCCACAGAAAGAATTGGCAGTTTCGCAGGTTTCATATTTAAAACCGATCCCAGAGTCAGATAATCTCTCGTGAGTTTATCTTTGGACATATGTAAATTTTGGCATTAAATGATACATAAAAACAGGGAGAATGGTTTACATGTGTACCCTGTGTCAAACAGGGTACACATCTGTTTGACACATGTGTACCCTGTGTCAAACAGGGTACACATCTGTTTGACACATGTGTACCCTGTGTCAAACAGGGTACACATCTGTTTGACACATGTGTACCCTGTGTCAAACAGGGTACACATCTGTTTGACACATGTGTACCCTGTGTCAAACAGGGTACACAATCTGTTTGACACATGTGTACCCTGTGTCAAACAGGGTACACATGTCGTGGACAGTAGTATTTGTGCGGAAACTGATTGTGAGCATTGTTTGCAAGGAAAGAAACAAAAAAATATTTAAAGCTTTTTTTCTTTTTTTTTGGTCTGACTTGATTTTTGTAAATATAGTGCATAGCAGGAGGAGTCACATACTTTCTGGAATGTTGTAAGGAGCTGGCCATTTTTTAAAAATGTCTTTCAACTGAGAGATGATAAGCTATGTGTTAGAAATTTATACACTAAAAGCTCAATATCTGTATTATATGTTATCTATTTCTAGGTGATATCACTCTTCAGGTTAATTAATTTGCATATTGATTTAAAAAAAGTATATTTCATTAATTAACTGTCCTTCATTATTGTTCTT
The DNA here is from genome assembly GCA_964036315.1 of Acanthosepion esculentum. Lineage (NCBI taxonomy): Eukaryota > Metazoa > Mollusca > Cephalopoda > Sepiida > Sepiidae > Acanthosepion > Acanthosepion esculentum. Next base: position 10,380,215 of record OZ038517.1, on the reverse strand, counting down.
TTATTTTAGGATTGTTTTGATTTTCACATCAGAAATAGTTCTGTTTAGGAATATTATCTTATATAGTGCAGAAAAGTGATTGAGATTTGCATTTTACTTGGCCTCCAACAAGTTGGCATCTATTTGTAAAACTTTCTTTAACTATAACAAGCCATTTTACGAATGAAATGTTCAATTAAAATTTTTGTTTCAAATATTTCAAGTAGTGAATATATCTTACTTAAGCAATAGTGAGCGGGCAAAGCCTGCTAGTAGCTTATAAAGCTGAAGGTACTCAGACAATGGACAATTCCTGTTTAAATATGAACTGGAAATCAAGGAAAAGATCAAAAATGTAGAAAAAAATCTTAAAGAATTTCCTTTGGTCTTTTATGATACTTCTATGAATGAAAAAATATATGCACACACACACACACACACACACACACAATCTTAGTAGGCCTTCTGACTAAACTGAAGCACAAAGAGAAATATTTTGAAGTTGAAATATAATTATATATAATATATATATATATATATATACACACACACACACACACACACACATATTAGTGGTTGGGGGAAGGAACAAATATTCATGCACCTACAAATTTTTAATTTATTGTATTTCCACCTAATGAATAAACATACATTTCATATAATTAACTGTACACAGATGCATAATAACTAATTAGACATAGAAAACAAAAAAAAATTGATTTAATAGAAATAAATCACATTTATCCATTTTAATGGGTGAAAAAAATATTCGTACAATAATTAAAGAATACATAAATTTCATTTAATACTTTGTAGAATAGCCATTATTCATTTCGACAGCAGCCAATCTCGTAGTTCTCAATTAATGATTTGCAAATTTTAACTGGTATTTTATTCCATTCTTCTTCACATATGGTCTTCAGATCCGAAATGCTTGTTGGAACTCTCGATTGGATTTTAATTTTCAAATAACACCACAGATTCTTGATGGGGTTTAAATCTGGGGACTGACTTGGCCATTTCAAGATATTTACATTATTTTCAGCAAGCCTTTTCTTCGTAGATTTTGCAGTGTGCTTAAGATCATTACATTGTTGGACGATTCAATCAGGAGGAAGTTCAAGATTTTCAGCCAAAATCATTAAATTTGCTTCCAAAATATTTTGATATGCTGCGGTTCTTTAGTTGGCATCTTCCATTCCTGATTTTTCTGGATATATACTGCTGTATTCTAGCATCTAAACGTTGGGTTGTTCTACCTATGTAGTCGACACTGCAACTACATTTAAAATGATAACATTATTAATGTGGTTGGGGGGGTAGAACCTCCTTTCGAGTAGACATCAAAACAGATTTAGTAGAAAACACAACACACACTAGAAGAGAAATAACAATACTCTACTGCAGAGGTAATTTGTTTGGCGAATTTCTCACTTACTGTGCCTAGCCAAGGCAAACGAAAATAAATTGGGCATTTACTAACCGTACTAGGTTTAGTCTCGGAACAATCGGATATTTTCTGATTAACTGACCTAATTGCATCTAAAGGATACCCATTATTAGATAAAGTTTTACTGATCTGTTTTATTTCTTCATCTAATCTTGGTTTTGAACAAACTGTTAGAGCTTTATGTGTTAGGGTCCCAATGAAATTAATCTTCTGCTTGTTAGGGCAAAATGCATCTCGTTGAATATATAAACCAGTAAACGTTAGTTTACTATAAATCGCTGTAAGGTAACATGAAGGAGTTTTGGTTACCAATATGTCTAAGAACGACAAAGTGGAATTAGTTTCTGTTTCCAGTGTATAGATAAAGAAAGAATATGCAAAAAAAACAATGTTGATGGTAAAGAATATTTTTTAAGAAAATTTCTTTTTTTTCCTTTTTAACAGCAAAGAATAAATTCTTAGGATTTCTTACTCTTGAGCATATAACATACAACTGGCCATGTGTAAATATTTCTTTCTGGAGCCAAATTTCAACTTTTTCAAGCATTTGGCCTTTTGATTTATTTTTACTTGAAAACACAGGGCAAACTAGAAACTGGTTTCTTGTATAGATAAAGAAAAAATATACAAAAAAACAATGTTGCATTTTTATTAAATAAGTATTTGTTATTTTAAACATTAAATTGTTTTTAAAATAGTGGGAATATTTTGTATGTTAAATAATAAATGTTTTAATAGACTAACAAAAGTCTCAATATTTTATAACTTAATTTATTGATATAAATCTTGATGCAATGATGGTTGAATTACATGTTTATTTGATGTAACCGTCTTCATCTGTAATGATGGTGTTAATGTGGGACCATGATTGTTAACATGCATGCATCACCTGGTCTGTATTGATATTGGACATTACTCAGGTAACGACAGATTTCAGAGAATTAGGTCATATTATGGAAATGTTGATGAGTCTCCCATTCAACAATCGGTCAATAGTCAAGTGATCTAGGTGTGGCAAGTTAGGTGGCCACATGTTTCATGTGCAGATTAACTGCCACCTAATCTTGGGTCATCACTTTGTAAGCAGGTACAGAGCCCTGGTGAAATATATATGGCCTTCCATCACATGCAAGGTCTATCCAGGGCTTCACAACTGTTTTTCAGCACCTCGGTGTAGCAGCCATATTCAGCCGAAAACTCTGTTGAAAGAAATGGGATGTTATGACATGTCTTTCAGTAATCACCACCCCTAAAGCCATCAAAAAGCAGGAAACTTGGTGTGCATAACCCAAAAGAGTTGGGAGTTCAATACCAGGCCACCGCAGAGGTGAACAAAAACTTGGAGAGCTGAGTTACTAAAGGGAAATAACTGAAACTGAGATATCCAGAAAGGGCATGGCATGCGGAACTAGAACAATCCACCCTAGTAGGCAAAATAAAGGGTTCAGTTTGAAATTCCAATATATGTTACCTAAAGAAGGCCAGAGTGTTCAACAGCCAAAACATTGTCAATTTGGCAGTAAAGATGAGGACAATAGTCCAAACAATGTAAATAATGTACATAATACCTCATCTCAGAAATATAGACAGATACTGAAAGGCCGAAGCGTTGTAATAAATATGGCAACAAAGATAAGGACAATAGTCCGAATAATGTAAATATTATGAATGATTAGAAATAATGTCATTAAAAATAAAATCCCTTAATTCCTTATATAGTAATTTTCTAAGGATAATTTAATTGTAACACAAGACTGAAAGTGTGGATCACCCAGTGAGGATCAAACTCACAACTCAGTCATAATTATTCTAGTGAGACAACCATTACACCACATCAAGGTGCCCTAGTAATTTACTAAGTGTAACTTGGATGTGGCACAAGGCCAAATATATGGAGCACCAGTGATTATCAAATTCACTTCTCAGGCATAATTGATCTAGTAGGATGAGCTTGCTAACCACTACACCATGTCAAAGTGCCCACTTAATTTCTTATATTAAAATTTACTATATTTATAAGGGGAGAATGCTCAGTATCAGAGAGTTTATAGGTTTGTAAGGACATAAGAATAAAAACGTAATGGTAACTGTTAGTTTCATACCACCAAGCAATATTCTGACTATTTTTATGAAATGTCCCGCTCGGTGAAAATTAGAATGCTGCTTACACTCATTACCTACTGAGTCAATCTTCCAATAGTCTTCATTAACTCATTTTATTTAGTTAATATCTGAAATCTTGTCCCATTATAGTGGAACGGCTCTGTGATCTCTATGATGGCTGACACATACATGGAATGTGATTGTGTCAAATCTGTGGCAGATATGTAACTGAGCACCTCAAAATACTTTATGAGCATTTTGGCAAACATTCTTTGGGATTTATGGCTTGTATCGATGTCACATTGAAACACTGGTTCCTGAACGATCAGTGAACTTAAGCAACATCCAGCTTGGTCAGTATCTAGATGGGTGACAGCTTGGGAATACCACATGCTGTAAGCTTGGATGTGCGAGTAGTGTCATGGATAATGGCTCAGAATTGTTAATCGCAGAGCAAATTCCAATTTGCTTTGTTATATTCACTTACACACAAATACCCTGGGGAAAGGTATGAATCCACCTCTTCCCCCCTCAGCTATAGGCTAATTAGTAAGACTTTTATCACTAAAATCATTATTATCCCCTCCCCCTCCCAAGAAAATTGCATGCAAAATATTTAGATTTCAATATTACATAACTCATAGAGGTCGATATACCGCTAAACAAAAACAACCAACCATTTGGGTTATATACCTCTGTTTTTCTGTGGCACGAATGTTTCAAGGCCTCTCAAGTATTGGTCTAAGACAATGAGAATTCAGGGTAACTAATCACCAACAAAACACCAGAAAATGTGAAAGAATTTATGAACTCATCCATGGAGAATATAACCAAACAATCCATTAACTCTTTCTTTTTTTTTTCTTTTTTAAAAATCTGTATCATCCCATCCAAGGCAATAAAGCCACTAAGACACAAAGGGGTTATAGGGTGTGGAAGAATTTGGAACAGAAACATTAATAATGAGCAGGAAGAAGAGTAATCAAGAGGACAGTTGATAGTGATTGACATTTGTAAATTATAGTTGGCTGAAAAGCACAAGCTGGAGGTGTGAGAAAAGAAACTTAGAATAGAATTTATGGTTACATCTAGCCAGCTCAGCTCAACTGTAAATTGATGAGATCTTGACCCCAGTCTAGTACTGTGCTTAAATTCAAAAAGTCTAGGTACCAGAGCAAAGAGTGATATTTATTCTGTTTAATACAGAAATGTGGCACAAGGCCAAAGGGGGGATTGGGGAAAGGATGGTCTCCTTCTGTCTTAACTATAACTTAGCGAGCCACAAACATTGACCCAATCATGCAAACAATATTCCTTACACCAAAACACCACATTCATACGTACCTTTCTTAATACAACCACCATAATACCTCATTGTCTCTATGAAAATACTAACTAGTCCCCATATTTACAATTCATTCCGTGTGGGGAGGGGAATAAAACAACAATTCTAAAAAACTAACCCAATGAGTATTTACAATATGAATACAAAACTATTTACAAGAAACTAAAGAAATTAATATTAGTAATAACCCCCCCCCCCAATCACTAAATGTGGCAGAAATATCAGTTCACTGGCTGGAAACGATGCGGGACTATAATAGTATAAAACATTCATTCATCCGAAGCGCTTACACTGACATGCACTCATTCAAACACAATATCAAATATGAAACCACTCATGCGAAACGAAAGGCGCCCCGCATCCACCAGCAAACTGACATCACTGACCACCTAACAAGGGAGGGGATGGGGAGTTAAACTTAAAGAGAAATAGGGGCAGAAATAAAAGGGGCCAATGAGCATACATACCCTAGCTAAGTTAACTGAAAGAAAAGGAAACTAAAACATCAAAACTGAACCTAACGTAGCCTGGTTTCGGGATGAGTTGCACAAATTCAACCCAGGAAGAGCAATATCCTCTCAAGTGCCACTCAAGGTCAGCTCTTTTCACACGACACAAGCGTGCAAGATGCACCCACCTTTTGCTGAATTCTGATGAAGTGAGCCGCCGCCTTTCTGTCCTAATCTTGACTTTAAGCTGATGCTTAAAGTACAAGATCAGTTGGGAAGAGGTGAACTTCTCGCCTTCATAGAATCCCTTCTGACGTGTCGTCCAAATCACGACTCTCATAACACCTAGCAAGCAGTAGAACACATATTGTTCAGCCTTCGTCAGCGGCAGTGCCACATTGCTACAAATGGAAGAGGCCTCAAGGACAAAGAACTTTCACTGCAACATGCGGACCATGAGGCCTTCAACAAACCTGCACAACGGCACTACCAGCCTGCAATGAAAGAAGGCGTGACACAGGGTCTCCACCTCCCCACCACAGCGTCGGCAGTTTGGAGATTTCTCTAAGCCCACTAAGCAAAGTGTTTTGGTGACCCAGAGGGCCCCACGAATCACCAGCCAGGTGAGTGATGCCTCATCGTTATTGAGACATTTCAACCCGGGCTCCCAAGGCCATATTGAGCGAGCCTCCTGCTTCGTAAGTCCGAGCTCGTCAATCAGCTCATCACGAACGGACCCTGATATAATGTCCTATTAGACAATGTCTGAACGTTGGAGAGGCCATCCGATGCCCGTAAGAGGCGTTTCAGAGCAATATGACATTCACGATAGAAGGAGCATTCGGCTCGGGGTAAACGGTGGGCCTCCTCCTCGTACGAGTGTACACTTCTCAAGGATAGAAAATTTCTACGGGCGTTTTCCTTCCAGAAGGCGCCCTCCTCATCTGATTCGCGACACAAACGATCTAGGAACCCGATGTGAAGCATATATTGACGAATCTCAATGCTTGGCATGCCCAGACCGACTTCAGATGGATGAAGGCAACAGATCTCCTGAGAGACTCTGACGGGCTTGCCTCCCCACAAGAAGGAGAACAAGAGCCTCACTAATGCCAGTAAAGTGTCAGACGGAAGTGGAAGCACAGAGAGTCGGTAAAGGAGAATCGGGTAGATGTGCGAAACACCTATTTCCGCCCTCCCTTTTAAGGAAAGATTCCTCCGAGACCACAAATTAATTGCAATCTTGGCCTTCCCTTGCACCTCCGACCAATTCATTTCCAACTGGAGACCCAGAGGAAAGGTCCAGGAAGAGAAACTCCCTTCCACGCACCCAACCGCAAGCGAACAGACTTATCGCGGTTGATCTTGGCCCCAGTCACCATCTCATAAAAACTGATTTCCTTGCTGATTTTGTCAATCTCGGCTCTGCTCGACACAAGAACCGAAACGTCATCAGCATAGGCAGAATACCTGACCAATGTAGCACCGGTCAGGAAAATTCCACACAGGATCGAATTCGCCTTTAACTTGTGAAGGAAAGGTTCCAACGCAAGAACGTAAAGCAAAGGCGAAAGCGGACAACCTTGACGAATGGAGCGAGATAATATGAAAGACTCTGATCGTACCCCATTCACCTCCACCAGTGCACCGGGAGTCGCATACAGAAGTCGGATTCAGGTGCGAAAGTACCGCCCGAAACCGGCCGCCAAAAGAACAGCCTCCAGAAATCGATCGTCAATCCTATCGAAGGCCTTGGACTGATCTAAATTGATCAACGCGGCTTCACTGTTGACTTGCTCGATGATCAGGCGTATCATATGAAGGTTGTTCTGGATAGTCCTACCCTTCACAGCACAAGTCTGTTCCGAGCCAATCAGACTAGACAGGACAACCTGCAAACGGTTAGCCAAGATCTTAGCCAAAATCTTTAACTCTGTGTTTAATATAGTTAAAGGGCAAAAGTTACCTAACCCTTCCCCACCGTTTTTAGCCTTGCGTAACAACTTGATCACCCCCCTGGTGAAGCATTGGTGTATAGACCCCTGCTTCATCCAGTTGCCGAAAATCAGTGCCAGCAAGGGAACAAAAACAGGCGACTGCCTCAAGTACACTTCGTACAGAAGACCATCTAGTCCCAGAGATTTGTCCAGGCCAACCTGTTTCAGCGCTTCCTAGATTTCCGACTCTGTAATGGGACCCTCGCACCTAGCCGCTTCAGCTGCCTCAAGGCAGGGAAAGTCAGCTAAATAGGTGTCGAACTGAGCTGGGCTCAGACCAGGCTCCCTGGTGAAAAGATCCTGAAAGTACTCACAAAAAGCCTCACATATGCCCTCGTTTGTTGTCACGGTCCGCTTATCTGGTAATGTGACGGATGCGATATGTCGCCGAGATGCATTCCGAGCTTCCTCTGCACGCAATTCAGTGGCCATATTTGTTGCCTCAGAGGACATTCTTTTTAACCTAGCCCTAACTACCAGAGCTTGATCCTTCTTGATAAGCAAAGGGGCCAACTCCGCCTTAGATAAAGCTATGTCCCCACTCTCACGGGATTTGACCACCAGATCAACTTTCTGCTCTAAAGCCGTTTGCACCGACTATAGTAAGCAGCAAATGTTCTGATTTTGAATTTTAAATTATCCCACCAGGCATTTCCCACAACCGCCCCCGTCAGTTCCCTCTATCATTAGTAGCAGCTGGTCCCGGAAATCTTGCTCACCAAATAATGATGAGTTTAATTTCCAGTAGCCAGCCATCTTAACCTTAGGCTTATCTAAGTTTACATGGACCCAGTCTCATGGAAACTTGGACACCCTAAGACTCCTACATCGACTCTCCTAACTAAGATTCGGTCGAGGTAGCTAGAATGCTCCTCTGTAGCCGAGCTGCCACTATTAGTCCAAGTCCACACTACCTCCCGAGGGTGTTCATTCCGGTACTTATCGACAAGATCAAACTTGTCGATAAAGTCCAGAAATGGTTTCACATCCAGGTTGTTAGTACTTGAATTTGGCCCTATACTATCTATATCGGGGTCAATGACGGCATTCCAATCGCCCACTGAAACTAACCAATGCGATGTTGTCAAAAATGGCTTGATCTGCCGAAACAAAACAGGCCGCTCAGAATGGACATTGGGCGCATAAACCACAATGAGACGAAGAGCCTTATCCTTTATGGTAACATCCAGCACGCTGTATCCGCAAAGACAAGAACACACGCAGCCTTCAAAGACTTGCTCACCGGCCAAGATACACCTCTCGAGCGACCATCAAAACAAGCTGAATAGATGGAGAACCCCCTAGACAGTATGTTCTCATAGTCATGAGTAGAAAACCGGGTCTCCTGTACACAACAAACATTCACCTTGAGGCGCTGAAGGTCGTGAGAGGGCCTCGCCCTCGAGACTACGACCTCAGGCCTCGGGCATTCACACTTGCTAACCAGAGACCCATGATGAAACCGATTATGGTTGCTCTCCTGCCTTGAACATGGCCAGGGCTAGGACACCGACGGCCTCTCCCATAGAACCAGTGCCCATCTCAGTCCTGATGGAGCCATCAGGAGACAAGCCGCCAATGTCCAGGGAAAAAAGTTAATTTAAGCACTCTATACAGAGAGGGGTGAACGAAAAGTGGGAGGCTCCCTGAACAAAATTGATTTAATTTCTTTACATTGTCATTATTGAGAAAAGCAATAGGAGGCGCCATGCCAAAGACCTGGCTTGCCTCTGTAACCATAGACAATACATGCTTTCCCGGGGCCCCAGTCCTTATTACAGTTAGTACCCTTTTCGCATTAGGAAAGTTGCTGGCGTCCTCTACATCTAAGTTGTTAATTTTCCGGAATTTAATTAATTGCTTGAGTTCTTTGAAGTTTTTGCACAGTGAAGCAAGCTTCTCTTCCTGTTTTTTGGTGATGGTGCAAACTTTTTCCCCTGTATTGAATTTGGGTGCTTTTTTTTGTACACAGTATCACTGTGGACGGCCTTCTTTGTCTGTTTTCTGATTTTTGTGGGGACCTGATGGGTGTTTGGACAGGAGAAGGTTTAGAATATTTTTGGGACTGGGAGATTTTTGAAGGGTAGTCATTTTAAATGGCGAAGGAGATGGAGATTTAGTCAAAGAAGATGGTGTCATCAGTTTTTGTTTATAAGATGGGGATGAAAGAACTGAAGAAGAGCCAGATGTTTTTTCTTGATGTAGGGTGTCTTTTTAATTTTTGCAGTTTCTCTTTTTTTTCAAAACTGGGTTCATATCTTATTTGTTGTTGCCGAAGATTGCTGGCCGGAGAGCCGCACTTCGCGCTAGTAGAGGGAGTGGGACTGTTTGTGTCTTTCCCTGTTTTGGTTGTGGAACGAGGTCCCGCTGCCTGGGTCTTCCCTTTTGCCCTGCCAATGACCTGCCATTCCCCCTCCTCCTTTTCTGCAACCACACTAGCGGCGGGCAAAGGCTTTTCGGGGAATGGGGGCTGAGATTTGGACCCAACTGGGGGATTTTCCACACCAGTCCCGATCGCTGGCATGCCCATTACAGGCGAGACGGATTGTTCAGACTTGACTAAAGAGGGATTTGATTGGGTGGGGCCAGAACTTCAGAAGCTGCCTTCTCTGTGCAGGAAGAGGACAGGTGACCAGTCTGTCCACACTTCCAGCATGTCGGTTTACACCCTGTTACTATTATCGGCATTTTCTGGCCCTCTACATCCAGATAGTTGGGGATGGAGATGAAGGCCTTTCTATCGATCATCAATTCAAAACTCCACCCTCCCCCGAGGAAGCACTTAGTATCTGTCCAAACTTCCTTCGCGTACTCGTTTTTCTGTGATTTGTAACTGTTTATATTTTTACCGTTCATTGTCTTTTTTTCGTACGTACTCCTTTTAATGATAAAATGTTATTTTAATATTTTATTTTATTAAAAAATTAAAAATTTTAAGTAACCCGTTCTTGCGTGTTTAACTGTTTCATACTACATTTAAATTCATAAAGTCTAGGTACCATAGCAGAAAGTTCATCTGAACAAATACCATGAAAGTATTTATAGAAAAGGCACAGAGAGGCAACTTTATGGCAGTGGGAAAGCAACTGAAGTTGAATTTTGGTTAGGTGGGTTTTCTGGCATATCAAACCTGTGGGTTATTTAATGCCAAATCCTGTTTTTTGTATATATATATATATATATATATATATTCTTATTAAACTACAATTTTCTATGATTTCCCTTGAACGATAATATCTGCTTGAAGCATATCTAAATGTAAGCAAATGATGTCACACACTACGAAATGGACAAAGTTTGATAATTATTTTAAGATATTTTATTGTTATACATTATTTATATAGACACAATTATTTAAGTTAATGCTCTGTTTATAATAAAATGTTTTAACAATTAAAAGCGGTAAAATCGACCTTGCTAACCAGACACTCCTCTGTAGCTAAACTGGTATAGCACGTCAGGCTATATGATGGTTCCGTATAGGATACAGGTTCAATTCCTGTCAGAGGACAAATATTTTCTATGAAAATTTCTCAGGCATTCAGTAAATGTAATTAATACTGTTTATTATAAACAGAGCATTTACTTAAATATTTGTGTCTATTTAAATAATGTATAACAATAAGATATCTTAAAATATATATATATATATTATATATATACACACACACACACACACACTATTTATATTATTCGGACTATTGTCCATCTTTGTCACCATATTTATTACATTTCGGCCTTCTTCAGGTAGTTGGAATGTCAAACTGAACCCTTTATTTCGCTCACTGGGGTTTGATCGTTCTAGTTCCACGTGCCATGTTTAATGGATGTCAGTTATCAGTTATCTCCTGTTAATTCCCCTTTGAAAGTTCTCCACTGCCTTAACTGGGTATTGAACTCACACTCTTTGGGTCCTCTGACTGGATCTAACTAACACCTTTATCCACTGTGACATATGTCCTTGGGGACATCTGTGTATGAATTATAAACCTAATGTCTTCAGCAATCATTTTTTACCAGTGCTCATCTTGCAATTTTTTGCTGTTATCATTCCTTGTTTTTATCAGAGCTCATATTGCAATTTTTGTTGTCATCGCTTTTCTCTGGCACTCCTTATTACTGGTTCCCATATTATATTCATTTCTATGCTTGGCACGTGGAACTAGAACAGTCTATCCCAGTGAGCGAAATAAAGGGTTCAGTTTGACATTCCAACCACCTGAAGAAGGAAGAAGGCCGGAGTGTACAACAGCTGAAATGTTGTAATAAATATGGCTACAAAGATGAGGACAATAGTCCGAATAATGTAAATAGTGTACATAATACCTTATCTCAGAAATATTGACAGATATATATGTATATGTGTGTGTGTGTGTGTGTGTTTATAATATGATAAAGTTAATTGGTAATCTGTATAGATAATTCCAGAGAGGATATAAATCCCGAGAGCTCAATGTCATAAACAGAGCAATTAATAATTAACAAATCAGAGACTTCAGAAAGCCATGGTAATATTCTATTTCACGAGGCTGATAAAATTTGGTTTCGCTTTGTCCAGACCTGTCATTTTCAAAACAATGAATGGATTCAAAAGTAGGAAGGGAAGGAAGGAGGTATATGATTCTTGGAGATGCGATGGTTGTAGCGTTGACCTCTTATTTACCAGACAAGATAAATGGGGTGGGGGTTACATGAAGGATCATAGGTAGGAATTCTGACTGTGATTTATTACCCATTGGTATTTTATGTATACGAAAGGGTAAAACAAAATGTATTCATACACACACACACACACACATATATATGAAATCTCTTTATTTCCTCAGACATGCATATATACATATACCTATCCAAAAATACATGTAAAATATCCGAAACCCAAGTTTGAGTAAAATGTCTTTAAAATTGATGTTATTTTAGAAATCCGAAACGGTTCTTACATCTGCATTTGAAGACAAGCTCGTTTTGTTGATTAAGTAGTTTGTTGGTGTTTTCATATTTGATTATTAGTATTTTTTCCTTGATGCAGAGATCACATCTGTCCCTGAAATTGTTGGGATGTCAGGCCTTAGATATGATCCTCCATTTTAATTGTGGGGTGAAACCTCCATCAATAAGATCCCAATTGTGTTCTCATAAGGCCGTCTGCTGTCTTAGAGATTCATTATTGAAAGAATTGGGACCTATGATTGCATTTAACATGAAGCAGTCCGTTGCCTCTGAGTATTGACTTCAATTTTTACTTCTGTATATATTATTTTTATTATAAAATATTATAATAAAATCATATTGAAATCACTACACAAAAGCTTTCATGTTTCAATAATTTGATTGTACTTCTTTGGGCGATAGTGTGTGTGTGTGTGTGTGTGTGTGTGTGTGTGTGTGTGTGTGTGTGTGTGTGTGTGTGTGTGTATGTATGTATATATATATATATATATATATATATATATATATTTATTCCACTGTCCTTTAAAAGGGCTGTGGTGAAATAATTTATTATATGGAACCTTAAAGTAATCTGTTTTTATTTAAATTATTAGCTCTGATTTACATTGAGCTCTCTGGATTTTATCCTCCTTGGGTCTACACATACGGATTACCAAGTTTTTCGTAAACTAAATATATATATAATATATATATATATATATAATTAATTATTTATTCAAAAATAATAACAAAAATATGCTATAAAATCACTACAAAAATAGCCATTTTGTTTCAACACTTCTGGTGTCTCATCAAATGATGGTGTTGAATGTAATGACCCGAGAAACCGGAATGGTTTCTATGTAGCACTGTTTTTAAACTGAGCAGAACTCATTTGGCTGCTCATGGTTAAAAGTGATTCCAAGCATTTATTGTTTTATATTTTTTGGTAACATTTGGAACAGATTTCCTTGAAATCAATGCATTTTATCAATATGTTCCACTGTAAAAGGTGCATGACAGCCAACACAGAATGGAGGATCTTCTCCTTTAAGCAGATATGAGTGTCTTATGTATATGTGGCCTATGTGGAGTCGAGCGAGGGTTACTTCCTCCTTTCTCACTTTTCTGTAATTCTGGTAGGTCTTGATCATTGGTTGAATCTTTTTTAGTTTATTGTTAGTGCATTTATCCCAGAGAGTTTGCCATTTGTTTTTGTTTTTTTATAAATGTATTAATTATTGGTTTCAGATCAGTGTATGGAATTTTGGTGTTTGTTTTGATACTGTATAGTGATCTTTTGACAGCTTTATACACTTTTTCATTTCTACTAATGCTAACAGGACTCTGTATCCAACAGAAGATAATTGTTTTTGTCTTACAGAGGTTGTTGATTCTTTTACTAAGTTTAATAATTAGTGAATTTCTCCTTTTTATTTTGTATTGCTTAAAGCAGTGGTTCCCAACCACTGTGCCGCGGCACACTAGATTATGATTACTGGTGTGCCGCAAAGAGATAATACCTAGAAGCCATTTAATTTCATTTTGTTTAATAAAGACATTCAATTTCTTAATCACGATGACACTGCTCAATTACGGCAACAGATAAATTAGTTGCTTTTAAGAAAAAAGTTGCAATATGGAAGAAAAGAATGAAGGTAGATGATTTGGATATATTTCCCTTCGGTCGCCAAACCTGCGTTACCGAGATGATTCCCATTATTAGTGAGCATTTGACATGTTTAGAAAATAAAATTGAAGAATATTTTCCCTCAATCAACATTTAAGAATTTGATTGGATTTGCAATCCGTTCCTAGATTTATCAGTCATCAACATTTTCAATTTTGAGTTATGTGAAGAGGAAGAATTAGCAAGCCTTTCCAGTGATCGTGGTCTCAAATTGAAGTACGCACAACTGCCATTGGACGCCTTTTGGATTTCTGTTATGGAAGAGTATCCAACTCTAAGTAAAAAAAGCCTCAATCTTACTGCAGTTCTCAACTTCGTACCTATGTGAACTGGAATTTTCTTACCTAAACAACATTAAAAATAAAAAAATGTGAAAGACTTAAAAATATTGAAGACGAGTTAAGAGTGTGTCTCTCCCACATTCGCCCAAATATTGCAGCAGTAGTCAAGAAACACAACTGTCCCACTGACATTCACCATTATTATTTTATACCCGATATTGAATACAGGATATGTTGATTTATGTGAATAAAAATTCTTCTTATATAATATTCTTATTATTTTATTGCAAAAAGGCTTTAGGAGTGGAAAATATTTTTTTTTGTGATATGTGTGCCGCCATGCCAAAAAGGTTGGGAACCACTGGCTTAAATTTAGGATTTTGAGTCTAAATATCATGAATTTGTTTGATCTGCTGTTTTTAATTACGTTCAATGCCAGATCGATGGCTGTTAACTCGGCGATGTAAATTGATGCCGTCCTTGGCAGTCTCTTTGTCTATTCTTTGCTGCCACCGATGGAAGCACTCCCCGCTGTCTCTTCATCTTCAGATTGATCTGTATATATAGATTCATAGCCAGAATAATTGTCTTTTATGTTTTCAAATGCATCCTGAAATGTTATTTGATTTGTTCTGTTCTTTGAACATTTTGCCAAATCCTGTATGAAACTTGGCTGTTTCAATTGCCAGGGTGGGGTTTTGGAAATTCTTGATTGCTGTATGTGACTAGGGTCCATTTTAATTTTACTGGTAAGCTCCCCAATATGGAGACTGAAGGGTTTAATGGCATCGAGCTTTTGTTCAAAGAGGATTTTGTACTGTGTTTTAAAAACACAGTCATAAGCAGGATTTGATGAGCATGATGATAATTTTGTAACATATATGCTAACTTTTGTCTCCTCAGTAATAAAAGGCTTCATTTGCTTCTATATATAGACTTTCCACTGGAGACAGGGCACGTATTCCGCATGACATGCTGAAAACGGAATATTTAAATGAAAAAAAACAAAACAAGTCCGTCGCAGGAGTCGCTATAAAAGTATTTTGATATGCAAAAATCAAACATTCTCTCCCAGCTGTCGACGAATGGAAAAAATGCTCGGCCGATAAAAGCAGTTGGGGTTCTCAAATCGTGGAAAAACAAAAAGTCAGGTATTGACTGACTGGTTGCGGGCATTGTGATTTGTGTGATAGTACCTGCGAATCGAGTTTTCGGCATTTTCTTTCTGCTCCCGATGTTCGAGTCTGAACATAGTGATTTATTCTCTGTGTTGTGGAAATAATCTGTGACAAATATTTCCTTTGCAACCCCCCCAGATCGCTTACAAGTAGCGTTCTGCCTTTCATTCTGAGGTCTTGAAGGCCTCTCATGATTCCATACCTCCATGTGGTGCCATATGCCTTTTCCAAGTCAAAGAAAACTGCAACCAGGTGCTCCTTTTTAATAAATACCTCTCTTATGAAGGTCTCTAGTCTGATCAAATGGTCAGTTGTACTTTTGTTCGTGAAACCTGATTGTAATTTTGATATTAAATTTTTCGATTCAAGGTATCACGTCAACCTGTCATTGATCATCCTTTCTAATACTTTACAAATACATCTCGTTAAAGGTATTGGTTTATGATTTGATGGATTTGACAAATCTGTTTCAGGTGTATGGGTGTTTGTTTCATCATTGGAGTCTTTACTGAGTTTGGGTATGGGTATTATTATGGCTTGTTTCCAAAGATTTGGAACTTTTCCGTTGTTATAGATCTTGAAAATATTCAAAGGATACTTGAGGTAGTTGCTTGAAGAATTTACAATGAACATCATCAGGACCAACTGCTGCATTGTGGGTTTTGATAAGTGATTCGTTGAGTTCTGCTCTTGTGAAAGGTTAATTATAGCTTTTTGTATTGTTAGTGTTGAAATTGAGTTTTTCTGATTTTTGAAATTCTTCAGTCTGATTCTTTTGAGGTAGAATTCTGTGAAAAATTGTCTGCTAAGATGTTAACCATATCTTTTCTGTTTGTGATCTTTGTGTTGCTTTTTGTGAAATGTTTTATTGGAGTGCTATTATTCTTGCCAGTTATCTTTTTCATTTAGCCGTTTTTAGATTCCGCTGTGGTATTTTCTCAAGTCGAGGACCTGTATTTTCTAAGATGGTTGGAAAGTAACAAGTATTGTCCTAAACTCTCCATGTGTAGTTCATGTATATGGTTGAATCACATAGATCTATTGCTGAAGATGATCCTGTTGCTGGATGCAGGTCTGTATTCATCTTATTGTTGTAGAGGCAATGGTTGTTTTGTTTATGACGTCTTCTATAATCTGACCTTATTTTTGTTTGTTTCTTTGCTTCTCCATATTTTATTTTGGCAGTTGAAATCTCCCAATAAAATAAAAGGTTTTGGGAGCTGTTTTATTAAATGATCTATTTCTGATTGAATGATGTTGTGATTCTATGGTATATAAATGGGACAAATGTTTATTGTTTTGTGTAGTGTTGGCGACACTGCAATTGCCTTCAAGTTAGTGCCCAGAGTGATCTGGCTCTGTGGAATTTTGTTATTAATAATTATCGACGTTCCACTTGATGCTCTGTCAGTATTTATATTTATATAATTGTATGAGGTATAATTTTTTATGTTTGTCGTTGTTTTCCTTAAAAAACGTCTCTCGTAAGTATATGACTGCCAGGCATCTTCAGTTTGCCAAGATTTGCTTTTGCACTTCTATCATTCCACTGTTATTTTATTAGATATAGTTTTACTTTTATTTTGGTTTAGGCGTGATTTACCATTAACATCCATTTCTTCCAGTCGTTCCGTTTGTTTCGGTCAAAATAGAGTGTTCTTTTTTTTTTTTTTTGACAGTTTCTGCTTCTTCGGAATGGTTTCTTTTCTAGTTTTTGTTTTGGGGATATCCTCCATTGGCCTTGGTAGACATATAGGAGATTTGATCTTTGTTGGGATATTCTTTGCAGCAGAACCTCATCTATTTGTTGGTTTTGTTTCATTGGTTTTGGATTATTTTTTTTATTTTTTTTGTTTCTTCTAGAGTTTCATAATAGACGCTTCTTAGGCTTTTTCGAAGTTTGGTCACTTGTCAATGCTCAACTGCAATAGTCTCTCAACTAGCTCAACGTATCTGGTTTCTTGTTTAGTTTTTACTTGGTTGATCTCATTGGTCTTTTTTGCTACCCTCGCATATGTTTGTGTTTTCGTATAGGACATCACAATTTTTCTGGCTTCTGGAAACAATACATTTTTTGCGTGTTTTACCTGCAGTATTTTCTTTTCCCTCCTGTACATAATCACATATTTTTGAAAATGCAGGGTGGTCCTCATGGCAGTTCGCACATCATTTCTCATTCTGTCAATCCTCTTCAACATGGGATGGATCTTTCTTTTGCCACATCTACCACACACTTGTTGTCCTTTGCATATGTCCTTGTGGTACCCAAATGTCTGGCATTTGAAGCACTGTAAAGGAGCTGTCTATATTTCTGAGATGAGGTATTATGTACAGTATTTACATTAGTCGGACTATTGTCCTCATCTTTGTCGCCACTTTTGTCACAACGTTTCGGCCGTTGTACGCTCTGGCCTTCTTCAGGTGGTTGGAGTTGTGAGTTCAATACCCGGTTCAGGCAGTGGAGAACTTTCAGAGGGAAAATTAGCAGGAGATAACTGATAACTGACATCCATCAAACATGGCTCGTGGAACTAGAACAGTCTACCCCAGTGATCGAAATAAAGGGTTCGGTTCGAAATTCCAACCACCTGAAGAAGGCCGGAGCGTACAACGGCCGAAACGTTGTGACAAAAATGGCGACAAAGATGAGGACAATAGTCCGACTAATGTAAATACTGTGTAAAGGAGCTGGTATGTAAAGTTCTATTTTTTCGATAGTGAAGCCTATTTTGATTTCTTTGGGAATTGTGGGCTAATTAAATGCCAGTATACATGTGCTCGTTAAGATGGTTTTGCCATTCCTTCTAATATTTATCATCCTGTGTTCAGTAATGCCCTGCTTCTACAGTGCCACTTTGCTCTCCTCTTTTGTTGCCAAACTCAGTTCCCGACTTCTTATTACACCTTTACAAGTGTTCAATCATTCATGTGGATAAGCTTTACATTTGTGATTGTGAAACTTTTCCATTTTTTACACTGTTTACATTATTCAGACTATTGTCCTCATCTTTGCTTGCCATATTTATCACAACGTTTCGGCCATTGTATGCTCCAACCTTCTTCAGGTGGTTGGAATGTCGAACTGAACCCTTTATTTTGCTTGCTGGGGTAGACTGTTTTAGTTCTACGTGCCATGTCAAATGGATGTCAGTTATCAGTTATTCACCTAAGTTCTCCACTGCCATAACCAGGTATTGAACTCACAACTCTTTGGGTTCTGTCACTGGATCTAACCAATTCCTTTATACTGTGTCCTTAAGGACACATGGCACAGTGGATAAAGATTTTCCATTTTTAGTCTGATGCATTTGTGTGCATCTGCCTATAAAATGGTAGGAGAAAGTGTTTTGCGGTCATTCCTAATCCAGATGGCCACCTCGACATGGTGTAATGATTAACAAACTTGTCTTGCTAGAACATTTACAACTGAGTAGTGAGTTCAATTCTCATCGGGTGCCCCATACTTTCGGCCTTGTGTCACATCTAAGCTACACTTAGAAAATCATGTTTGGGCACCTTGGCGTGATGTAATGGTTAGCAAGCTTGTCTTGCTAGAAAAATTACGACCGATTAGTGAGTTGGACCCTTACTGGGTGCTTCATGCTTTTGACTCTGTGCCACATCTAAGCTATGCTTAGACAATCATTTGTAGGAGTCCATTGGAGTTAGGCAGTTTGTTACCCGGCTCGCAGGTGACTTGTTGAACTCTCTGCCTACAGAGAGGAACCCAGACGTGGTTCTGCCAATGGGCAGCCTATTGTCTGGGGAGGTAGACAAACCTGACTCCGTGTATGCAGGGTCCACAGGAAATTTTTGCCTAAGCCTATGGGCTCGGATTCGCCCCATATAAAAATCGGTCTTGTGCCACATCCTGCCTTGTGTGGAGCTTGGTAAATACCATTCCTAATCCAGATTGAACCCAACCCAACACTACCACACCAGCTATAGTCTGTTCTCTGCTATGTTGCAACTGGTGTTGTGTTTACCTGTCAAGTTGGATAATCAACAGGCCCATGTTAAACCTTTTAGCTGAAAATGAATTCAAATCACAAGTCCATTCTGATAATGATAAAGAACTATTTATTTTTTGTAGCTGGAGCCAACGATAATCTCCATACAAGAATTTATTTCCTTACAGGCTTTTTACTGTGAGAATTCAATTGTTTCAACAACTTCTTCAGTTTCCATTCTTTCTTTTAAGTTTCTTTTTTTTTAGTTCAACACCATTCTTTTAAATTCAGCAAAAAGCAGTTCTGTATCTCTGTCATGTTATTAGCCTTACTGACAGACTGGGACATCTTTCCCAGTGAACGTAGGTGTGAACCTGTGGGATCACTCCTATTGTGTGAAACTGACCCAAGTAATCACTTTCCCAACCGACAAAGTTTCTCGTCCTGAGTACGACATTAAACTGCATCCAACAGCAAGGCCTCTGATCAGGAGGTTTTGAGGAAGCGTGGAACCACCTCTTAATTGCTGGTGTTCCCAGGTCCACCCTGACCTGGGGTGGTAGCACCTGTTGGGGTCCCAGCTATGGGAAAATAGTGAACTTCCAGGTCTTTTCCAGCACATTGAAACAATGATGTGGCCAATTACACTTTTTTGAAACAATGATGTTGCCAGCGATACGTTTTTGAAACAATGATGTTGCCAGGGATATGTTTTTGAAACAATGATGTTGCCAGCTATACGTTTTTGATATATTTAGTAAATACTGGACCTGGCATTAAATAACCCATAGTGGTTGATATGCCATAAAACCCCAAACAACCAACCAACCAACCGACAAAGTCTCTCCATGAGAGCAGTACCACGAACGTACTGTCAATTCTCTCTTGCGTGGTGTTTTTATGCCAAGCTGACCTTGCAAAAAATTTGCATATGCCTAACCACTCTCACCAATTCCCAATTTGCATACACCCAACCTCTCTCGTGAATTCTCCTAGCTCCGAGACCATGTCTTTCTTAAATTAGGCTGTCAGGGTGGACATATTTCTCTTTCCTTTACTCATTTTGCACGCCAGGCATGTTACGTGCTCACTTATGTCACATGAGGTAAGTCATCTTCTCTTCTACCAGCAGGGATAGCCTCGTGTTCACAGGAATAAAAAAACATACAAAGAAATAACACTGGAAGCATGTTAAATTGTAAATTAAAATCATATAATTTTATTTATTTTTGTGTACTGGTGTGCTTGTATTTTAGTTGTGTGCGTTCTAAGGTTGCACGTAATAGAGGAAGAAAGTCACTTCATTTTAGGACAAGCAAGGTGCTGAGGAGATGAGATGGACGTCTTGACCCTCCACGGGTCTGTAACGAAGAGAGTGAGTTTGGGGTTTTCTGGCACAAAGTATTTGTTTTCAGACAGGAAAATTTTCTGTTGCATGCTGGGAGAACATTCATTATTTTTTTTATTTTTTTTTTTAAAACAAAGTTTTAATGTTATTTCTTTTATTTTATTTTATTTTTTATTATTATATTTATTATTTTATATTTGTAAAGTCTGTAGGCACTGGAATTGTCACATAAGCCTTTTCCTCGGACAAAGAAAAATGTCTTGATAAAAACCAAATGCCCTGAGCTGGTTATCTAATGCCTGCTATATGAACCCATAGATATATTTAACTTTATTTTTTTAAAAGCAGGGTTAAAAAATAAGAAATACATGTGTTTTGGGTGAATAGGAAAATATTTAGGTAATTTTTGCTCACTCGGGCATTTGAACATTGTCATTTACACACCTTTTTTAAATTAGGAATATGGGTTTTTAATACATACCAATTACAGTCTCCATGCCTTAATCAAGGTTTTTCTCGTATATTCAAATTAACCATTTCATTTGGTTACTTTTTTCATTATAGTTTTCTCAAGTTTCTGTATCTCCATATTTATTTTCATATCTTTAATATGAATCTTTAATTCAATTTAGCCACAAAACATTATCCACACTACGAGTAAGATGGTCATTCTGCAACACATAGATCCAACAATATCTTTTCAGCTCAGATATTTTTCATCAAAGACTCAGCTAGGTTCTTTCGGTCTACAATTTTGCTATGGTCATGTGATCTGTCATATATGAATGAAAAGTGTCACTGCTGACACCGGAGTTTGAACATGAATCACTAGACAATGAGAATATAAACTGCCATTTACTATATAGTAGAGATATCATTTCACTGACTGCTGGTTACAATGACGTGTTTCACTATTGTGTTAACCTGGACGTTAAAGGAGAATGTCGCAAGATCAATTAGTACTTTTCTTAGCAGCTCTATGTAGTCGTATATTAACTGATAAGTAATCAGTAATCTTCCCCTTGACTCTTTACTTCTTTGTTAATGTATTTAATTACATTTGGTAATTAAATACTTTATAATTTTATATTGAAGTCTTTCTGTTATTACTTGTATTATGTACATGTGATAGATTACAAAAGGATCTCACCTTTCATTTAGCAAAAGATTCGTTAACATGATTTTTAAATCAGTTAGGTTCTTTGCTTCTAAAATTTTTACTATGGTCATGTGATCTGTTTTGGTAAGACCCAGTTACCCTCCTCAATATTATGAATGGACTGATTCATTCATGATAAGTAGTCCTGCATAATTGTTGGGGAAGAGAAAAAGATAATACAATTGCAGTGTATTGTTTAGCTGAGCATTGAATACTACTATCATGGCTGATTCTGTCGAGTTAAGTGTTGTCTTGCCAGACCCCACAACACAACAGGATCCAACTTTCATTTAGCCAAAGATTCGTTAACATGATTTTTACCTGAAACTCAGCTAGGTTCTTTGCTTCTACAATTTTGCTATGGTCATGGGATCTTACCTTTCGTATAGGCTTATGGTCATATTACGTCGAAACACCAGTTTCTGTACAATCACTGAATGTAATCAACACTGAGCCTAGTGACTACTTAGATGGGTGATGACTTGGGAATAGCATAGAGAAAATATCAAATAAGAAAGAATATAGTTGTTTTATAAATTGTCGACATCAGTTGTTGCGTTTCCATGGCAAAATTGTTCTGCTGTCATCTGTCAGATAACCTTTCAAAGGTAAGGGATTGGGGTTCAAATCTTATCGGAAGTTTTTTTTTCCTGATCAATGCCGCTTATGTCAGAATGTAAAATAACCTGTGAATTGCAATAAAAATAACATGAAAGATAAACTAATTCAAAATTAAAAAGGAGATTAGTTTTTAATAGTTAAGCAACGTTGAGCCTGGTCAGTATCTAAATGGGTGCCTGCTTGGGAATACCAGGTGCTGTAAGCTTGGATGTGCAGGTGGTGTAATGGATAACTCTTAGGAAAGGTATAAATCCAACTTCCCCTCCCAGCTATGAGTTAATTAGTAAGACATGTATTGCTAAGTCATTGTTTCCCCACCCCAAAAATTCTTAGAATCTAAAAATATTTTCTGGCTTTAAATAATCTGAACAGGGTTGATAAGTCATAGAAATCAATCACAATCCTCATTCTCTTTCAGTCCCAGTAATCCCAGGCGTCTTAGTGGCATTATTGTCTTGACTGGGATGAATTGATTAATTTTTTCTTTCTTTCTATCTATCTATCTATGTATATATATATATATATATATATATGGTAACATGAATAGTTTTTTGGGGTTTAATAAGTAAAAAATGTTATATGGCAGTGAATACTGGACAATTTCCTCAAAGATGAAGAGATTTGAAGCAACAGAAATGAGGTTTTACTGAAGGATGCTGAGGATACTATGGACTGAACATGAGAAGATTATGAACCAGATGATAGGCGAATTTATCTACTCATATATGGGATTAATATAAGTAAAATTTTGTCACTTAGCTGATTGATGTTACCTTCAAAATACCAACTCCACGGTTTCATAAGTGGACCTGTCCATCCACTCTTCAGTGGCTATCAGTAATTAATTGCTTATATTTTTCAATTATTATTTTTTTTCCTTTTATCCATCTTTGATATATCTATCTAGCTATATATATATATATATATATATATATATATATATATATATATATATATATATAGCTGTTTGTTCACATCTATCTAAGACTTTTTTCGTATCTATCTATCTAAGACTTTGTTCGTATCTATCTATCTAAGACTTTGTTCGTATCTATCTATCTAAGACTTTGTTCGTATCTATCTATCTAAGACTTTGTTCGTATCTATCTATCTAAGACTTTGTTCGTATCTATCTATCTAAGACTTTGTTCGTATCTATCTATCTAAGACTTTGTTCGTATCTATCTATCTAAGACTTTGTTCGTATCTATCTATCTAAGACTTTGTTCGTATCTATCTATCTAAGACTTTGTTCGTATCTATCTATCTAAGACTTTGTTCGTATCTATCTATCTAAGACTTTGTTCGTATCTATCTATCTAAGACTTTGTTCGTATCTATCTATCTAAGACTTTGTTCGTATCTATCTATCTAAGACTTTGTTCGTATCTATCTATCTAAGACTTTGTTCGTATCTATCTATCTAAGACTTTGTTCGTATCTATCTATCTAAGACTTTGTTCGTATCTATCTATCTAAGACTTTGTTCGTATCTATCTATCTATCTAAGACTTTGTTCGTATCTATCTATCTATCTAAGACTTTGTTCGTATCTATCTATCTATCTAAGACTTTGTTCGTATCTATCTATCTATCTAAGACTTTGTTCGTATCTATCTATCTATCTAAGACTTTGTTCGTATCTATCTATCTATCTAAGACTTTGTTCGTATCTATCTATCTATCTAAGACTTTGTTCGTATCTATCTATCTATCTAAGACTTTGTTCGTATCTATCTATCTATCTAAGACTTTGTTCGTATCTATCTATCTATCTAAGACTTTGTTCGTATCTATCTATCTATCTAAGACTTTGTTCGTATCTATCTATCTATCTAAGACTTTGTTCGTATCTATCTATCTATCTAAGACTTTGTTCGTATCTATCTATCTATCTAAGACTTTGTTCGTATCTATCTATCTATCTAAGACTTTGTTCGTATCTATCTATCTATCTAAGACTTTGTTCGTATCTATCTATCTATCTAAGACTTTGTTCGTATCTATCTATCTATCTAAGACTTTGTTCGTATCTATCTATCTATCTAAGACTTTGTTCGTATCTATCTATCTATCTAAGACTTTGTTCGTATCTATCTATCTATCTAAGACTTTGTTCGTATCTATCTATCTATCTAAGACTTTGTTCGTATCTATCTATCTATCTAAGACTTTGTTCGTATCTATCTATCTATCTAAGACTTTGTTCGTATCTATCTATCTATCTAAGACTTTGTTCGTATCTATCTATCTATCTAAGACTTTGTTCGTATCTATCTATCTATCTAAGACTTTGTTCGTATCTATCTATCTATCTAAGACTTTGTTCGTATCTATCTATCTATCTAAGACTTTGTTCGTATCTATCTATCTATCTAAGACTTTGTTCGTATCTATCTATCTATCTAAGACTTTGTTCGTATCTATCTATCTATCTAAGACTTTGTTCGTATCTATCTATCTATCTAAGACTTTGTTCGTATCTATCTATCTATCTAAGACTTTGTTCGTATCTATCTATCTATCTAAGACTTTGTTCGTATCTATCTATCTATCTAAGACTTTGTTCGTATCTATCTATCTATCTAAGACTTTGTTCGTATCTATCTATCTATCTAAGACTTTGTTCGTATCTATCTATCTATCTAAGACTTTGTTCGTATCTATCTATCTATCTAAGACTTTGTTCGTATCTATCTATCTATCTAAGACTTTGTTCGTATCTATCTATCTATCTAAGACTTTGTTCGTATCTATCTATCTATCTAAGACTTTGTTCGTATCTATCTATCTATCTAAGACTTTGTTCGTATCTATCTATCTATCTAAGACTTTGTTCGTATCTATCTATCTATCTAAGACTTTGTTCGTATCTATCTATCTATCTAAGACTTTGTTCGTATCTATCTATCTATCTAAGACTTTGTTCGTATCTATCTATCTATCTAAGACTTTGTTCGTATCTATCTATCTATCTAAGACTTTGTTCGTATCTATCTATCTATCTAAGACTTTGTTCGTATCTATCTATCTATCTAAGACTTTGTTCGTATCTATCTATCTAAGACTTTGTTCGTATCTATCTATCTAAGACTTTGTTCGTATCTATCTATCTAAGACTTTGTTTGTATCTATCTATAAAATACCAAATTGTAATTGATAGGGATTATTCCAAAGAGGACCTCTTGTCTATATGAGAGCTCAATGTATGATACAAAGCAAATTATAAGACTTATTAGGAAAAAACTGAAAAATCCATATTTGGTAATAAATTTATTTCAATAAATATGCTTATATTCATCAAAATAATTTTATCACTATGAAATTTAAGGTTTTTCCTAATTATCCTCATATATATATATATATATATATATATATATATATATATATATATATATATATACACACACACACACACACTGTTAGCCCACTCAATACAAGGCCCAAGAGCCACTCACAGTAGAGAATTACTAAAAGAGAGGGAAGGAGGGAGTAAGAAATTCATATTTTATGAGGACCTGTGTTAGTTATTGATTGACCCTAAACTTAAAAAAAAACAAGACTGTAGCTCTCAGGGAAACATCCTCTCGGGAGTCTGTTTGACAAAGTAACAGTTTTTAGGAAGAAGCTGTCTGAGTGGTACTTCCTCCTTCCCAATGGAATACAGAGGGAATAAGGATGGCTTGTCACCATAAACATGGCATCGCAGGTCCTAGCTGTGAAGGTCTGAACTGGTGGGTCTAAGGAATATAATTCTTCTAAACATTTTCCATCGTAATAGTGATAGAGCAGTGAGAGGCTAATGACATTTCATTTGTAGGATAAGGTGGAGAATAATTCATTGCCACAAGGCCACGTAATCGCTTTTTGAACTCTGTTGAGGCTGAATGATGATGAATGGACAGGTACTAGCTCAGATATGGCAGCAATATTCCATTCTTAGCTTGATTTGACTCTTGTTAGGTATTTTCTGGAGTGATACAAGGAACTGACTATTCTTCCAGCATCTTTTGTGGTGACACAAATATATGTGTTGCCTTTGCAATCAGGAATGATTTTTAGACCTAGTAGGCATTTGAGGCAAGGAGCCTCTTTGAGGGTATGACAACTTATCAGGATTGGTGCCGATGGTGGTGAAATGTTACTAGATTAGTTTTGAATGTACTAAACGATACCAGCCAGTCTTTTTTTCCCCCCGTGAGAGATAGCTCAGAGGAGAAATCAGCTGCCAGGCATTTGTCATCAAGAATTTTGGAGGTGCACCCATACACTTTAGTATTATATGCATATATATTTGCAAAGGATCTGAGAGAATTAGCAACATAATGGTTTCTCATATACAATAGTTAGAAGATTGCACAACTAACTTTATGGCAGTGCACGAAAACAAAACAGAATTTCTTCTCTGGCTGGGCAACGCCTTTGATGTATCCCATGAGAAATGTAACTGTTTTATTACTGGAACAGGGGGGAAAAATCATGATTGACAAAATAGTATTTAATTAAAAATGTAACTAAATAGCATTGATTCTATGCAATTTCCATTTTGTTGAGATGAGTCAAGAAGTGCTAAAAAGTCCTCAGCCCAACAAAAAAGCTGTCCTGCCTAATGTTTGGTTAGATTGTAGGAAGTGGGTCAGACCGATGACTTTTCAGCACCCCCTCATATAATTAGTTCAAACTTTTTTTTTTTTTTATTGCTTCTTTCTGTTTTTCCTATCTTTTTTTTTATTTTTCTCCCTTTTTGGGTTTTTTCCTTTTTGCCTTTTCAGTATTTTATTTTATTTATTTTTTTGCTGGGGGAGGGGGTAATCATTTCAAAAGCGCTAAAGTGAGGGAGAATACGATTCCCTTTTTATAGGTTTAAAGAGCACCCCCTAGCAAGTGCTTTTGGCAGAGCCAAGTGGGATAACCCCTAAAAGCACAATAAAAGAACAAAAATTAAGAAGACAGGATAACGATGGACATTGCATTTAAATTTGACTAGGAAGTAAAAAGCCGGAAGAGAGTTCCCCAAGTGAAAAGTGCAAGAGAAGAAACTGTTAGCACAGAAGTTACAGTTTACATCTAGCCATTTTAACTGTAAAATGATGAGACATTGCCACCAATCTAGTACTGTGCTTAAATTCATAAAGTCTAGGTACCATAGTGGAAAGTTCATCAGAACAATTACTATGAAAGTATTTAACAGGCACAGAGAAACTGGAAGAGAGCTCCAAAAGCAAGAAGTGCGAGAGAAGAAACTGTTAGCATAGAACTTACGGTTACATCGAACCATTTCAACAGTAAAATGATGAGACCTTGCCGCCAATCTAGGACTACACTTAAATTCATAAAGTCTGCGTACCAAAGAGGAAAGCTCCTTAGAACAATTACCAGAAGAGAGTTCCACAGATGAGAAGTATAAGAGGAGAAACTGTTAGCATAGAACTTACGGTTACATCGAACCATTTCAATTGTCAAATCATGAGGCTTTATCGCCATTCAAGTACTGTACTTAAATTCATAGATCAAGGTACCATAGTAGAAAATTCATCAGAACAATTACCATGAAAGTATTTAAAGAAAAGGCAGAGGGAAGCTATATTATAGCAGTGGGAAAGGGATTCATTGCATTGAAACATTGCAGATTCTTTTGGGGATTTTTATCAAGAATCTCTGAATATATAGCAGAAGCACCAGACCAGATGTGGCAGCGATATTCAAAGCAAGGACGAATATGTTTGGGTTTTTTTCCCCCTTAACAATCTAATTTTTACATTTTCTGTTTTTTTGTTTGGTTTTTATTTTAATTCTGTTTTCAGTCAGTTATGTGCCATGTGTGATACACGCTTAGGCAATCATGTATCTTTTGATACATGACTGACGAGGCAGATTTTTTTCCCCACAGTAGGTAGCCATTTCTTTCTGCGGTAGATCAGTTGCCATCCAAGGCTATAGAGCCAGGTCTGTCCTGCTATTTACCCATAGCTGGGGAAAGAAATAGAGGATTCATACCTTTTTCATGGGTATTAGAACGTAAGTGAATGTAAATGGATTCAACTGGAATTCCTGCAATTCGAGCCGCTATCCATTACTTCACTGTGCCTCCTGTTTTACATTATCTGTATTTCATTTCTGTTTTTGCAGTTGTTTTTTTTTGTACATTTTATTTTATTTTTTTTATTCTTTTTCTTTGTCTGACTTTTTATATCTGCTCTTTCTCTTATCTCCTCCTCTTTTCGCTTCTACTTTCTTCCAGTTAAAGGGATTTCCTCTCCATTCCGTTTAGCCATTTCGGGGATTTATTCCAATATGGTGGAATAGCAATTATCTCCGTTTCTACAGTCACTCAAGGAATTAGCAATGAAACCTGTTCTTCACTGAACAGCGACGCTTTTTTTCTCCCTCTTTCTTTTTACTTGGACTCCATATTTATTGAATTTACTTCTGGTTGCTTTGTGAATGCTGATATCAAATGTCGTCATATAAAAGTCGATCTTCTTTTTACTTCGATTCAATCCCTGCCTTTCTCCGCCACCATCGACCTCTTCCTTCTGCTTTTCAGTCGGCGTTGTCTTTTTCTCCTTAATGACCTCACTTTGATCAACTCACGCGCGCACACAGCCACTTGTTTCTTTCACCCACTCCCTTTCCTTTTTATGTTAAATCTTCTTGTCTGATTTTATCTTCTTTTCTTTTATATATATATATATATTTTTAGTCCGAAGAGACTTGATTTTTTTTACAGCCACTTAGGATGAAATGGATTGTCTCTGAAATCCCGAGTTTTAGGCTGAAATATTAACCCCCCCCCCCCAGAAAAAAAACTAACAACTTTATACAGAAACAAATTCAAACCCAAAACGATTGTGAGAAAAATGTATGTCCTTTTATTTTTTCTGTCTCTCACGTGTTTGTATAATAATAATAATAATAAAAAACAACGTTATGATTTAGTTTTTTAGTGGAAACACTTTTTAAAAATAGACGCTTATTTTTTAAACTGTATTATTACGTCTCGGCTTGCACATTAAGCAATGAATGGAAAATAGAAAAATTCTGTTTAGCGTAATCGGACTAAAAAAACTAGTCAACTCTGGTGTTCTTTTACACTTTGTTAGTCCAATGAAGTCCTTTTAGATAGGTACCTTCATGAGAACTAGTAAAATAACAAATTTTTAACACGTTTTTTTTTTTTTTTTTTGTATGACAGACATTAATTTGTAAAATCTTGCAAAAATAAAAATAATAGTTGATGCTAAATGAAACTTTCAGAAACTATTCACAGGTGATGGAAATTATTATATGTTTTCTTTTTTTTAAAGTCATGGAAAAAAAAATTTTTTTTTGTATTTATTACCCCCCCCCCCCAAACTAATTTTATGAATCCTCTAGAAATTCAGTCGTATTCAGTTTTTAGTGATTATATTAGTTAAAAAAGCGCAAGGCTTTGAAGAAAGCAAATTATGTAATTTTTTTTTTTAATTGAACCCTCCCCCCTACCTGAAAATCAGGTCTGAATTGTAATATACAAACAAAACTCAATAAAACAAAGATATTATTTAATTTCAAATGCTTTTATTTGCTTTTATGAATATGGACAATATTTTCTGAAAGCAAAAAGTTTTTTCAATAAAAAATGGATTTTTAATACAGTTATTTGTTATTTCTTTAATTATAATAGATTTTTACATTTAAGTTGTTAAAATATAAAATTAGTTAAAAGCCGCATTCAGTTTCGTAAATGTCCTTTTGAGATAGATCTTTTTTAGCGTGTTGTAAATTGCATCGTTTTGACTAATCAGACGACCCGCAGTAATTAAGAAATGTAATTTTGTGTTTATAATACAGCTGTAATTATAAAGTATGGAAGACCAACAAGAATATAATTAATTTGCGTTATTTGAGTTAAGCATTGTTCTCTGCTGTTAAGGCCCTTATTTTTTGCGAAACATGTGTGAAGTTAATTTGATTTTTCAATTTGAACTGAGAAGTGTATCTACAAGTATCAGTATCATCTTATG
The DNA here is from genome assembly GCA_964036315.1 of Acanthosepion esculentum. NCBI lineage: Eukaryota > Metazoa > Mollusca > Cephalopoda > Sepiida > Sepiidae > Acanthosepion > Acanthosepion esculentum. The sequence goes on along the minus strand of OZ038517.1, from coordinate 10,349,730 downwards.
AAATTTATATGATTTTATTTTTATATTAATTCCAGTTATGACATTTTTCCATGAATGAAATATAAAAATGAATAAAATGAATGGAAATACAAATAACATGGTAAAATGTAGTAAATGTACATAAAATTATAGTATTTTATGTACACTTCTGATAAAATTTCATAAGAAAGGTGCCTATAAATTAATTAGATACCTTTCTTATGAAATTTAATCTCACTCTCAACAGTCTTATTTTAATTTCTTTATAATATATTTTCCATAAAGCATCGCAAACGTAAAGGTGAAGGCTAAGTACAAAAAAAAAAATTAGAGTGCTGAATGTTTTCCTTAAAAATAATGAGGTAAATAATTTGTTCACTTAAATCTAAATAATTTCACTTCTCTCATTCCATAGAATAAATTATCCTCATGTAAGCTGTCAATATGTCTTGAAATTGTCATTTGTCACCTGTCAAGTGACGTGAAATGTTATGACCTGCTTTATTTTATTTTCAAACTACTCCTTTTTGGTACAGAAGCTAAATAATGCTGGTTTCAAAATATTTTAAATAAACATTATAATTTCTGATTTTCTTTAAAATGTTTTGAAAAAATTATAATTGACTTTTAAAAGAATTTCAAACTGAGATTTTCATTTTTTTTTTTTATAAAAATGGCTGACATGATTGATTATCTGTCAATTTTGTTGACTAAAAAAAAACAAGATTTTTAACAAAAATTTTGGACGTGCTAGGAACGATTAAAAAATGTAAAAAAATACCCCCCAAAAATTTTGATCTTTCCTCTTAATAACAACATAAACATTTAGCCGATAAAGTTTTGTTTTCATCAAGTTTGGCGTCTTATTTGTCATGCTCTGCTCTTTTTTAGTGATCTCATGGAGGTACCTACTTTTCGGGGACAAAACTAGTTACACAGAATTTCTTGCCTTTCAATTATTGCTTGACCTTGTCCTGATATATAGAAATTTAATTTATATATCATATTCCTCCCACCATCATATATCGGACTAAAAACGGTTAATTAATTAATTAAAATGAAATAAAACTAGAGAAAAAAATAAGCCTACATTACGTGTTTTGTTCCTCAAAAGGACTTCTTCAGACTAGTTTTATCGATGGCGTCATGTGCATAACGGGCGGGGAAGAAATACAACAAAAATCCATGTTAGAATTTTACATCGAGAAATGCTTAAGATACAGGGACTGTTTAACTTTTGCTGTCCAAATGTAAAAAAAAGAAAAAAAAAAAAAAGTCCTGATAAAACCAAAGCTAAAAGCGATAGAAATCTGAATGTCGTCGGTTACACTAAGATTCATCAATCATTAGATGCCCCAAAATTAAGTTTTAAGCATCTATCTTTTTCGAGCGTTTCTCGATGTAAAATTGTAACCAGCATTTGTTTCAATTCTTCCTTCTTCTATAATTTCACACACTGAGTTTCGTTAAAAAGAAAAAGCGAGATTTTAAAAAATGAATTTAAAAAAATTAAAATCTTGAAGTTTTTTTTAAATTTTTGGTTTCATTTCAAGCTAACGAATTAAATTTAATATTTCCAATTAGCAAAATACTTTGCTGTATTTCAAAACGAATTTAAATTGATCGGAATGAGTTTTTAAATTTGTTTTTTTTTAAATCAATGATTTTTAGCTATAATTACAATTCTCTCAACACAACAAAATTCTCTTTATTAAAAAAATACTTTTCTGAAATTTTATTCAGACATTAACTGATTTAATAACTTTTATTTCATCTGATTTGAAATATTACTTTTAGTTTAAACTATTGCAGAAAAGCATTTTTTAACACAGCGGTGGGTGTTTTATGACATGTATTGATATCAAACATCTGGCTATCTATTGATAGCCTGATGTTTGGGAAATTTAACTAATTTTATCTATGGGGGAATATATGTGCAAAAATTACTTGATGAATATAATGTGAGCATATTTTTTATATAAATTTTTTAATTACCCAGAAATCATGAAAATTTAAGAAATATAATTTTAATTAGAGACCTCCACAAAAAAAAATGCGATACCTAAGATTTAAAATGAATTTTTAAAAATGAAAAAATCTTTCTTGAGGCTTTTATTTTAGTTTTAATTTCAAGCTAATAGATTAAATTTAATATTTGCAATAAGTAAAATACTCTATTTCAAAAAGTAATTTAAATTGACTGGAAAGATTTGTTTTTTTTGCTAAATTAGATCATTAGAGTCCATTTTTAGTAGTCTTTTATCGCAATGTAATTCTCTTTATTAAAAATCTTTCAAAAATAAAATGTACTTTTTAAAACTTTATTTAAGGAATATTAGCTGATTTAAAGTATTATTAATCTGATTTGAAACATATTTACTTTAAGTTTAAAATATTTCAGAAATGCAGTTTTTAACCAGTCAATAGCCATGCTTTTAACCTACAGTAGCCATGTTTATGTGTTTTATAAAGTGATAATAGATCAAATAATGTTGTTCTGCAGAGATTTTATCTGTAAAACATAATTGAAGAAAATGACGTAATAATTTTTTATTTAATTTCTAAATACTCAGTAATCTTAAAAATTTATGAAAATATTCTCCACAATCTATTTTATTAAATTTTACAAATTTTGGCTTTAAATTTAGTATAGTCATCACTCTTGTCTAATGTCATGTATGGTCACCCATATTTACAAAAAATGGCACATTTATACAGTAATAAAGAAAATTTAAAATTTATTTTACAAAATATTGGTGTTTGATGATTTGTATTAAGCTTTTCTATTTATGATGAGTAAATATAGTTTTAACTTAACAACATCATCATCATCATAACCACTGAAATTAATACAGAATTTTAAAAGATTTAAAACTTATTTTCTAATTAAAATTTTATAAAAATGAAAAGAATTTTCTGTTTGACAAAAACAGATTGATGATTTACATTCTCCAGGGAGTCCTGCTTTTAACTTTTAATTTCATAAAATTAAGTAAGTGGGGATTAACAGACCTAAAAAAAAAAAAAAAAAAATTCCAAAATAATTTCATTCATTTACGAATAAGTCCTGAAAATTTCAATTATTTGATTTTTAAAGGAATTTTCAAAGCAATGTGTTTTTTACCACAAAAAATATGCTAAATTTCCCATATAAATGTTTGGCCCACTTTCTGACACACAAAAAACAAGATTTTTAACCAAAATTTTGAATGTGCGAGAAAGGTTTAAAAATTTTAATAAAATGATCAAAAATAATTTGATCTTTCCTCTTAATAATAACATAAACATTTCGATGATAAAACCCTGTTTTTATCAAGTTTGAGGCCTTTTTTAATTAGAATAAAAATTAAAAAAATTAAAACGATTCTTGTAAAAAATTCATTATTAATCAAAAGAAAACATTTCTTAAGACAATAGTGTCCATAATATCTTATTCATAAAAGCGATTAATTAAATAATATCTTACTTTATTGCATTTTTTATTTTACAGTTCAGAGCAGATTTTCTTTAACTGAGGACCCTGTTTTCTAAAAAAAAAAAAAATTGATTTAAATTCTCCAAAGACTTCTCCTTATAACTAATATAAAGAAGCCCCACAAAAATGAATTTCTCAAAGTTTCATAAAATTAAATGTGAAGGGTAAGACATGTGGGAAAAAAACTTTACCAAGATTTTATCAAAAAAAAAAAACATTTCTAAGATAATTTCTTTTATTTGTGAAGTCCTGAAAGTGTCATTAAAATTCAACAATTATTTGATTTATGCAAGAATTCCCAAATCATGTATTTTTACCACAAAAAGATGCTATATATATATATATATATATATATATATATATATATATATATATATATATATATTTTAACTTTTTTTACTTTTTTAAAAAGTAAATTCTATGAACAGTGGAATTTTATTCCATCTGTTCTTTCTCTCATTTGGAGATTATATATAATTCCACTGTTCGTAGCATTTACTTTTTAAAAAAGTGCTCAATACAAAGTAGACCAATATATTATTTTTATCATAAGAGATTATAATAAAAACATGTTGAAATCGCTACACAAAAGCTTTCAAGTTTCAGTACTTTGATTGTATTTCTCTAGGCAATGGTAAGTAACTGGTGATTAAATGATTTTTAAGGAAATTTAAAAACAAAGTGTTATCTCTTTTCTGAAAGTTAAAGTTGGGGTGGGGGACATTAGGCCAGAATTAAAAATAGACTTGTGGGTATGTCTTGATTAACCAATTAAATGTCAGATCTGCGCTAAATAGAAAAGTAAGCTCAGAGGGTGGAGGTGGGTGAGTTATTTTTTTTTTCATGCCATGATAATTGTGGAAAATTTGTTGTTTACATATTTTATTATAATCTCATAATATATATATATATATATATATATATATATGGTTGGTGCATAATTATCAGGCGTTTTTAAACAATATTTATTAGGAAGAAAAGAAACATAACACTTCAACAATAACATTTTTAAATGATTATTCCAGAGCATATGATTATCAACACACATTTTTATAACCTGAAAATAAAATCATTTTTATTTTTAAAAAAGTAAACAAAACAGCAATTTTTATTTAATCATATTATTATTATAATTTATTATTATATTAACTAGTCTACAAAAACGCCTGATAATTATGCACCGACCCGATATGATATATGGGGCGATGAGTAAATTGTCGCCATTTTATATTTTTCATTTCATGCATGCATATGTGTTGTTTGATTTTTGATTTTGTCAACTGCCCAGTATAGTGGGGTCAGTTGGGCATTGTCTCTGAGAAAAAGAGCACCATAATGCAATTCACTGTTCCAGAAATTTGGAAACGGCATTCTGTAGTGTACTGCTTGACATTGGTGCTGGAAACTCTAATACAAACATTTCAGAGTGTTTGGGTGTCTTATGGTAGGCATTAACAAAATAATCTGTACCTTTGGTCACATCTTTCTTCATCCTTCCTTTTATAAATTTCAGCTGAAAGCAGTCAATGAATGCCAAATGTTTCCTTGTAGGGAAATGGTTATTACCATTATCTAATGTACTTACGACATGTGGGATCCTTTGCTGACCCTGTCAAATGATTGAAATCTGTTTCGTTCTGATATCCAGTGATAATTATTTTCAACTTTCTACCCTTTTTTCTTCTGGTGAGAATTTTCACATGTTGGCGAATCTTCTGAACTCCTGAGTGTACAATATTTTTATATCGTATTTCAGGAAAAAAACATGATATATAGCTAACTTTTTTTTTTCTTGCCAGAGTCGATCCTTCAAATCTACAAATCAGCCATTCGCCCTTGCATGGAGTATTGCTGCTATATATGGTCTGGTGCCCCTTATATTTGTCTCAAGCTTCTTGATAAGATCCAGAGACGGATATGCAACGTAATTGGTCCTGATCTGGCATCTCATCTGCAGTCGCTCTCTCACAGACCTGCTGTTGCCTCCCTCTATCTTTTTTACAAATACTTTCATGGTAACTGCTCTGAGGAGCTGCTTTCGCTGGTTGCCAAACTTCATGAATTTAAGCGTTCTACTAAGCTGGCATCTCACTCACACCCGTTCACTGTTGAAACTGTTAAATGTAGCCGTCTCTTCTACACCACTAGCTTCATGTCTCACACCTCTCGCTTGTGGAACTCCCTCCCCTCTCCCTGTTTCCCTGATAGCTGTAATCTGCAACTATTCAAATGTAATGTCAATCGACGTCTCCAGATGCCTTGATCTATCCCCTATCCTTCTCTTCATCCTTTCCTCTATCACTCCTATTTGCTCTAGCTCCAACTCTCTGTAACCCCTTGAGTGCTAGTGGCTTCCCGCCTTTCTTGGGGTGAAACGCTTAAAAAAAAAAACTAACAACTCGTGGGGGATGGGCATTTGTTAGATTTCCCCCCCTTTCTAACCGTAATCATTAAACATAAACATAGACATAGACATAATCTTAGATATTTATACTTTGTGAGACAAGCTTGCTGACCAGTTCTACCTGACAAGCAATTATTGATAAGCTTAGCTTTTTGTATATAGAACAAAGCCCCAATACATCTCGTTTTGTGAAATTTTACATCATTCTATGTTATATCATCGGTTGTAGGAGCAACTGCAAAACATACAATGTGACCCTCACCCAAGTTTTAGGCAAGGGTTACCCCCACATTGCATTCTGATCCTTAGTCTTATTGGTGTGCACTGAAAGCTGGGGAAAGTCATGCTGCATGCTTAAGGTAATCAGATGAAAGATAAATGCTACATCGAGAAATAAGAACGCAAACCTTGTTTCCCATATTATGTTTTTTTTTTTTTTTTTTTTTTTTTTTTTTTTTTAAAATCATTTCACCCCAAGCAAGGTGATAATGCCAATAAGGCACAAGGTAGAGCCGGATGGTTAACAATAGCTGTATGTAGGTAAGTTCAGTATATTCTGCTGTGGGGTAAAGGGCACCAGACTCGCTACACTAAGCATTGTTGCAGTGGTTTCTGTAGGTTTTTATGGGGTCCGGTTGACATCCCCTACGTCTGTTTCTCAGTTCAGAGTTTTCTTTCTACTAAATTGGCTACCAACCATGTCTAGTGAGCACATTCTGTCCTGCTATTAACCGCCAACTGGATGGAGAAGAAATAGATTCATACTGTAGTGGTGACTTATCTCGGCAACCCAAAAGGGCCAGAGTCGCCTGTATGTTTTGCAAGTGGAGACGGCGAATCGACAAACTTTGGACGGTGAATCTGACAGCACTTCGTGCTAATGGTGGTGGTGTTTGTAGTCATTTTTATTGGCTGGTTCTGGGCCCTCATTAGCTGCGTGTTGGCTGGGGTCAGGTGTATAAAAACATGGTGCGCTCATTTAACAGGTGTTGAGATTGTCCTTCGGGATGGGAAGTGGCGTATAGGAAATCGAGGCAAGGTTGTGGGGATTTGTCTTGGCGAGTGGACCTATTGGGCTCTTCCTACCTTCGTTTATCTGTGTGTGCTTCCAACCAATTTCTGCAACACATACCTTTCCCAGAGTATTTTTGCGAAAGTTAATGCAACAGCTTTGGCTGGAATTTGAACTCTGCACGCGACTTCTTCTATCTACATCGATAACCACAATGCTACGTACATATCCCAGTAATAACTGACCAGTACTAAAAAAAAAAAAAATAAGACGAAGTATCCATAGATATGAAAAGTAGAAAGGGAAGAATTTACATGAGTAGATTAAAGTGTTCAGTTTGAAATTCCCTGAAGGTTATCGCAATCAACAGACACTTGAGGAATGTTAGAGAGCACAGCAGTCTAAACACTGTAATAGTAACAACAGAAGAGGATATTACTCCGGTTGGAAATAATGCAAATAAATAAAATGTTTTATGAAACACGTTCATGGCTTCATTCATTGCTGTGAAGCAATGAAGAAGCCATTCAGAGAGAATTAAAGTAACTTTTTACCAGACAAGTTTGCTGGGGATTGCTCCACGGTGAGACATTTCATGTTAGGGGAGCCAGTGGAAGAATATAATTTCCAACACGGAAATATGATAAACTCATCATTGCTTAACTCACACATTTTATCCTGGTGGATTTAATCCTGTTCAATTGGTTAATGATTTGAGATGATATTGACATTGTAAATCGTCCAATAATCACTATATTTTCATTAATTACTGATTTTATTAACGATTAATAGTAATTCTTAGTTTGTTAGATTAGGGTGTAATAGTCATTACTCTCTCCTTTGTCAGCTATTTCATGAGTAATAGTCATTGCAAGTTCGTTAGTCAGTTTATTGACGAGTAATAGTCATTGCTAGTTCGTTAGTCAGTTTATTCACGAGTAATAGTCATTGCTAGTTCGTTAGTCAGTTTATTCACGAGTAATAGTCATTGCTAGTTCGTTAGTCAGTTTATTCACGAGTAATAGTCATTGCTAGTTCGTTAGTCAGTTTATTCACGAGTAATAGTCATTGCTAGTTCGTTAGTCAGTTTATTCACGAGTAATAGTCATTGCTAGTTCGTTAGTCAGTTTATTCACGAGTAATAGTCATTGCTAGTTCGTTAGTCAGTTTATTCACGAGTAATAGTCATTGCTAGTTCGTTAGTCAGTTTATTCACGAGTAATAGTCATTGCTAGTTCGTTAGTCAGTTTATTCACGAGTAATAGTCATTGCTAGTTCGTTAGTCAGTTTATTCACGAGTAATAGTCATTGCTAGTTCATTAGTCAGTTTATTCACGAGTAATAGTCATTGCTAGTTCATTAGTCAGTTTATTCACGAGTAATAGTCATTGCTAGTTCATTAGTCAGTTTATTCACGAGTAATAGTCATTGCTAGTTCATTAGTCAGTTTATTCACGAGTAATAGTCATTGCTAGTTCATTAGTCAGTTTATTCACGAGTAATAGTCATTGCTAGTTCATTAGTCAGTTTATTCACGAGTAATAGTCATTGCTAGTTCATTAGTCAGTTTATTCACGAGTAATAGTCATTGCTAGTTCATTAGTCAGTTTATTCACGAGTAATAGTCATTGCTAGTTCATTAGTCAGTTTATTCACGAGTAATAGTCATTGCTAGTTCATTAGTCAGTTTATTGACGAGTAATAGTCATTGCTAGTTCATTAGTCAGTTTATTGACGAGTAATAGTCATTGCTATATCGTTAGTCAGTTTATTGACGAGTAATAGTCATTGCTATATCGTTAGTCAGTTTATTGGCGAGTAATAGTCATTGCTATATCGTTAGTCAGTTTATTGACGAGTAATAGTCATTGCTATATCGTTAGTCAGTTTATTGACGAGTAATAGTCATTGCTATATCGTTAGTCAGTTTATTGACGAGTAATAGTCATTGCTATATCGTTAGTCAGTTTATTGACGAGTAATAGTCATTGCTATATCGTTAGTCAGTTTATTGACGAGTAATAGTCATTGCTATATCGTTAGTCAGTTTATTGACGAGTAATAGTCATTGCTATATCGTTAGTCAGTTTATTGACGAGTAATAGTCATTGCTATATCGTTAGTCAGTTTATTGACGAGTAATAGTCATTGCTATATCGTTAGTCAGTTTATTGACGAGTAATAGTCATTGCTATATCGTTAGTCAGTTTATTGACGAGTAATAGTCATTGCTATATCGTTAGTCAGTTTATTGACGAGTAATAGTCATTGCTATATCGTTAGTCAGTTTATTGACGAGTAATAGTCATTGCTATATCGTTAGTCAGTTTATTGACGAGTAATAGTCATTGCTATATCGTTAGTCAGTTTATTGACGAGTAATAGTCATTGCTATATCGTTAGTCAGTTTATTCACGAATAATAATAATTCCTAATTCGTTAGTCAGTTTATTCACGAGTAATAGTCATTCTTATATCGTTATTCAGTTTGTTCACGAGTAATAGTCATTGCTAGTTCGTTAGTCAGTTTATTTACGAGTAATAATAATTCCTAATTCGTTAGTCAGTTTATTCACGAGTAGTAGTTATTCCTAATTCGTTAGTCAGTTTATTCACGAGTAGTAGTTATTCCTAATTCGTTAGTTAGTTTAATTACGAGTAATAGTCATTGCTAGTTCGTTAGTCAGTTTTCCTGGTTTGTTAGTGAGTTTATTGTGTAATAGCCATTACTCGTTCCTTAGACTGTTTATTAAAGGATAATTAGTAATTGTTGAAAAATAGTTTTCGTTTTTTACTCTTTAGTGAAAAAGTCCGACTGCATCAGCAAAAGATTGTGGTTCAGTCATACCCGCCTACAAAAGAGGAATGAGGAGGGATGAAAAAAATCTAATGACCGTGGGTACCGACCCTGTTTTTATGAAGCTGACCCAGTTATCGTTTCTCCTGTCATTCTCAGCTGTTTAGGAAGGAAAATTCAATGGCGGAAACCAGTTTTCTGCGAATCCGAAAACTTAAACCACTTGATGCCGGGTCGGGTCGGGGTGGTGTGGGGTAGGGGTATGTCGGTAGATATTAAATGGGAATAAAAAGGGAGGAGCTGACCCAGCCGGTCTCCTGGTGGACAGAGGTTCGCGGTTTTTGGGCAGAGATTTTTTTTTTTTTTAGTTTTTGCTGAAAATTTTAAAATACTTCGTACAGTAACTGACCTAATTTTTTTTTTTCTCTTTGTTCTTCAAAAATTCTCAATGCTTCTCCGTGGGGAAAGAGAATCATTTTTTTTTTTGTTGTTTACTTCCTCCATTTGCCACCCTACTATGAAGCAAATACAAATAGGGAAAACCTGCCTCTGGGGATGGTAGCTACGGTGATAATGCGTAATTTTGGTTTCAAGAATTTAACAATCTGCATTAAGATTTTAGACGTACCACATACTCATCAAATGCAAAATGAGTACCCTGTTCGAAGTAAAATCAGACGAATTATTTATAATTTGTCTATACATGTGTAAAATAGGACTAACTTAAAAATAGATATTGCTAACACGATCATCTGTTAAATTTTTGCACTTTGTGTGTGTCTGTAACCCAATAAGGTCGTAGAGGAACCACATCTACTGCAGCCATAACAGTCATGGTGTGTCTAGGGCAAGATAGCCTGGCCAGGAGCACAATCCTCTTTACACTGGTTTTTGAATTCAGAGTTTTCCTTCTCCAAGACTGGTTGCCACCTCTAGGCAAGAGGGTCAAGCCTGCTCTGCTATTTAAGCTATAGCTCAGAGAAGATGGATTCATGCCTTTCCCAAGGGGATCAGCTGGAAGTGAACAAAACCAAATTGACTAGGAATTGAACTCTGCATACCTAATTCACTTTCTATGCTAATATTGGTGGAGTAATGGATAGTGGCTCAGATTGAGGAATCAGCCGAGTTCGAATTCCAGTCAAATCCATTACATTCCCTTATGTGCTAATAACATTGGGAAAGGTATCAATCCTCTTCTTCTCCCACCAGCTATAGATAAATAGCAGGACAGACCGGGTTCTATAGCCTTGGATGGCAACTGGTCTACTGCAGAAAGAAATGACAACTCACTGCAGGAAAAAATCTGCCTTGTCAGTCATGTATCGAAAGGTACATGATCGCCTAAGCGTGTATCACGCATGGCACATAACTGACTGATGCTAATATCTATTACGCTATCTGTATAAAATTTGTCACTTATCTGATGTTATATTCAGCACCCAGACTCTAGCGTTTCATGGATGAACCTTTGTGTAATCGTTTAGTTCACTCATCAAGAAGCATCAGCAAATATGTAAATATTACCAGGCCTAATCGTGGAATTTCTGATTAATATTAACTCAAGGTCCAGGAGGCCATCTCCCAGGCAGTACCTCTCCTTTGGGAGAGGGCTGGAGTCATTACCTAGCCTCTGAGGCATCCTCAATAAGAGAAGTGCTTGAGCAGTTTTTAAATGGCTTCCAAAATCTCTCACTAAACTTGAGCTTGTGTCGTGGACATGTGACACAAACTCAAGTTTAATGAGAGATTTGTCATTGTTATGGCCTGTTAGGGGCCAGAAAGAAAGACACGGAAAGAAGAAGGTGGGTTGAACAAGTGTATTGAAGTAACAGAACATATATACAAAATAAGAGGGTTATTAGTCAGCAGATAGAAGTGTCCGTCCGAACTGTCAGGTTACACTGTGTCCCAACTGCCTCACTTAGGAAGTCTTGCAGGTTAGTATTTATGAAGGAGGAAGAGTTCATTCTAATGTAGATAGGTCACCATAACACATATGATGTGGGTGTATGGATAAATACCTATATACAAGATGGGATGGCACTTTTGAAAATCCTATGTTAAGTAAATGACAGTGATTTTTTTTTTTTTTTTTTTTTTTTTCTCAAAAATTGCACATCCATGTTAGGAAATTTGTATAAGTTAATATTACTTTAGCTGAACTCTTGAAAATTTCATGTGTTGATAGCAAAGGTTATCATGCTTATGTTCTCTCATCCTTTGCCTGTATCTTCTCATTCTCTTCCTTATCCCTTTGAATCTTTGATGAGATCCTCAAGACAGGAGCTTGGAAATTAGAAGTACTCGGAGAAATGACACAGATGTTGGCAATGAAGATTATCCGTTATATTATACGCTTCTGTTGTCTGTACCTTCTCGTTCATTCCTTTATCCTGCCCAACCTGGCCCATTCATGATTCTTATGTAAATATGTTTTAATACTTCTATTCGTCGAATACAAGGCCCAAGAGCCACCCAAGGTAGAGGGTCACTGAATAAGGTAGTTGTAAAGACGTAAAGGGAGAAAGTAAGATGTGTGTATTATAGAGATATTTAGGATAAATAATGATTGGCTTAGACTAGAAGTGTTTAGGTTGCAGTGATTGGGGAAGCATCAACTTGGGAGTTGGTTCCACAAAATAACAGTTCTGGGGAAGAAGTTGCTCGAATGAAATGTCCTTACTAGTGGAATATTAAGGGAATGAGTCGACCTTCTATACATGGCAGGTTCTATCTGCGAATGTCTGGACTGGTGGAAGTAAGGAATGTATGTAGCTCGTCAGAACATTTACCATGAAAATAGGGATAGAGTAGCAGTAATTATGTCTTTGTGGAAAGGGGTTGTAAATAAAGGGTTTGGCTTGAAATTCTAATGGAGATCACCTGAAGAAAGCAGGAGCATACAAAGGCCGAATATGTCAATAAAGCTGAGATAATAGTCTGTATGATGCACTATAAATAATTACAATATCTCATCTCAAAAATATAGACAGACCCTGAAGAAGGCTGGAGCATACAATGGCCGAAGCATTGTGAATATGTCAATAAAGCCGAGATAATAGTCTGTTTGATGCACTATAAATAATTACAATATCTCATCTGACATAATGGAAATGCTTAATTTTAAAGGATTAATTACTGAACGATGTTAGCCTGTATCTGCACAGTTAACTCGATTTCAGTTAATCCTCTTTAGTAACTCAACTCTCCAAGCTTTTGTTTCCTCTGCTTTGGCCAGGTATTGAACTCGCAACTCTTTGGGTCAAGTCACTTTTGGATCACTTTGGAGAGATGAGTTGCCAGGGGGAATCAACTGAAACTGACATATCCAAAAAAGGTATGGCACATGGAATTTGCACAGACTACCCTCTGTAGACTAAATAAAGAGTTCAGTTTGAAATTCCAACGTATATCACCTGAAGAAGGCCGAAGCATTGTGAATATAGAAATAAAGCTGAGGATAACAGTCCAAATGATGCAGTGTAAACAGTTACAATACCTCATCTCAGAAATATAGACCCTGAAGAAGGCTGGAGCATACAATGGCCGAAGCATTGTGAATATGTCAATAAAGCTGGGGGATAATAGTCTGAATGATGCAGTGTAAACAGTTACAATACCTCATCTCAGAAATATAGACAGACCCTGAAGAAGGCTGGAGCATACAATGGCCGAAGCATTGTGAATATGTCAATAAAGCTGGGGGATAATAGTCTGAATGATGCAGTGTAAACAGTTACAATACCTCATCTCAGAAATATAGACAGACCCTGAAGAAGGCTGGAGCATACAATGGCCGAAGCATTGTGAATATGTCAATAAAGCTGGGGGATAATAGTCTGAATGATGCAATGTAAATAATTACAATACCTCATCTCAGAAATATAGACAGACCCTGAAGAAGGCTGGAGCATACAATGGCCGAAGCATTGTGAATATGTCAATAAAGCTGGGGGATAATAGTCTGAATGATGCAGTGTAAACAGTTACAATACCTCATCTCAGAAATATAGACAGACCCTGAAGAAGGCTGGAGCATACAATGGCCGAAGCATTATGAATATGTCAATAAAGCTGGGGGATAATAGTCTGAATGATGTAGTGTAAATAATTACAATATCTCATCTCAGACATAATAGTAATGCTTAATTTTAAAGGATTATTTACTGAATGACGTTAGCATCTGTGCAGTTTTACAATGGAAGCCCGTTCGTGCTGCACAGATGTAAACAAATGTCATTTCTATAAAATATTTGACAAACATAGAAAAATGCGCCTGCAATAAGACGGAATGTAAAAAAGGACGGTTTTCCCATTGACACTGTTTTTATTTTAACTACCGTCACTCTTTGGCAATGTTTGTTTTTAAAAAGTGATGATTTGAATTGAAATAAAACCTAAACATATAAAAGTGAATTTATACATTTTCTTTGTTCTTGAGAATTGACAACAAAAAATAATAAACACTATTTATTTAGTAGATTGTTTATTACACTATTCTATTAGTATTTCAATGCCTGACCACAACAAAGGGAATGAAAATTTGGAGAGTTGAGTTACTAAAGGCAATTAACCAAAACTGAAATATCCCAAAAAGGCATGGCACATGGAATTAGAACAATCTACCCCGGTCGGTTAAATAAAGGGTTCAGTTCAAAATTCTAACAAATATTACCTGAACAAGGCCAGAGCATACAACAACTGAAACATTGTGAATGTGACAGTAAGGATCAGGTTTGGTTTGGTTTGTTTTACGGCATATCAACATCAATGGGTTATTTAATGCCAACAAGATTTTTATTGTTGGTAATATTTTTTATCTATCTATCTATCTATCTATCTATCTATCTCAGTCTATTTGTACCTATCTATCTCGGTCTATTTATACCTACCTATCTATCTCGGTCTATTTGTACCTACCTATCTATCTCGGTCTATTTGTACCTACCTACCTATCTATCTCGGTCTATTTGTACCTACCTACCTATCTATCTCGGTCTATTTGTACCTACCTACCTATCTATCTCGGTCTATTTGTACCTACCTACCTATCTATCTCGGTCTATTTGTACCTACCTACCTATCTATCTCGGTCTATTTGTACCTACCTACCTATCTATCTCGGTCTATTTGTACCTACCTACCTATCTATCTCGGTCTATTTGTACCTACCTACCTATCTATCTCGGTCTATTTGTACCTACCTACCTACCTATCTATCTCGGTCTATTTGTACCTACCTACCTACCTATCTATCTCGGTCTATTTGTACCTACCTACCTACCTATCTATCTCGGTCTATTTGTACCTACCTACCTACCTATCTATCTCGGTCTATTTGTACCTACCTACCTACCTATCTATCTCGGTCTATTTGTACCTACCTACCTACCTATCTATCTCGGTCTATTTGTACCTACCTACCTACCTATCTATCTCGGTCTATTTGTACCTACCTACCTACCTATCTATCTCGGTCTATTTGTACCTACCTACCTACCTATCTATCTCGGTCTATTTGTACCTACCTACCTACCTACCTATCTCGGTCTATTTGTACCTACCTACCTACCTATCTCGGTCTATTTGTACCTACCTACCTACCTATCTCGGTCTATTTGTACCTACCTACCTACCTATCTCGGTCTATTTGTACCTACCTACCTACCTATCTATCTCGGTCTATTTGTACCTACCTACCTACCTATCTATCTCGGTCTATTTGTACCTACCTACCTACCTATCTATCTCGGTCTATTTGTACCTACCTACCTACCTATCTATCTCGGTCTATTTGTACCTACCTACCTACCTACCTATCTATCTCGGTCTATTTGTACCTACCTACCTACCTATCTATCTCGGTCTATTTGTACCTACCTACCTACCTATCTATCTCGGTCTATTTGTACCTACCTACCTACCTATCTATCTCGGTCTATTTGTACCTACCTACCTACCTATCTATCTCGGTCTATTTGTACCTACCTACCTACCTATCTATCTCGGTCTATTTGTACCTACCTACCTACCTATCTATCTCGGTCTATTTGTACCTACCTACCTACCTATCTATCTCGGTCTATTTGTACCTACCTACCTACCTATCTATCTCGGTCTATTTGTACCTACCTACCTACCTATCTATCTCGGTCTATTTGTACCTACCTACCTACCTATCTATCTCGGTCTATTTGTACCTACCTACCTACCTATCTATCTCGGTCTATTTGTACCTACCTACCTACCTATCTATCTCGGTCTATTTGTACCTACCTACCTACCTATCTATCTCGGTCTATTTGTACCTACCTACCTACCTATCTATCTCGGTCTATTTGTACCTACCTACCTACCTATCTATCTCGGTCTATTTGTACCTACCTACCTACCTATCTATCTCGGTCTATTTGTACCTACCTACCTACCTATCTATCTCGGTCTATTTGTACCTACCTACCTACCTATCTATCTCGGTCTATTTGTACCTACCTACCTACCTATCTATCTCGGTCTATTTGTACCTACCTACCTACCTATCTATCTCGGTCTATTTGTACCTACCTACCTACCTATCTATCTCGGTCTATTTGTACCTACCTACCTACCTATCTATCTCGGTCTATTTGTACCTACCTACCTACCTATCTATCTCGGTCTATTTGTACCTACCTACCTACCTATCTATCTCGGTCTATTTGTACCTACCTACCTACCTATCTATCTCGGTCTATTTGTACCTACCTACCTACCTATCTATCTCGGTCTATTTGTACCTACCTACCTACCTATCTATCTCGGTCTATTTGTACCTACCTACCTACCTATCTATCTCGGTCTATTTGTACCTACCTACCTACCTATCTATCTCGGTCTATTTGTACCTACCTACCTACCTATCTATCTCGGTCTATTTGTACCTACCTACCTACCTATCTATCTCGGTCTATTTGTACCTACCTACCTACCTATCTATCTCGGTCTATTTGTACCTACCTACCTACCTATCTATCTCGGTCTATTTGTACCTACCTACCTACCTATCTATCTCGGTCTATTTGTACCTACCTACCTACCTATCTATCTCGGTCTATTTGTACCTACCTACCTACCTATCTATCTCGGTCTATTTGTACCTACCTACCTACCTATCTATCTCGGTCTATTTGTACCTACCTACCTACCTATCTATCTCGGTCTATTTGTACCTACCTACCTACCTATCTATCTCGGTCTATTTGTACCTACCTACCTACCTACCTATCTATCTCGGTCTATTTGTACCTACCTACCTACCTACCTATCTATCTCGGTCTATTTGTACCTACCTACCTACCTACCTATCTATCTCGGTCTATTTGTACCTACCTACCTACCTATCTATCTCGGTCTATTTGTACCTACCTACCTACCTACCTATCTATCTCGGTCTATTTGTACCTACCTACCTACCTACCTATCTATCTCGGTCTATTTGTACCTACCTACCTACCTACCTACCTATCTATCTCGGTCTATTTGTACCTACCTACCTACCTACCTACCTATCTATCTCGGTCTATTTGTACCTACCTACCTACCTACCTATCTATCTCGGTCTATTTGTACCTACCTACCTACCTACCTATCTATCTCGGTCTATTTGTACCTACCTACCTACCTACCTATCTATCTCGGTCTATTTGTACCTACCTACCTACCTACCTATCTATCTCGGTCTATTTGTACCTACCTACCTACCTACCTATCTATCTCGGTCTATTTGTACCTACCTACCTACCTACCTATCTATCTCGGTCTATTTGTACCTACCTACCTACCTACCTATCTATCTCGGTCTATTTGTACCTACCTACCTACCTACCTATCTATCTCGGTCTATTTGTACCTACCTACCTACCTACCTATCTATCTCGGTCTATTTGTACCTACCTACCTACCTACCTATCTATCTCGGTCTATTTGTACCTACCTACCTACCTACCTATCTATCTCGGTCTATTTGTACCTACCTACCTACCTACCTATCTATCTCGGTCTATTTGTACCTACCTACCTACCTACCTATCTATCTCGGTCTATTTGTACCTACCTACCTACCTATCTATCTCGGTCTATTTGTACCTACCTACCTACCTATCTATCTCGGTCTATTTGTACCTACCTACCTACCTACCTATCTATCTCGGTCTATTTGTACCTACCTACCTACCTACCTATCTATCTCGGTCTATTTGTACCTACCTACCTACCTACCTATCTATCTCGGTCTATTTGTACCTACCTACCTACCTATCTATCTCGGTCTATTTGTACCTACCTACCTACCTATCTATCTCGGTCTATTTGTACCTATCTATATCTCAGTATCTGGGTCTATATTTGTTTGGTTTGTTTTGTTTTACGGCATATCAACCTCAATGGGTTATTTAATGGCCCCAAACTTTTGTTGCTGGTAATATTTTTTTTCCTTCATAAATCTATTTTTGGTAATATTTCTTTCTTTAAAAATGTGTTGCTGGCAATATTTAAAAAAATAAAGTATTTCTGGTAGTAAAATCTATTTTTAAACTTTCATATTGTTATGACACCAATTTAGGGGCTTAACTATTTGCCCATAGCTGGGACCCTAACAGGTACTACTACCCTGGGTCAGGGTGCACCTGAGAACATCAGCAATTAAGAGGTGATTCCACACTCCTCAAAACCTCCTGATCAGAGGCCTTGTAGTTTATCGTCATACCAAGGACGGAGTAAGGACCAGGACAACAGTCCAAACAATGTAAATAGTGTAAATAGTTGCAATACCACATCTCAGAATTACAGACAGATCCTGAAGAAGGTCAGAGCATATGGGGGCTGAAACGTTGTGAATATGGCAATAAAGGATCATGACAACATTGTCTTTTGATATCTATCCAGTAAACTTTGTTTGTTCTGAGCTTTGTTATTGCCTTGCTTTTCTTCTCCTTTCCCCCTTTGTTGCACCCAATTCTTTCTCAAGGTTATTATTTAAGAATGTGCATGTAGTAAAACAGTGAATGGCATAGAAGGTGAAATCAGCAAACTGGATTCAAGTGGCCAAGTCTGCTAGATTCACTTTTACATTAATTGCCCTTTGGAAAGGTATTTCTTTTATTATGCCTCTTAATTCCTTGGGGCACATAGGGCCGCAACAACACCTCTCCAACAAATGCGGTTCTGGGCGACCTTCTTCAGCTCAGCCAATGTCGTGCTGGCTGCCTTCCCAGGGAGTTTTCACCACCACACATCATATGCTTCACTTTGGAGGACTCTTCCTTGGCCATGTTGTTGCTTGAAGATATTATTTAGGTTTCTGTAACAAGCTAGTTTTTAAGTGAGTAGGTTGTTAGCTTACTGCACAATCTCTAACCTGGAGGACCATGGTGCGTCTTTCATCTGGCTTCTACCAAACAGGTCTGCTGAGCTTGATTGGACCTGCTAAGGGCTGAAGTCCCCGCCTACATAGCTCTGGGGGTTGTTGAAGCATGCAAGCCGTCCTAACACATCAAGGTGACAAACCAACAGGACAGTTGGAAAGGTATGAATCCATTTATTGGCTCTGACAGCTTATGGACTAAATAGCAGGATAGTGGGGCCTTTCTAACCTTGGATAGCAGCCAGTCAAATTCAAACTCTGGAGAAAGCAATGGCAAACCGTCATGCTATTTTTTCCTTAGAAATCATGGCAGTTCATGGATAATAAAAGAAAGGAATCTGTGGAGAGTCATGACCACCTACATCCTGAAGGAACCTTCTTTCTTTAGGTGCCATGTGTGTCACACCCATGGGAGGTCATGTCTCTTTTCAATTCATGATTGACTTGGTAGAAGAATTCACACAGTAGGCTGCTGTTACTTTTGGTAGTAGACCGGCTGCTAACCAAGGCTATAGGACGTGATCTCTGCTGCTAGTAGCTGGGGGTAGAAGAGATATGTTGCGGGCCAGTTTATGTGCTTCCCAACTTGTTTCAGGCGTTAGTAACGTGGGTGTTTGAAATTGGGAATAACCCTTGTCTTCAGAGATAACCATGACAAAATGGCAAATTCAGGATGCGAGTCCACATAAAGGAAGGACAAGAACCAATATTATAACCAGTACAACAAATGATAATGTATTAACAATAAAGACTTACAAGTGACAAAGACAAAGATGTGGGTGTTAAATGAATGTGAAAACGGTTTTGGTCCAAAGTATGTGTAGTGAATGTGTGTGTGTGTGTATGTATTGTTCATGCATTTCCTAAAGGGAACGCATTCTTCGCAAGAGGTTACATGTTGATGAATAAGCAAATGAGAAGAGAATGAGAAAAATATTACAGAATATTTATAGTCCCGAGAGCGTCTCCTACCAGCAGTTTTGAAAATTAGGAGGTGGTAACCCGACAGATGGATTCATACCTTTCCCAAGAGTATTTGCACGAAAGTGAATGTAATGAGCTAAAGTTGAAATTGACTCTCTGATTTCTCATTTCTAGCTCTTATCCAAGCTTACAGCACCTGGTACTCTCAAGCGGTCACCCTTCTAGGTACTGATCAGGCTCACCCATTGCTTAAATTTGGTGATCGAACGAGAATAGATGTTTCAATGTGTTATGGCTGTAAAGAATGACATTTAAAAAAAAAAATATGAAAAATATGGGTTTTTGGTCAGAAAGTATAACTGGTTCCAGCTCTTGAGCTGGAAATTGAACAGATACTACACTTTATTCCTGAACTAACCTGTATTTCTGTAGAATTGATTTTTTATTTAATGTTTAATAAATCTAATTCAGTCTGGCACAAGGAGTAAATGAGAGCGGAAAAACGTTTATGCAGATATGGGGAGGGATTGTCTGGCTTGAAAATCAACATTTTGACTGATTTTCAAAGCAGAGAATTTTTTATACCTGATGTAAAAAAAAAAAAAAAATGCAACTCCCTTAACCATCAAGCAGGTGTAAGGCAAAATTAGAGTAGGAATATTGTTACAAGCACAGTCTACGAAGTAGAAAAACTTTTGCTTTTAAAAATCAGCATGAAAAGATCCAAGATTTTATTGGTTAATTTGCAGTGTAACTCCTACACTTAGTTCTCATTAAAAATTTCCATTATACTTGCATTTATATGTAATTGTACATGCAACATTCGAATCTGGCTTGATAAATTTGATAAAATCTACCATTTTGGAGTTACCGATGGTGAAAGTTTGGATTCATTCGTGTCCCAGGCAGCCAGTATTGGCGTTGTTTGCTTACATTCGCTACATAATAGCTATCACTGTAGATATCATTATGCAAACTGAGTGTGTTTACGCAAATAGTTCTCATGCGCAGTAATTGAGACAAATTTAGACGAGATCAGTTCTGCGCTTAGCTTTTTGTAGTCTTCCGCGTTTAGCTTTCCGCAGCAAATGTACGCAAACAACGACAGTAATGGCTGTCGCCAACAACATGAATGAATCCAAACTTTCACTGTCGATAACTCCATAACGGTGGATTTTATCAAATTTATCAAGCCAGATTCGAATAGAGCATGTACAATTACACATAAATGTAAATATTCTGGAAATTTTTAATGCAAACTGAGTGTGGGTGTCACACTACAAATTAACCCTTTTATTTGGGTTTGAACAATCTTAGCCACCATAATATTCAAATTTGAATCCTGTCAGAGGGTGCATATTTTATCTAACAAGATTTCTCGGATATTCAGTCCACTAGATGGAAATAAATAAATAAATATACTGTTTAGTCTAATAAATAAATAAAAACAGAGTATCCATTAAAAATAACATTTAAACAAATAAATAAAAAATATGTCTGCTTAATAAATGAAAAATCCATTCCGAAAAATTGTCTTTGTTTACGTTACAACATGAAATAGAGCAGAAATGTATATTTCAAGAATTGGGAAACATCTGTGTTCGAGAGCATTATTTGGGCTTTGCTTAGGCCACTTGATTTTTCATGGCCGAGAGGCCAAAGCATTTCAGATCTAATGATGATTTCCTCAAGTGGAACTGTGTTCAAAAGCATTGTTTTGGCTTTGCTCTGGCCAGTCGGTTTTTCATGGCTGAGAGGTCAAAGCATGTCAGATCTAATGATGGTTTTCCCTAGGGGACGCAGGTTCAAATCCTGCTGGAGGGTGCATATTTTTTCTGGGAATGGGATGTTTCAGCATGACCCAATTGGGCATTGCTTATTCAGCGTGGCCGATTCGGCATAGGAATTTTTCAGCAGAGGGATGATTAGGTGTCAGATTATGACTTTGTCGTTATAGTCAAATTTGCTCTCTCTCTCGTTTAGTAGTCAAATTAGTACTTTGTTGTTATAGTCAAATTTACTCTCTCTCTCTCGTCTAGTAGTCAAATTAGTACTTTGTCGTTATAGTCAAATTTGCTCTCTCTCTCGTTTAGTAGTCAAATTAGTACTTTGTCGTTATATTCAAATTTGCTCTCTCTCTCGTTTAGTAGTCAAATTAGTACTTTGTCGTTATAGTCAAATTTGCTCTCTCTCTCGTTTAGTAGTCAAATTAGTACTTTGTCGTTATAGTCAAATTTGCTCTCTCTCTCGTCTAGTAGTCAAATTAGTACTTTGTCGTTATATTCAAATTTGCTCTCTCTCTCGTCTAGTAGTCAAATTAGTACTTTGTCGTTATATTCAAATTTGCTCTCTCTCTCGTCTAGTAGTCAAATTAGTACTTTGTCGTTATATTCAAATTTGCTCGAATAGTCCAATTTTTAAAAAAATGTAGCTGGAGGCATTTTTATATTCTATTTCCTTCAGTGCAGCTTGATATTTTTCAGTCGTCAAAGCCATTTTGTTTTAAATGGAAGCAAATATTTTATCAAAACGTGGAAGAAACAAAATGATTCATGATGGGTACCTTCTTATTTTTGACGCAACAAGCAAAAGAGAGATCCTGAATTAAATAACAATATTTTTAATTTAAGTTTTTAATTTACATTATTCCATTATTGATTTAATAGGATCCTTAATTCCCTAAATGAATAAAAAGTCATATTGAAAGTTGAGTGTTTTCAATGCTTTTATTCTTTTTTTTGGAGGTTGCCTCTGGTCAAAGACAGTGACGTCGAAACAGTCTGATGCCTAAATGGCTATGTTGAATAGTCCAATTATTTTTTCTGATGCCGAATCGGTGTTGCCAAATGGGTGATGCCGAAACATACCAAACCCATTTTTTTTTCTAACAAGATCTCTTGAATATTCAGGCTGCTAGATGGAAATAAATAAATATGCTGTTTAATAAATAAATAAATAAAAACAGAGCGTCTACTCAAATATGGGCATCCATTAAAAATAACATTTAAAAAATAAATCAAATATACATGGTATTTGAAAAAAAATTTTCAAACAGCATAATCAGGATAAGTTTTTATTTTAGTAAATTTACTTAATTTATTTAAGTGAATCTACACTATTGCAACCGAACATGATTTACATCAAACATAAAAAACAATGCTGTTTTCTTTCAAGAGCAATTCAGCATACTTTCATATACACACTAACAATGACATTAAAAGAACTGGCAATAAAATCCAATCATTCCCCATAAAAGCTTAGAAGACCTGCAGCACTTTTGTGAGTTAGCACAGGGCCTGATAAGAGTTATTTAGAAAGTTGCTGAATTTGAGAAATCACATTGTGTGTTGCTATCTGCCTTCTCGTCAAATCAGCTCTGAGGATGATGATGCTTATGTGAACACTTGACTTATTTTGTTTTACCTTAACTCAGTTGTTTTTTTTTTCTTTTTTTCTTAAATTAGATTTTATAAATTTCAAGTCTGTTTTTGTTTGTTATAAGATTTTCATATCCCACATTGTTTCAACACTGGTTTGGTAAGAACAGGTGATAAGCTGAAGTAACTTGGTTGTTTATTAACCATAGGGAATTCTTGTAGATCATGGCACTTTAGGTCGACTCTAAAATGTAATATATTCATTTGTTTGAAGATTTCTTTAAAATGTAATATATTCATTTGTTTGAAGATTTCTTTCCTACCCCTCCCCCCCCGTTTCAATAACGGTTTAAGGACTCGTGATATGCTGAAGTAGTTTGGTTGTATATTAACTACAGTGGGTTCTCATAGATCATAGCACTTTAGGTTGGCTCTCTAAATGTGACAAATTTTTAAGACAGACCTGGCAACATTTATACAATCTTTGGACAATTTTTGTAATCCTCAGTGAATTGTTATTTGCATCTCTATCTATAAAAGGCAGGATGTGTGTGTGTGTGTGTGTGTAACGAATGCACGGCTGCAATTTTCGTCGGATTTGCACCAAAATTTACATGCACATGCTCCAAGTTAGCGGGAAGGCCAAGACCGACTTTACATTTCCCATCGATAGTGGAAATAATTGATTTTTTTCATGCTTCTACGGTAGTTTTCATGTAGTTTGCGGCCATTTTCTACAGGCCAGAGTGAGAGCCTATAGCTGGCTGCCACGAATAGGCAGGAAGATTCTATTGGCTAGTGTGAGAGCCAACAGCTGACTGACACGAATGTTAACATGCAAAAAAAATCGATAGCTGCATTTGTCACAAGTGGGAAAAATTTAAATCTGCATGGCACTTTACTCCAATTGGTTCATTCGCTTGCTTAAACTCAACGTTGATTCTGATTCCGCAGAACTGGGTTGGGTGTGAAAAAGTATTTGTTGTTATCATTCTTTTTTCATTCGTTTTTTCCAGTTACGAGTCCTTTTTTAAAGCTGATTGTTTTGTGTTCATTTTGTTTAGTTCTTTTTTCGTAACAGATTTAATGTTTAGTATAGAGCTTAGAAAAAATTTGCAGGTGTGAGATAGGCAAGAAGTAAGGTATGTAGCAACATCAGCACGGCAAAGGGCACTCCTTTAAAGGCAAGGAAGGGCAAAAATATTTTAAGTCAAGTGATAGCGATTGCTGTATGATTCGTACGATTTTTGAATCAAGCACGGGCAATGCTGCTAGTTAAGTATATGAAGGCTTGAGTCTTTTTTACCTTAAATGTATCATTTTTTAAAATTAGATCTTACTAATTCCGAGTCTGCTTTTGTTTGTTACAAGGTTTTCATATGCCACATTGTTTTAGTGTCAGTTTTGTAAAAAAACTGATGATAAATTAAAATAACTTAATTGTATATTAATTACAGAGGATTTTTAGATCTTTGCAATTTCAATCTTCATCTGAACAAATTATCTTCACATTTTAATAAAATGGTATTTTCCAGGTCAAAATTGTGATCACAAAGGTTTTGCTGATATATCAGTGCATTGAGTGATTCAAATTTAAATAATATATATATATATATATATATATATATATATATATATATATATATAAAGTATAGTTGGTTCTAATACAAGGCTACATTAGAGGTTGAGGATTGAGAAGATTGTGTTGTGCCATTTATTTTTAGTATGGAGAACTTGTAGATCCTGTATACTTCTCTAGAGTGTAGTGCCACTGCCTCACCATGCTAGGTATTGCTGCTAGGGACTTGGAGTAAGTAGGTTTTTTTTTTTTTTTATGGGGTTGGGGTTGCTACCTCCATGCCCTCACAGTTTTTAATTCAGATTTGTATTTCTCCTAGACTGTTTGCCAGCCAAGGCTATAGACTATTAATCACTAGCTGGAAAAACAAGAGAGGGATTCATACATTTCCAGAATATTGTGAAAGCGAGCACAATGGCCTAAGCTGGAATTTGTACACCAATTCGACTTTCCATATTACACATTCTTGTGGAGTATTTACATTTTTTTTTATTAATGTTCTCCCAATAAAAGGCCCAAGAGCCACTCAAGGTAGAGGGTTACTGAATGATGATGTTGTATGAGCATAAGAGGAGGGCGTAAGAAATGCCATTTATAAGGTGGTTATAATCTTCCTAAAACCAAATCATCTTCTGATTCATGTTACACAAATTTCCACCACTGGCCGGATGTGAACACTTCGAAATGCAAGACTGAAGTAAAAATTCCGTCAACTGCACATTGGCTCTGCACATAGCTTCTGTTTTACTTACATACTCAAAAGAAAAATACAATCCAGAATCTTCCCTCAATAACATACACTCCTGCTTAAAGAGCTGATCTGAGCCTAAGAAAAGGACCTAAAAGCCCATGAAAGGGACATCTTCAGCAGTCAGACGACACAACAGCCAGGATTCACAACACCTGATTGGGACACGACCTCCCATCTCCAAAGACACTCGCCAAAGGCTGTTGCTGCAGTAAGTCAGAACTCACCCACCCTCTCCTACTGTACGCCTCTGCGGACAACTTTTACAGAAGAATATTTACCAAGCATTGCTGTGTTCCTTCAGGATGTTGATGATCATGGCTCTTCAGTTTTCTGTCCTTCCTAACTTTTAATAAATTTTGTATTTTTATTATCCTGAAGGGGTTAAGATTGCAGCAATTGTGGGGAGGGGCATTCTCTTGGGAGTTTTTCACACAGTAATGAAATCTTGGCATTTTTAACTGGGATCAGACACCAATCACTAGCACTTATATGCAATATACAACTATCTTAGCCACTGAGTAACTAATTGCTATAGTATATAGAGAAGAATATATACTGAACACTGCAACTTCTTCCATGTGTCGTGTCCCTTCAGGACATTGATCATGACTCTCAACAGTTTTTTGTAGTTCTTAATAAATTTTTTTTTTGTTATTTCTCCTAAAACCTTTTCTGACATCCATTTACTCAAGTTCGAAAGATTACGTGTTTTCATCTGTCACTCTTGCCTTCAATCTTTCCTGTGTGTATCAAATTTTCCAAGTCCTCTTTCCTCATTATGTGACCTAGAAATCTCTTTATAAACATCTTTTTTGTTTATTATTTTCTCTAAAAAAAAACTCTGTCATTTCTTACATGTTCAGTCCATGATATTCTCAGCATCTTTCTGTAGAACCACATTTCTGTTGCTTCACGTTTCTTCTTCATATATGAGGAGATTGTCCAGCATTCACTGTCAGATAGGAGGACTGATATTATGTAACACTTCAGTGCTCTTTATTTTGTATCTAACAAAATTTTCCTAGCACATCATAAGGCCGAATGCAAGGGAAGAAAATTGTGCTGCTTCTAAGTGGAGAAGGCTTGCCTACTTTGAAAATCAAAATTTGAAATTTGAAATCCAGTTTTTTTTTTTTGTTTTTTTTTTTTAAACACTGGCTAAATATGATTATTATTTGTTTTCAAGAATTTTTATAAACTCATTACATTTTTTTTTTATTTCCTGTGTAAGGAAATCATGTCAGCTGCATATTTTCACTCTCTTCTGAGAGGTCAAAGAGGCTTGGAAAGAATCGCTTCCTGTAGCTGAATAAAGGAGGGGTAAACGTGGTGGGGGCATGGGAAAGAATGAAAAAAATAATGGGTGGGACAGAATATGCACAAGGAAATCATAAGGAAAAAGAATGGTATAATGGTAATATTAGCCATTTCCTTATAAGGAAACATTCTGTATTCATTGACAGAACAGCCAGTGCAACTAGAGTTATTTTTATTCATCTTTTGATCATCAGGATGGGATCAAAGTGTAGTATCTGTTCCCCTACCGTCTAATGGTAATATTAGCCATTTCCTTATAAGGAAACATTCGGCATTCATTGTCCAAACAGCATTACTGTCAGTTGCGATTTTTAAAATCTTTCTCTTTAAAACAGTTTTTTCAGGAAAATAGATTCCTCAAGTCCAGTAACTGTTATTGCTCTTTCCGATTGTCACTAATTTGCATGTATGGTTAAGAATCTGAATAAAAAGTGAACTGCACAAACAAGTGGCAGAGTGACTCATGGCCTTTGACTTGTTCAAGACTGGGCTTTTTATCTACCTTAAGCTATTTTGGCAGATTGAATTTCTTCCATTTCATCATGGACAAAATATTTGACTATCAAATAATTCTAGAGTCTGGTTGTACGGCTACAGACGGACCAGTTATATAATGGATTCAACGCATTACCTTTGCAAGAAAACTGACACTGAGCGGATATTGCTGCTGTACCTGAGAGATGAAATTTCTAAGTCACATAATGAGGAAAAGGGGCTTAGAAAATTTAACACTCCCAGGACATGTTGAAGGCAAAAGACTGATTAAATAGGGACCTGGATCTTGTCATATATCAGCAACTAGACAGGTATTTTTGTGGTACATTAAATGGGTCGTCATAGCTGTCTAACCTCCAGACTCATTTGTTGCATACGACCAATTTGTATCACAGTGACTTTGCCTGGAAGAGATAGTGAATGAGTATATAGCAGATTTGCAACGACTTTATCTTCTTATTGGAGAACAGCTGATAGTCTGCACATTCATGTTGGGAGTGCCACAGGACCATAAAGACCGTTGTGGCCAGGGAGTAGTGCACTGGCATATTGTGACACCCAAGAACAATATTTCCTCCTCTTCAGCCTCAGCAAATATGATACATTCAAATACAATGTCAGAATCAGGGAGATTTATGCTGTCCTCCCACCTGAACCACTGGACGAATGGGGGATCTTGTCTGGGTCAAGGTCCCAAAAGGTAGATATACTGTAAGATTCAAATTGTGCTGCATGACTGGAGTCAGCAGTCAGTGGAAGTTGATGCAGTTGCATATCATGAAAAAAAAAAAAGGTGCATCCCTTCCAAGAATTAAACTCATCAGAAAATGAGAGGAAAAAATGAGTCTGATCAAGGTAGAATCAACCTTGCCAGAATCCGATGAAGATTCATCTGTGAACAAATCACCTGCAAACTCTCTGCCTCTGAGCAGAAAGGATCCCCAGACGAGACTATGTTGAAGGGCCAGAGTCTTGTCTCGGGGAAACCGCTACCCAACTTCGTTTTATACGAGTTCTACGGGAAATTTTTGGCTGAGCCTACAGGTTCAGATGCCCCACATTAAACTCGGCCTTGTGCCACATCTGATCGCGTGGGGAGGTTAGTAAATACACTAGCTGGAATCTGTTGAGTACGACTGACTTACGTGAGAACTACCGACCTTCCACTAGTAGCACTCACTACTGGATTGACTTGCAACGTCCTTGTGCATAACTGTTACCTTTATTCTTATTGTACTGGTTTTGTACAATAAACCTTTACTTATTTTATCCACTGTGTTTTCAAGTATATATTCTTATTAGCACAGAATATAACAGGAAATAAACAATTTGATAAATAATGTTTA
>OZ038517.1:10285871-10315871 GCA_964036315.1 Acanthosepion esculentum | reverse complement strand
CCTATAGCCAGTCTTTTCTCTTACTTTCATTCTCTGTGATCCTCTCTGTACTAGCGGCCTCCCCACCTTGCTTGGGGTAAAATGCTTAGAAAAGAAAAACCTTAGCTTTGGCAGTGATGCTCTGGTTAGATTCCAGAAGGCTGTAATGGATAATGCCAATGGCGGACCACCAGGCAGTCACCGTAATCTGTTGGTGCAATTTCGGTTTTGAAAGTCTTTGGGTCCTTCGTCATGATCAAGCCATTGAGCTGATTTAAGATTGTCATAAAGGATCCATTTCACATCACAAGTCACTGTTCCATCAACAAATGGATTATTCAAACTTCACAGATACAGCATTGAACACGCTTCAAATCGTAACGATTTTATAAACATTTTAAATGTTTTTTTTATCATTTCCTTAATCCACCTTATATCTAACTTTCACTCTCTGTACCCCCCCCCCTGCATACTAGTGACATTCCTGTCTTGCTTGAGGTGAAATGATTTAAAAAAAAATGTAGCTGAACATTGTCAGGAACAAGAATTGGACCTTGTTGATGAACCAGTGCTGGCTGCATTTTGCTAAACTGAATATGCATTTCATCCATTTGCAGGAAGTCACCATAATCTGTTGGTGCAATTTCGATTTTGGAAAGTGTTTGGGTCCTTCATCATGATCAAGCCATTGAGCTGATTATTTACGATTGCCATAAAGGATCAAGAAATGGATTATTCAAATTTCACAACTCTTTGACTTTCACTGAGTTGATGTGGGACCCATTTATCAAGTTGTGACTCTATGAGTTGGATATATGCGCACGCGCGCGTGTGTGTGTGTGTGTGCGCCCGCACATCTGTGTGTGTGTGTGTATATATACACCCCCACATTTGTGTGTGTGTGCGCGCGCACAATTATGTGCGAGAAGATTAGTTAGATTTGACCTGGGTATCAAACTTCAAGACCCAATGACTAGATTAGGAATCTAGATAAAAACATGTTTTGGACATATGGCCAAAAGGGTAGATGAGTGTTAAGTACTTGTCAAAATACGAAGATAGTGAACTGGTCAAAACTTAAAAGGGTCTGAATTTAATGTCCCTGAATCGGAGTCAGCTAGGCTAAGAAATATTTTTATGTCCACTTTCTTCAAAGGGAGAAATGGTCATGAAAAAGTTATGGGTTTATTCGTGGGTGTCCCTTGTCCGGAAATGATGAAAGAGGTTTCTGCATATATACGGGAGCGCCTTGGGCCACGGCAGTTAGACTTAGTTTAGGTTCGAGGAAGGTTGATTTAGGCCGAAGCAAGTAACGACGAAGAGCGACCCATTAGCAGCCGGACATTGTTAGCTAAGATATATATATTTTTTTGCCAGCCGAGAATCAGCCCAGAGTTAATCATCCACAAAAAGGTCACACGCCTTCTCTCCTCTTTTCGTCCTACCCAAGTTTGTAGTTGTGTTTTTCTTTTGCCTGTGAGCCTGCCTCTCGCTCGATCCGCCGCACAGAAATTCTACGACGTGGGGTCTATATCTTTGTGCAACGAGTTGCAGAGGTGGGTAGTCTCACAAAGTATCTTCACCTTTCCAAGTTTTTATTTTCTATTAACTTTAATTTTTAAAAAATGTGATGAAAGTTGGTAAATGGGTCTCACATGAACTCCGTGAAAGTCAGAGTTTGACATTTTGAGGAATGTTTAATGCTGCATCTGTGAAATTTGAATAATCGATTTCTTGATCGATCTGGCAATAACTGGTAACTATAGCCAATTACTCCACACATCTCTATCTATAAAAGGCAGGATGTGTGTGTGTGTGTCTAACGAATGCATGGCCTCAATTTTTGACGGATTTGCACCAAAATTTACATGCACATGCTCCAAGTTAGCGGGAAGGCCAAGACCGACTTTACATTTCCCAACTCCCATCGATAGTGGAAATAATCGATTTTTTTCATACTTCTACGGCAGTTTTCATGTAGTTTGCGGCCATTTTCTACTGGCCAGAGTGAGAGCCTATAGCTGGCTGGCTGCCACGAATAGGCAGGAAGATTCTATTGGCTAGTGTGAGAGCCAACAGCTGACTGACACGAATGTTAACTAGCATGCAAAAAAAATTGATAGCTGCATTCGTCACAAGTGGGAAAAATTTAAATCTGCATGGCACTTTACTCCAATTGGCTCATTTGCTTGCTTAAACTCAACGTTGATTCTGCAGAACTGGGTTGGGTGTGAAAAAGTATTTGTTGTTAACATTCTTTTTCCATTCGGTTTTTCCAGTTACGAGTCCTTTTTTAAAGCTGATCATTTTGTGTTCATTTTGTTTAGTTCTTTTTTCCTAACAGATTTAATGTTTAGTATAGAGCTTAGAAAAAATTTGCAGTGTGAGATAGGCAAGAAGTAAGGCATGTAGCAACATCGGCACGGCAAAGGGCACTCCTTTAAAGGCAAGGAAGGGCAAAAATATTTTAAGTCAAGTGATAGCAATTGCTGTATGAGTCGTACGATTTTTGAATCAAGCATGGGCAATGCTGGGCTATGCTGCTAGTTCAATTATATATTCACCATTATTTGTAATGACTCGTTACATTTATCAGGCAGCACTTTGATATCTTTTGAGTAAAATACCACCAGTTTTGATATGAAAATGTTTTTGACAAATTTTTTTAATCCGATTTTCACCAGATTCAAGAATATGGCAAAAACTTTGGTAGAAAGCCATGAAGCAGTTATTAATTTATTTTGGGAAACTATATTGAGTGTTCCCTGTTCAAAAAAGTAACTTCTATTATGTCTGCCTGTATCAATGTTGAAGATCGCTGTTTGTTATCTGCTGTGGTTGATGTGGAAGGTACCTGACTGTTTACTCCAGAGCTTTTAAAACATTTTTAAGACTGTCCTGGGTAAGATGATAAACTACATCTGACAGGCCTTTTGATCAGCAGGTTTTGGGGAGCATGGAACCACCTCTTAATTGCTGGTGTTCCCAGGCCCACCCTGACCTGGGGTGGTGGCACCTTTTAGGGTTCCAGCTATGGGCAAATATTTAACCCCACCACCACCACCACCAAAGGGATCAAAACACTTTTGGAAAAAAAATACCAGCAATACATTTTTTGAATGAAAAAATTATTACCAGCAATACATTTTTGAAAAAGATACCAACAATAAAAATCTTGGCATTAAATAACCAATTGAGGTTTAAAGGACAGCGGATCATCAGATTTTATTTCCTAAGGTTGAAACGAAAAAAAAACCAAAAAACCTTTGGAAATAAAATCTGATGATCCGCTGTCCTTTAAAAGGGCTGTGGGGAAATAATTTATTATATGGAACCTTAAAGTGGTCTGTTTTTATTTAAAATATATATATATAAATTCAAATCACATTTTAGTTTATTAAAGAGTGGGTAAAATAATTAAACTGAAGTATATCAAAACATGGCTTTAGAAAGCCTCAGATATTTTTGATCAAACAGTTCTTTTGTAGGCTCCTGAAATATCCTTCAAATTTGCCATAAACTCCTTTGGTCTTTCAAAATTAAACTAATATTTTTCTGAAATCATAACAAAATCATAGTAGAAATTTCAAGCAAGATTGTTTTTTGTATAAAGAATACTACAAACTTTTTCCCTATTTACATTATTGTCCTCATCTTTCTCGCCATATTTATTACATTGTACACTTCAGGTGGTTGGAATATTGAACTGAACCCTTTATTTCACTCACTGGGATAGACTGTTCTAGTTCCACGTGCCATGTTTTTTTAAAGGATGTCAGTTATCAGTTATTTCCTGTTAATTCCCCTCTCCAAGTTCTCCACTGCTTTACCGGGTATTGAACTCACACACTGGGTCCTGTCACTGGATCTAACTAACACCTTTATCCACTGTGCTGTGTGTCCTTGAGGACATCTGTGTTTGAATTTCTGAGTATTTTAAACCTAATGTCTTCAGCAACATTTTTTTACCAGTGTTCATATTGCAATTTTTGCTGTTATCATTTTATAGTTTTTTACCAGAGCTCATATTGCGATTTTTTGTTATTATCGCTTTTCTCTGGCACTCCTTATTACTTGTTCCCATATTGTAGTGGGCAGCCTGTCTCCCCTTTATATTTCTTTCCACAGCTGCAAGGGATAGCATACATAGTCTTTAGTCATGTTCACCTCTATGGGGGGGGTCTTACTCGGGAGAGATATCTGTGAAGTGTCGTCCAGCTTTTGAAGGTTGTCCTGATGTTATATAGACCGCAGACACTTTGCATTTTCTCTGATAACCCCTTCACATAAGGCAGGCAGACTGTTTTCTGAGTGTTGTTGTTCACCTCTTGCACCTGCCTATCCCAGTTTTTTGGGGCTGCTGCCATGTACCCAGGGTAGTTGTTATTTCCACGATTGTGGGCGGTGTTTCAGACATATGAAGGAGACTTTCCGATCAATGGGTCAATTATATCCACAGAGGTGTGTATGCCATCCCATGCAGCTGCGGAAAGAAATATAGAGGGGAGACAGGCCGCCCCCATAAGGTAAGGCTTCAAGAACACCAGAAAGCTGTAACACGAGGGGAAGTGGAAAAATCAGGCGTGGCAAACCACATATGGAGAGAAAAGAAAGATCACCACCCTCTGTAGGATCAGGTTGAGATCATAGACAAAGAACACCATTGGAAAATTTGTAAAATTAAGGAATCAGCACATATGCCAGGCCACAAAAATCTCCTGAGCTGACCAAGCATAGAAATGAATACAATATGGGAACCAGTAACAAGGAGTGTCGGAGAAAAGCGATAACAGCAAAAATTGCAATATGAGCTCTGGTAAAAATTATGAAATGATAACAGCAAAAATTGCAATATGAACACTGGTAAAAAAATGATTACTGAAGACATTAGGCTTATAATACCCAGAAATTCATACACAGATGAAGGATACATGGCACAATGGATAAAGGCGTTAGTTAGATCCAGTGACAGGTCTCCAAGATTGTGAGTTCAATACCTGGTTAAGGCAGTGGAGAAATTAACTGATAACTGACATCCATTAAAAAAACATGGCATGTGGAACTAGAACAGTCTACCCCAGTGAGCGAAATAAAGGGTTCAGTTTGACATTCCAACCACCCGAAGAAGGCCGAGCGTACAAAGGCTGAAACGTTGTAATAAATATGGCGACAAAGATGAGGACAATAGTCCGAATAATGTAAATAGTGTACATAATACCTCATCTCAGTAATACAGACAAACTTTTTCCCATCTAATGTAATTATAAATACTTTGATTTACAACACTGTGTCTGCCAAAAGGTTTCATATGAATGCTTTAGGTGGGAAGAACCTTTTTTTTATATATATATATATATACGCACACACATTTTTATCTTTCCATTTCATTGCCATGGTGACAGACATGGCAACAATTATGCATGTTTATTTTTGTAAATGTTCTACAATGCGATATAATTGGGTCGGAGGTTGTCTTCCTACAAACTCAGTGCATGGATATTTTTGTAATGACTTTTGAAATACTATAGGTTTGGAGATCATCTTTTTACATAGTGCATAGATATTTTTGAAAAGGTTCTGTAATGTCTTTGAGATATTATATATTTGGAGGTTGTCTTTCTACAAATTGAATACATGTATGTTTTGGGGAATTGTTTTGCGATTGCTTTCAAATATTATGTATTTGGAGGCCATCTTTCTACACTCTCAGTGCACGAATATTTTTGTAAAGTTTCTACAATGTCTTTTGAGATATATATTTGGAGGTTGTATTTCTACAAATTAAGTGCCTGGATATTTTTGTAAAACGCTCAATTTAGCAAAATGGTAAAACAAGTAAAACGGAACCAAAGCTCTTCCACCTCATCTCCTCAATATCACAAAATCTATAAATAAATCCTGTGGATGCAGTTATACCATTTTGTTCCTTTGTACTTTTTTAAAGGTTCTGTATACATAGTGTTTGAGACAAGTGTTCTCTGATCATCATCAGGTGTTCATTATTTGGCTGATATGGGATATCAGTTGATTGTGTTACTTTGTCTCTGTGATGCGAGTCCTTGTTTGTTTCTTCTGAACCAGTTCTTCAAGACCTGAAATGAGTCTGTCATTTATAACGACCAATGAGAAAAAAGTAGTTCATAATACATGTACGTTAACAATTACTCATCTCAAAAATGATATACAAAATTATCAAAAGTGGTACAAACCCGCCATGATAAACTGCTGTTGGAACCATTGAATATGAAGGCTCCAAAAATACACCATTGATGTCCTTCATGGTGGTGGCATGGTAGATATAGGAATTGGTTTAGTATATGCCATTTAGTTATGTGTTCAATCCCTGAATCGGGTAGTAAAACAGATTCAGCAGGAACAAACAAGAACTGACATCACAGGGACAAAATAACACTCTAATTAACAGTTATTCCAGTATCAGTTAAAACAGTGAACATCTGATGAAGACCAGAAGATACTTGTTCGAAACATTGTATCTCTGATAGCATTTATAACAACCAAGATGAGAACATTAATTTGAAATAATTAAAGTATATTTACAGTTCAGCCAGTCAGTTAAGTGTCATATGCAGAAGCATGGGAGCAGAGGGTGCGTCAGGCCCAGGTCATCTATATCAGGGGGTTATCCAATCAAAGAGAGAAATAAAAAATTTAGTTTTTGAAATTTGAAATAAAGTGTTTATTTCATGTTTCCTCTGTTTTTACATATTTAAAATGTCTTCCTTTCTCACATTTCTTAGTATTCCCCCCCCCCACATACACACCTACTTGAATCTTAGGAGCATACAATCAAGGAGTTGGCCCAGGGCATCACCAAACCTCTGCACGCCACTGGCCATACATGCTTGGGCGATCATGTCTATTCTGATTCATGACTGACTAAGCAGAACATTTTCTTGCAAAAGGTTGCCATTTCTTTCTGCGGTAGACTAGTTGCCAACCAAGGCTATAGGATCTAGTCTGTCCTGTGATTCAACCCAAGGCTATTTGTGTTTAAGTGAATGTAATGAACTCGACTGGAATTTGAACTCTGTTCTCTAATTCCTCATTCTCATATTGGCAATTACTCATCTCAAAAAGGAAATATTGAATTACCTTTCTGATTTCTAAGCCTGATCTGTCATTCCAGCTTTAGTCACTTCCCAACCGCCGTAATATAGCTTCCCTGTGCCTTTTCTATAAATAATTTCATGGTAATTGTTCTGATGAACTTTCCTCTATGGAAAATCATTGGGGTTTCACTTTTAAATGTTGTTATTTTTACCCCCCCACTCCTACAAATTGCACACATGGAAATTAGTTTGGATGACATTGAGAATTTAAGGTATTATGATGGCTGTAGTGAGAATGATAAGATAGACTGAAGACCAGCCTTCCCTTATCCCCCCTTATGACCTTGTGCCACACTTTTGTATTATTCAAAATAAATATTACTTTCTTCTATGGTACCTAGATTTTATGAATTTAAGCATAGTACTAGATTGGCAACAAGGTCTCATCATTTTACAGTTGAAATGGCTAGAGAAGTATCCCTAAGTTCTTCATTAAAAGTTTCTTTTCTTGCATGTGGAACTCTCTTCAGGCTTCTTACTTTCCTGTCATCAATGCAATGTCAATCATTATCTACTGTCTTCCTGATTAATCTTCTATTGTTCTCACTCAATTTTTGCTTGTGGAACTCTCTTCCGGCTTCTTGCTTTCCAGTCAACTTTGATCTTCAAACATTTGAATGCAATGTCAATCGTTATGTACTGTCTTCCTGATTACTCTTCTATTGTTCTCACTCAATTTTCCCTTGTGGAACTCTCTTCCGGCTTCTT
The DNA here is from genome assembly GCA_964036315.1 of Acanthosepion esculentum. NCBI lineage: Eukaryota > Metazoa > Mollusca > Cephalopoda > Sepiida > Sepiidae > Acanthosepion > Acanthosepion esculentum. Next base: position 10,308,054 of record OZ038517.1, on the reverse strand, counting down.
GCTTTCCAGTCAACTTTGATCTTCAAACATTTGAATGCAATGTCAATCGTTATCTACTGTCTTCCTGATTACTCTTCTATTGTTCTCACTCAATTTTCTCTTGTGGAACTCTCTTGCGGCTTCTTGCTTTCCAGTCAACTTTGATCTTCAAACATTTGAATGCAATGTCAATCGTTATGTACTGTCTTCCTGATTACTCTTCTATTGTTCTCACTCAATTTTCCCTTGTGGAACTCTCTTCCGGCTTCTTGCTTTCCAGTCAACTTTGATCTTCAAACATTTGAATGCAATGTCAATCGTTATCTACTGTCTTCCTGATTACTCTTCTATTGTTCTCACTCAATTTTCTCTTGTGGAACTCTCTTCCGGCTTCTTGCTTTCCAGTCAACTTTGATCTTCAAACATTTGAATGCAATGTCAATCGTTATCTACTGTCTTCCTGATTACTCTTCTATTGTTCTCACTCAATTTTCTCTTGTGGAACTCTCTTCCGGCTTCTTGCTTTCCAGTCAACTTTGATCTTCAAACATTTGAATGCAATGTCAATCGTTATCTACTGTCTTCCTGATTACTCTTCTATTGTTCTCACTCAATTTTCCCTTGTGGAACTCTCTTCCGGCTTCTTGCTTTCCAGTCAACTTGGATCTTCAAACATTTGAATGCAATGTCAATCGTTATCTACTGTCTTCCTGATTACTCTTCTATTGTTCTCACTCAATTTTCCCTTGTGGAACTCTCTTCCGGCTTCTTGCTTTCCAGTCAACTTTGATCTTCAAACATTTGAATGCAATGTCAATCGTTATCTACTGTCTTCCTGATTACTCTTCTATTGTTCTCACTCAATTTTCCCTTGTGGAACTCTCTTCCGGCTTCTTGCTTTCCAGTCAACTTTGATCTTCAAACATTTGAATGCAATGTCAATCGTTATCTACTGTCTTCCTGATTACTCTTCTATTGTTCTCACTCAATTTTCGCTTGTGGAACTCTCTTCCGGCTTCTTGCTTTCCAGTCAACTTTGATCTTCAAAAATTGAAATGCAATGTCAATCGTTATGTACTGTCTTCCTGATTACTCTTCTATTGTTCTCACTCAATTTTCCCTTGTGGAACTCTCTTCCGGCTTCTTGCTTTCCAGTCAACTTTGATCTTCAAACATTTGAATGCAATGTCAATCGTTATCTACTGTCTTCCTGATTACTCTTCTATTGTTCTCACTCAATTTTCCCTTGTGGAACTCTCTTCCGGCTTCTTGCTTTCCAGTCAACTTTGATCTTCAAACATTTGAATGCAATGTCAATCGTTATCTACTGTCTTCCTGATTACTCTTCTATTGTTCTCACTCAATTTTCCCTTGTGGAACTCTCTTCCGGCTTCTTGCTTTCCAGTCAACTTTGATCTTCAAACATTTGAATGCAATGTCAATCGTTATCTACTGTCTTCCTGATTACTCTTCTATTGTTCTCACTCAATTTTCACCTGTGGAACTCTCTTCCGGCTTCTTGCTTTCCAGTCAACTTTGATCTTCAAACATTTGAATGCAATGTCAATCGTTATCTACTGTCTTCCTGATTACTCTTCTATTGTTCTCACTCAATTTTCTCTTGTGGAACTCTCTTCCGGCTTCTTGCTTTCCAGTCAACTTTGATCTTCAAACATTTGAATGCAATGTCAATCGTTATCTACTGTCTTCCTGATTACTCTTCTATTGTTCTCACTCAATTTTCCCTTGTGGAACTCTCTTCCGGCTTCTTGCTTTCCTCTCAACTTTGAACTTCAAAAATTTAAATGCAATGTCAATCGTTATCTACTGTCTTCCTGATTACTCTTCTATTGTTCTCACTCAATTTTCCCTTGTGGAACTCTCTTCCGGCTTCTTGCTTTCCAGTCAACTTTGATCTTCAAACATTTGAATGCAATGTCAATCGTTATCTACTGTCTTCCTGATTACTCTTCTATTGTTCTCACTCAATTTTCCCTTGTGGAACTCTCTTCCGGCTTATTGCTTTCCAGTCAACTTTGATCTTCAAACATTTGAATGCAATGTCAATCGTTATCTACTGTCTTCCTGATTACTCTTCTATTGTTCTCACTCAATTTTCCCTTGTGGAACTCTCTTCCGGCTTCTTGCTTTCCAGTCAACTTTGATCTTCAAACATTTGAATGCAATGTCAATCGTTATCTACTGTCTTCCTGATTACTCTTCTATTGTTCTCACTCAATTTTCCCTTGTGGAACTCTCTTCCGGCTTCTTGCTTTCCTCTCAACTTTGAACTTCAAAAATTTAAATGCAATGTCAATCGTTATCTACTGTCTTCCTGATTACTCTTCTATTGTTCTCACTCAATTTTCCCTTGTGGAACTCTCTTCCGGCTTCTTGCTTTCCTCTCAACTTTGATCTTCAAAAAATTAAATGCAATGGCAATCGTTAGCTACTGTCTTCTTGATTCATCTTTTATTCTTGCTTCTTAATAATGTTTTACTTTTTCTTATTCTTTCATATGCAGTAACCTCCTGTGTCTTAGTGGCTTTATTGCCTTGTTTGAGGGTGAAATGATTAAAAATAAAATGTTCTTTTTAATAAGGTCACTGGACAAGGTAAAGTCATATTTTTCAATTTTTTGGTGGGGGGACCAGGAAGCCCTTACTCAATTTTTGTGTTAAAAGAAAAAAGGGTAACTTTACTCTCTGAACTTTTTATAATATTAACAACAGCTTATCTCGGGTATTAAGACACTAATAGGTAGAGTAGGTACTGAGGTTTTTGCAGACAAAAGACAAAAGTTTATATCTTTTTAATCATTTCACTCGTATTTATCTTAAATCTAGACGCTAAGTGAAAAACATTTTAATCCATACGACAATTTTATTGATTTTAAAGAGGCACTTGAATCTGTCTGACTGGCTGTGGCATGTGATTAGGAAGTCTAATATTGATGACTCTTTCTATTGATTAAATAGAAGCATATAATTTTAAATTTACTGTCTTCCTTGATGCAAACATTGGGAAAGTCTTACAAACGACAAGTGTACTTAGAAAATAGCTTTCTTTGTTCATTTCTTCGTGGCTTCTTTTTGATAATATTATGAAAATCACTCGAACTTATCTAAATTATGATCAGCTGTCACTTAAATGTATTTCTTTTTTAAACTAATCTTACATGGCCGAGGGTTAGAATGTTAGCTTTCTGACCATGAGACACAGGTTCAAATCTCGTCATGGTCAATTTGTCAGGAAGGTGTCTTCTTGATGTTATCAGTCTGGAAGAAGGTGATTTCAGCATGCAGCACCTTTGGAAAGTGCCTGAAAACCACACCACGGATTGACCCAAGCGTTGTGAGTGAAATTGGGTAGACGGAACCCTTGGGACCCGTTGATGGTTGTGCTAGCACAAAGTCACAAGTCATGGTGACGAAGGGTTTGAGCATGCTGGCTTTGTTCAGACTGTTGATCTTATAAGATAATATGCTCATTCCTAGGAAGTGTAAGCTCAGTATATTTGCAGTATAAACCACGGGTGGGCAATGTGGGTGTTGCACAAACAAAAATGTGCCTGAGCAGGCATCTGCAACAGGGATTAGCTAGCTGCCCTAGTAGACAGGTATCCTCAGATGCAAGTGGACAGCCATCCTATCCTATTCTACTATTGCGTAATAGTTAGTAATTAGGGTACTTAGCAGAAATCCAACTCCCACACCAGGTAATTGGAGACAAAACTATTACTATTAGAGTAGACATAAAAATAAGATGAAAGAAAGACTAGTAAAACATTTTATAATAATTGACAATATGTCATTCATGACATTTGAACAATTAATAATTGACAATTTCTTTCATCTTATGCTATTCATGAAATTTGAACAAATATGCTTTATTACAATATACAATAGAGGATTCTGAAAAGTTCTTAGTCCAGCCAAGATTTGCTTAAAAAAAAAATCTCTTGTTTTTTTTTTTATTTGGCCAGATTTTGAAGTTACTTTAATCAAGAACTCTCAGTAATTACTTAGTGCAAATAAGCAAGAAAAATACGATGTAAGAAATGCCCATCAAAAATTGATAATGCCTGATTTTAGAAATTCATACAACTTATCGCAATGTCTTATTACTACTAGGTGTAAAGAAGCAAGAGAAAGACAAGTCAAAAACTAATGATATTTGACAATACTTGATCTAAGGAATTCAGACCACTTAACACAGTTCCGTTTTATTACTACTAGGTGTAAAAAGCAGGAAAAATAAGATGAAAGAATAGACAAAAATGAATAATTGACTATGCTTGATCTCAGGAATTCAGACAACTTATGTCTATAACATGGAAGATTTGTAAAAGTTTGAGCTGGAGTCAGGTATTTAAAAGAAAAAAAGTATCTGATTTTATTTACATCATTTGAGCTGTTATCCTCATCTTTATTGCCATATTCTCAATGTTTGTACGCTCCAGCCTCTTTCAGATGATATACATTAGAATTTCAAACCGAACCCTTTCTTTAGCCTATGGGGGTAGATTGTTCTAATTCCATGTGCCACGTATTTTTTTTTTTATTTTTTTTTTTATTTGTTTTATTTTATTTATTTTTTTTTTTTTGGAGATTTCAGTATCAGTTAATTCCCTTTAGTAACTCAACTCTCCAAGTTTTTTTTTCCATCTGCTGTGGCCAAATTTTGAACTCACAACTCTGGGTGAAGTCACTTTTTTGGATTGCTCAACCAATGCTTTTATCCATTGAGCCATGTACGTCCTGGGTATGATGATAAACTATGTTCGTGTCCTGGGTATGACGATAAACTACGTCCATGTCCTATGTAAGACAATGAACTGCGTCCAACAGCAAGGCCTCTGATAATACGTTTTTGAAAAAATAATGTTGCCGGCTGTACATTTTTGAGGAAAAAATATTAACAGAAATAGATATTTGACAAAACAAAAATATTACCAGGAAAAAAAAAATTGTCGGCATTAAATGACGCATTGAGGTTGATATGCCGTAAAACAAAACAAAACAACTGGGCCATGTATCCGTGGAGAAATAAAGATAAGGACAAAAGTTCAAATTGTTGCAATACCTCATCTCAGAAATATAGAAAGACATCTGATTTCTGTATACAAAATCCACAAATCTGTTATTAATTTTTGAAAAACCCAATGTCTACTTTCTTGTTGTTTTTTAACAATTAATATTCATAGATATTTATGAATATTTGGTTAGTCTGGCCCTAGGTTAAGAGTAAAGTTTGTGGGGGTGGGCTTGCTAGTCTTGGAATAAAAAAAAATTGGCATTCAATGTTATGGCTTTAATTTGGCTTGATGTGAAATAACTGGTGCCAGTTGGAAATATGCTATGACGCTTGCTACTAAATGGGGCCTAAGGATTTAAGTTTAGCAAATAAACTTAATTTACTCTGGTCTTGATAAGAATGTCAAAGTGTGGTACATACCAATTCCCTAAGTGAAAAATCAGTTTTGTCTGAATCTTTTAGATGAAGAATTACCATTTTTATATATATATATATATATATTCCACTTTTTTCAACTGCCTCTTTCTGATGTTAAGTGTAAGTTTTCTCTTTGTTTCCATTTCTTCCAAAACCTTGTTGTTGCTCACATTTTTGGTTTGTGGTATTTTCAGCATCTTTCTGTAGAACCACGTTTATGTTGCTTCAAGTCTCCATCTTTGAGGAGATTGTCAAGCATTTGAAGCCATAAAGGAGGACAGATATCATGTAACAGTTCAGTACTCTTTTCTTTGTTTTTAATAAAGTTTTTCTATCTCTTAATACTCTGCTTAGCTTTTCGAAGGCATCTTTGGCTCTTCTAATGCTTCTTCAGATTTCAGTGTCACATTTTCCGTCCTCTGTTAGGACACTTCCCAGATATTTAAATTTTTGTGTTTGATTGATTTTGGTATCTTTGAATTTATCATGAAGTAATCCTCATTCTTGCTTGGATCTGTGACAACTTCTGTTTGGATTTTCAGAGCCAAATCCCTCTTTATCTAGCTATAGCTGCCATTCTCCACTTCTTCTCTGTGCCATGGGGGATCATGGCTTTCCACAACTTCCTGTCCTTTGCAGCCCTTGATAAAATTTACCTTTTTGCTATATCATCTCATCCCTGTTCTGCCAACCATTTATACAAGCTTGTTAGGTTATACACTGCTTTCCTATCACCCCTCTGTGTTCAATGTTCTGTGAGTGTCAAATTTTCCAAACCCTCTTTCCTCATTATGTGTCTTAGAAACTTCTACCATTGAAATAGTTAAATGTGACTGCCACTTCTACTCCAACAGTTTCTTTTCTTGCACTTCCTGCCTATGGAACTTCCTTCTGTTTACTTGCCTCTCTGATAACTACAATCTTCAAAAATTCAAATGCAATGTCAATCACTATCTTCTATATTCTTGAAACCCATTCATCTTTTGTCCTTTCCTCAATCCTTTCTATTCTCAGTCTTCTCTTTCACTTTCACTCTCTGTAACTCTCTTTGTCTTTGGGGCATTATTGCCTTGCTTGGGGTGAAATGATTAAAAAAAAAAAAAGGCCTGGTTTGTCAGGGAAATATTACTAGATTATTTTTGAATATTGAATTGATATTCTTTTAAGAGAAAGCTGGCCAATTTCAAAGAATTCGGCCAAGAAATATTAAAGTTGTTTGCAAAAAAATACAGAAGGTTCTGTTTTCCTGAATTGTTGAAAATGTCTGTTGATTTGGTAAAGTGTTCGAGTCACCTAGTAGTTGTGAGTTCAATCCCTGGATCAGGTAATGAGACATTCATCCTATGGATTTTCAGGAACAAATAAGAAAAAGCGTCACAGTGAAAAAAAATAACTATTATTCTACATATTAATTATGATTTCATAGAATAGTGATTTATGAAGCATAGCTTAGATGTGGCACAAGGCCAAAAGTATGTGGCACCCAGTGAGGACCGAACTCACCACTCAGTTGTAATTATTATAGCGAGACAAGCTTTCTAACCATTACACTGCCTCGCGGTGCCCCAGTGATTTTCCAAGCATAGCTTAGATGTGGCACAAGGCCGAAAATATGGGGCACCCAGTGAGGATCGAACTCGGTCGTAATTGTTTTAGCAAGACAAGCTTGCTAAGCATTAAACCATGCCGAGGTGCCCTTTTTTTTTCCAAGCATAGCTTGGATGTGGCACAAGGCCAAAAGTAAGGGGCACCAAGTGAGGATTGAACTCACTACTCAGTCGTAATTGTTCTAGCGAGACAAGCTTGTTAACCATTACCCTACCTCAAGGTGCCCATATGATTTCATAGAATTATTTTTTTTTTTAATGTGATGCTTTTACTTGTTTGTTCCTGCTAATGTAGAGGATAGGCATTTCATTACCTGATCCAGGGATTGAACTCATAGCTGCTAGGTGACTGTAACACTTTACCAAATAAATGGACATTTACAAAAAAAATTGGGGCAGTCAGGGCATGTCCCTTCAGAACATAGATCATCACTTTCCAAAGATTCCTCTTTCTTTCTTTTTTTATTATCTGCAAATTGCTATGCATTGTGGCAAAAGTGATTTCCCGTTGATTTCCCCACACATTGGAATTAAATTTTCCTTCTCAGACTAATTTGCCCTTCAAGACGAGGGAGCCTTACCTGCTATGGCATTTAACCCATAGCTGGGAGAGAGGCGATGAATTCATCCTTTAGATTGCACTCTCTACTGTTTGGTAGCATCCAGTCTGGCCTGCTATTTAACCCATAGCTGGGAGAGAGGGGAGGAATTCATTTCTTTCTCAATGGTATTTAGACTGGGCTAATGAACAACCAATCAACATATCAAGCTATCATACTTTTTCTGCTTATAAAATCTCTTGCCAGGTATTTGCTAGTTACAACAAAACTTATGAAGTTAAGTTAGGCAATTTAAAAAAACAAAACAAAAAAACTCTAAAGTTGACAAAACATCCAAAGCTGAAGTTTGGCAATAATGAATTTAAAAAGATCTTTATTTATATGCATGAAAAATATATTTAATTTTGTTAAAAAAAAAAAATTTGTCTTATCATGGGATCATGGTTCAATTGTTTACTCTTTTTTTTTTTTGTTTATTCTGTATAAGGCCCAAGAGTAAGGCATAGTAGTTTATCCCTGCATCCCTTCACCACTCCTTCCGAACTCACTCGACTGCAAGCTTCCTATATCTACTTGCTCAAAATATTTCTCTGAGCGACTAAAAAGTTCTTTAAGTGAGTCGAATTTTGTTGTGGTTTAAAAACACTCACAGTTCTTGTAGAGTAGGAAAATTGTTGGTAGAAAGTGTTGGTTGATATAGGAATCTTGCAGTGGAGTGAGTTCGTAGGTCGACGACAGAAGTCCAGTGGGCTCGTCAGAAGGAGTGGTGCAGCTTTGAATTGGTCTGGAATTGTGGGCCGACATTCGTTCTTGACAGCCCTTTAGTAGGTAGTTCTTCTTTGGTTGAAAGTGGTTCTGGAGTTGACTGGAGCTCCCTTTCGTTGATCTCACAGACGGCGGGCTGAAGTTTCACTGCCAAATTGGCATTGATTTTCCAAATTTATGGAGATTTGGTAGGCTCCAAAGAATTGGGGACTTTTCCCTCCAAAATTGTTGAACAAATTTTCTGGCCCCTTCATTGGTCAGAAAATATATTCTTATCTCTAAGAATCAGGGCCCTGGGTGCCGGATTTGAAGGTACTGAAAACAGGTTGATGTAAAGAAGCTGTGAGGTTTCCCCCAGACTTTATGGCACCATGGAAAGAATAATGATGGTGGAATTCCATTTTATATTTTCCAGCTCTCTCATTAGCCAGAAAATATATTCTTATCTCTGATAAGAATCAAGGCCTTGGGAGCCGGTTTTGAAATTAAAAAGGGGTTGGAGTGAGGATAGAAAAAATAGCGAGAATGTGAACTTGTAAAATATTGTTCTCAAATTAAATTCCAACAAGACACAAAGACGCTTTGGGACTATATTGATACTGGAAAATGAAGCCTGAGCAGCTCCTGCCCATTGGGGAATAAAGATATTCAAGTGATCTGAATTTCTTCGGTTGGAAAATTGACCGAACACAGTATTATTTTCATTTCCTACCATTTTGCTTAACTTGTTAAAGAAACTTCTTAAGGTGTTATAGATTATTTTGTGAATTTTCTGTTAAAATAGACATATTTTTAAAATGCACCTTTTTATAGTTCATTAAATTTATTTTTTTTTTTATTTGTAATTTGTATTTAAGTTCATCCTATTCTGGCCTTGGGCAGGGAGAAATGCAGCTAGAAAAAATGTTTGTTCTAATCTTACTAAAGCAGCAGTCAAAATTATTGACTTCTTATTTTCTGAACTTATCACTAAGAACTTGACTATTTTAGCCACCAGATACATTAAACTTTAATTGAGTAATGTTTTTTTTCTACATTTCTCTTTTCCAAACATCAAACATAATCTAATTTCTAAAGACATTGTTATTCGATTGGTAACCTTGTTTAAGGTTAAGAGTGCAAATATTGACCTATTTATTTACACATACCTGCATTTGCTGTTATTTTAAAATGATTGATAGGCGTATATAGAACTTTCACTTTTACAGGCCTTTTTCTCTCTATTCCTTTCTTTGCTTTCCTTCTCTGTATCCTTTTGCTTCTTTTCGTTCCTTTCTCCCTTCTTTCTCCCCACCCGCTGTTTCTCTATTTCTTTTTTCCCTCTCCCTCCGTCTCCCATTGTTTTACTCTTCCGTGCCAACATATATGCAGATCGGTTGGCATATAAAGGGAAACAATCAGCAGAAAGACATCAGTGTAGGCGAGTTACTTCCCTTTAAATGATTGCTGACCCATTCAGGAAGTCTAGCTCACTGTGTAGCCCTATTACGACTGCTTTTTTTTTATTTAACCGCTTGAGCGTGGCCGTTATTATTATTATTATATTTATAGGCCAACAGCAGCAGCAGTTTTGACTGGAAAGATGATGAAGAAGAAGAAAGCAACGTTGATTTGGTTGAACGCCAGCCTCCACTGTAGGAATGAAGATGATCGGTCAAAGCGGGGGTTGGGCTGCGGAGGGGGAGGGGAGAAGGCAGCGTGTGAAGTAGGCAGGTGCTATCATCAGCGCGCTTGTTATGCATATTTCTAGGTCATCTATTCCTGCTTCTTAGCATTCCTTGGTCGTCATAAAAAATGAAATGTTTCTTCCTCCTTCTTGCTTTCAACCTCTTTTGTTAGGCAAAGATAACTCTGTGTGTGTATATATATATATATATATATATATATTTAAATTTATTGTTTTATACTAGGATATCGCCACAGAAAACTACACAGTTGAATGAATGCATTTAAAATTTAATTATGATGACCGAGATGATCTTTTGCCTGGTTGAATAGCTAATAGACCCCGCCGAGCACGCTTTTCTGTCTAACTGTCGTTATTTGATTTTGAAGTGACTATTTCTCTTAATGCATATAAAACGGAACATACCAATGACCATCCATATGTTTGTAAATTTTCCTTTTAGTTTTTAGCAATAAAATTAATATTGTATTATTGTTATGTTAAAATAAATAGATAGTTTTAGAGTTGCTCTTCTAAATCATCGTTATTTATTTATTATTATTAAAAAATAAAACTTCGAAAAAAAAAAACCCAAAGAGAAAAAAGAAAAAGAAAAGTGTAACGTGGGTCGGGATTTACCACATCTGTCACATCCAATACCTTCCAGAGTTAGTCAAGTGTGTTATTCATGGACATTTGAGTATAATGGACAACACCTTATTTCGGGTCCCGAAGGCAGACAGTGACGGCTTAAGATATGCTGTTGCCTTACTTGGGGACCACTAAAAAATAAAAAAAATAACGCCTGAATTTTAAACTCGACAAAAAAAAAAATAGCTTTTTTTAATGTCCTTGCTGTATCTTCTTTGATATTTTGACATTATAAATAGTCTGATGCACTCGTTAAAAAAATAGCAAAAAAAAAAAAAAATATTGGGAAGAGGTGGGGCAACAATTTTTGTTGATTACCATTCTTTAGGCCCGGGGAACTTGTCAGAATAAAAAAAAGAAATATCTATTTCTGAGATATTTACAATTGTTTGGACTGTTTATCCTCATCTTTGTTGTCATATTCGATATGACATGAAAGATGAGGACAACAGTTTGAACAATATTGTAATTTGTAAATATTGTTATTTTATCGATTTTACAATCAGGTAGTGTCTTCTTGTTCATAATGCTGTTAGTGTTATTGATACAGTATAAAAAATTGCTCCCTAACTTATACAGAGTTATCTGTTCTTACCTTTTATTTACAATAAAGTTTGAAACTGTATATACGGCATTGATATCTATTTAGTTTTATCTCGTGTCTAAAATACTGGAACCAAAAGCATTTTTAATTTTCCTTTTATTCCATGCTCTATTGTTGACTAATTACTATGTGCAACACGTAATTTTCTCACTATTTACATTATTCGGACTATTGTCCTCATCTTTGTCGCCATGTTTATCACAACGTTTCGGCCGTTGTACGCTCCGGCCTTCTTCAGGTGGTTGGAATGTCGAACTGGACCCTTTATTTCGCTCACTGGGGTAGACTGTTCTAGTTCCACGGGCCGTGTCTAATGGATGTCAGTTATCTCCTGTTAATTCCCCTCTCCAAGTTCTCCACTGCCTTAGGTATTGAACTCACACTCTTTGGGTCCTGTCACAGGATCTAACGCCTTTATCCACTGTGCCATGTGTCTAGTATACATAATACCTCATCTCGGAAATATAAACAGTACATAATTTTCTTCAGCTGTTTAGAGATTTTCAAAAAATATTTTCCTTATTGCAGATATTTCTTTGTTTTGACGATTTTTTTTTTTTTAATTATTCTTCTTTTTTCTTTTCTTCCTCAGACTGTAACATTTTTTAAATTGATCCAGTCTCTGTGATACTGGAATAAAAATGTGGTTTAATTCACCAAGATTTGAACTTGTGTCCTAGACATAAGTACATGCACACAATTTTGTGTGCATATTCTCCTATCTACTGAGAGATCAAAACTTCATATTCAAGAGGCAGGGTCCTAATTTTCAATCAAAAGATAATTACATTAATGATTGATACCTGTACCTTCAAGTGCATATACACGTACAAAGGAATGCTAAGAAGGTGCTAGCCTGACTCACTTTTAGTTTGGCTCAGAACTTTTCAGCAATCACTCATGACATGGTGGAGTAAGGGATAGAGGCTTGGATTGAGGAATCGGACAACCGAGTTCGAATTCCAGTCGAGTTCATTACATTCATTTGCGTGAAAATACCCTTGGGAAAGGTATGACTCCATCTCTTCTCCGACACTCCAGCTATGGGTAAATCACAGCCCAGGGTGGCTCCTATAGGCAACTGGGGTAAGAGAAGGACAACTCTGAATTCAATACCCGTGGAGCTTTGGGGGACCCTGAGGCATGCTGTTCTTCGTATTCAGCTTTTCCAAAAAGCATAGTTGGTTCTACGCAAACCTTCGCTATTATAATCAAATCATATGTGCGGGTAGTCTGGCTGTTTGGCGCTAAGAACTGAATTGCTGTACCCTCATGCATTGAAAACTACGGGGTGGGGGGAATACACACACACACACACACACACACATACATACATACATACATACATATATGACAATTCAAAAGTTTAAGGCCACCTCTGGTAATTTTTTTAAAATTGCCCCCCCCCACCAAGTAGTTGTTTTGTACTTTAAATAAGAGGAAATTCTTATATATGGTTAAAAAAAAGTGAGACATGATTTTTTTATTAGAAATTTTATTATGACAAAAAGAAAAAAAAAGCATTTTATGATTAAATTTTGCTCTCATCAAAATATCCTCCTTTAGCCTTGATTATTGCAGCACAAATTTTGTGGCATTTGTTATAAAAGTTTCTCAAAGTATAAGTTAGAGACATTGAAAAAAGAATCGGATCAATTATCAAACTTATACTTTGAGAAACTTTTATAACAAATGCCACAAAATTTGTGCTGCAATAATCAAGGCTAAAGGAGGATATTTTGATGAGAGCAAAATTTAATCATAAAATGCTTTTTTTTTCTTTTTGTCATAATAAAATTTCTAATAAAAAAATCATGTCTCACTTTTTTTTAACCATATATAAGAATTTCCTCTTATTTAAAGTACAAAACAACTACTTGGTGGGGGGGGGGGGGCAATTTTAAAAAAATTACCAGAGGTGGCCTTAAACTTTCATCCTTGTGACTGTGGTCCCAGCTGCCTTGAGATCATCAACAAGTTCTTGTCGCGCAGCTCTGGGTTGTTTCCTCACGTTTCTCATCATCAGGTTCACTCTATGTTGGGAGATCTTGCGTGGAGCTCCAGGGCAAGAGAGAATAATAGTCAATTGGTGTTTCTTCCATTGTCTTATTATCGCACCAACAGTTGATCCTTCTCATGTAGCTGCTTGCCAATCGTCTTGTAGCCCATTCCATTCTTGTGCAGCTATACAATTTTGTTCCAGCTGTCCTTAAACAATTCTTTCATCTTGCTCATTGTGGAGAGATTAGATTCTGATTCATTAAAGCATTCTGTGAACTAGCGTCTTTTATACAGGTAATGAGTACTTGATTAAGAGTAATAATTGAGTAATAGGACTAATCGATATGCCTCCTGGTCACATAACCGGTCTGTGGGGCCTGAACCACTGCTGGTTGGTAACAGGTGAAATTTTTTTTTTTTTTCAATAAAAAGAAATAAATGTTCAAAAATTAATATAATGTGATTTTGTAGAATTTTTTTATATTCTATCTCTCACTTTCAAGACAGACCTACCCTGAAAATTATAGACCATTCCCATTTTTGTAAGGTGGCAAACTCAAAAGAAAAATCAGCAGGGGATGAAATACTTTTCCTCACTGTAGGTACTAAATAAAAAGTAGCCACTAGTAACAAACTAGTAAGAGATTGTGACCAGGGAATTTAAAGCAACATAAACAGGAATTGACCCCAGCAGATTATGGAACATTTTGATGTCAATGATGTCGAGTATCAAAGTGATGATTATGCCCAATGAAAGTGTGTCTGGGTTATGGATATAGAAAATGCAATGAAGAGGCCAAGAAAACATTGTATAATCTTACTTCATTGACCATTGGGTTAAGGTAATAGTAATGAAGGAGCAATGAAAGTGTAGAAAGAATAGAAATTGCAATGAAGATCCCAAGTATCCAATTTGAATTAGAATCCAGTGGAATGGTAAATAAGCTATCTCCAGAATTAGCATGGGATTAACTTGACAGAAGAGTAAGAAAAAAAAAATGAAAAAAATTTCTTAGAGACATTGAAAAAAGAATCGGATCAATTATCAAAGAAATTTTTTTCATTTTTTTTTTCTTACTCTTCTGTCAAGTTAATCCCATGCTAATTCTGGAGATAGCTTATTTACCATTCCACTGGATTCTAATTCAAATTGGATACTTGGGATCTTCATTGCAATTTCTATTCTTTCTACACTTTCATTGCTCCTTCATTACTATTACCTTAACCCAATGGTCAATGAAGTAAGATTATACAATGTTTTCTTGGCCTCTTCATTGCATTTTCTATATCCATAACCCAGACACACTTTCATTGGGCATAATCATCACTTTGATACTCGACATCATTGACATCAAAATGTTCCATAATCTGCTGGGGTCAATTCCTGTTTATGTTGCTTTAAATTCCCTGGTCACAATCTCTTACTAGTTTGTTACTAGTGGCTACTTTTTATTTAGTACCTACAGTGAGGAAAAGTATTTCATCCCCTGCTGATTTTTCTTTTGAGTTTGCCACCTTACAAAAATGGGAATGGTCTATAATTTTCAGGGTAGGTCTGTCTTGAAAGTGAGAGATAGAATATATAAAAATTCTACAAAATCACATTATATTAATTTTTGAACATTTATTTCTTTTTATTGAAAAAAAAAAAAAATTTCACCTGTTACCAACCAGCAGTGGTTCAGGCCCCACAGACCGGTTATGTGACCAGGAGGCATATCGATTAGTCCTATTACTCAATTATTACTCTTAATCAAGTACTCATTACCTGTATAAAAGACGCTAGTTCACAGAATGCTTTAATGAATCAGAATCTAATCTCTCCACAATGAGCAAGATGAAAGAATTGTTTAAGGACAGCTGGAACAAAATTGTATAGCTGCACAAGAATGGAATGGGCTACAAGACGATTGGCAAGCAGCTACATGAGAAGGATCAACTGTTGGTGCGATAATAAGACAATGGAAGAAACACCAATTGACTATTATTCTCTCTTGCCCTGGAGCTCCACGCAAGATCTCCCAACATAGAGTGAACCTGATGATGAGAAACGTGAGGAAACAACCCAGAGCTGCGCGACAAGAACTTGTTGATGATCTCAAGGCAGCTGGGACCACAGTCACAAGGATGAAAGTTTAAGGCCACCTCTGGTAATTTTTTTAAATTGCCCCCCCCCCCCAGTAGTTGTTTTGTACTTTAAATAAGAGGAAATTCTTATATATGGTTAAAAAAAAAGTGTGACGATTTTTTTATTAGAAATTTTATTATGACAAAAAGAAAAAAAAAAATTTTATGATTAAATTTTGCTCTCATCAAAATATCCTCCTTTAGCCTTGATTACTGCAGCACAAATTTTGTGGCATTTGTTCTAGTGTCAGCTGAACGTACATCCTCCTGTTTGACCCTAGTGTCAGCTGAACATACAGCCCCCTTTTTGACTCTCATGTCAGTAGGACCTATGTCCACTTGTTTGATACTAGTGTCAGCCACTCATATTCCCTACTGTTTGACTATTCACTGTGACTTCTGTGAAACATATTTGATATTTAAATAACCTAACATGGATTGAAATGTTATTAAACCCTGTCACATAACCACTAACCTATTTCTAACATTGTATTAAAATGGCCCTGAATTGTGCATACTGTGATTATATTGTTCAACAGAAACATGCCTGTATCTATCAGTCAATACTCACTTGTATGTAGATTATTTCATTAGCAGGAAACCTACCAACAGACTATCTACTTGTATTCAAGTACTGTATGATGTTTTGTCACGTGTTTGAATTGCTGTCTGATCTTTATGATGGCTGTCAAATTGAAGTAAAATGCTTGTTGAAAATTTTGTGTAAAGCTTGGCAAATCTGCTACTGAGATCTTTGAAATGTTTTGTCAGGTGTTGATAAACATTCTTTTTGTTGAAAACTAGATTTTTAGTGGCACACATGCTTCAAGACTGGTTCAGTTGAGTATTCAAAGTGACTGAACATCAGAAAATACGGAAAAAAGTATGTGAGTTCATCGTTAAACAATTATTTCTCTCCCTCTCTCATATAATTTCAATGTCAGCCAGGAGATCCTCATGGGAAACTTGGGTTTCCATCACACTGGTGCAGAGCTTGTTCTCTGGGTCTTGAAACTTAACCAAAAGCAGCGGTTTTGGCATGTGTCTTGACCTCACTTTATCTCCCAAATGAAATTGAAGCTTAATAGGTAATAATTTGAGATTGTAGATACAATTTAGAGATTAACCTGTGGTATTGGATGATTTTCAAGAAGAGGAGACTTGCTATATTTCTCTCATTTGGAAAAGGCTCTGTGATCTCTGTTTATATCCCCACCTGCCAAAAAACATTTTCAAAGAGAATGGTAGGCACATCAAAATGAAATATATTTTTAATTAGAATAATGGTTCTTGGACTCAGTTATGTGCCATGCGTGATACATGCTTAGGTGATCATATATCTTTCTATAGTGAAGAAAACGGTGACTTAACTTCGTCAAACCAAGTGAGAGCATGTCGTGTGTATCCTATGACAGAAAATGTGATGAAAAAGAAAATTACTTACCAAACAAAAGGGCACGTATTCCACATGACATGCCGAAGACAGGGAAATTACTAATGCCCACTGAAAGGATTTGGTATGAAGAACCAATGTGAGAAGGAGGGAGCTTAGGAGGATAGTTATCCTGCAACCTCTCCCCACGTATGAAGGGATCCCCCTCCAAAAAATGGAAAGTAATTAATTTTCGAAAATGGGAAGTAATCAGTTTTCCTAGCCAGACAACAAAGGGGTCCCTTGTCAAAAATCGGGAATTACCAAAAACCCCAGGCTGCCTCTGACCCGGCACTGGTTTTTGGTCGAAGTCCATATAAGCAAGCATCCTCGGGCAGTTTGCCAGTAATAGTTGAGTTCTAGCTTAAGTTAGAGTTGCAGAAGTCTGCGCACAGGAGTGAGCTCACAGAGAAATTCCCTGATTCTGGTCTTCGACCTTGCCTTTCTACAAAACATCAAGTTATACTGACAAACAAAGCTAAGCCAGCACCTAAAAACTAAACCAGTTGACTTAGAAAACCAGAACTTGCCTAGAAGTATAATAGTGTCACTCCCAGAAGAAACAGGTTGGGAAAAACACATACTCATGTATAGAACGGACTGATAAAAGTTGATTTGCTTTCTTTCAACATATCCGAACCTTTTTCTGGTTTTAATTTATTTCTTTTTTTACACTTGTGCAACATCACCTCCAGTTTAGACTCATCTTGCACTACGGCCAGATGCCTGATCTCGTCTACTTAAGATCAAATCACAACAGGAGTAGGTTAGACTTGAGATCGAAGTAGTTACTTCGGTAACCAGTCATTGGAAGTGAGCAGATCTTGTGTGCAGCCATTAGAATCGACCAACCATCCCATTTGGTACCCTGACCAAAGGATCCCACCAAGTAGCAACGACTGCCAGTCAGCCGTGTTACGTGTTGGTGGTAGTAAGTAAGAGTCAACCCCAAAACGCTGGTAGGAGAAGTATTACAGCATCATGCTGCAAATAGGAGTTGACACCGGGCTGACAATATTGTGTCACATAACAAAAACCTGTTGAAATCGTTACACAATGGCTTTCATATTTTATAACGTAGTGTTGAAACACAAAAGCTATTGTGTAGTGATTTCAACATTTTTGTTATAATATCTTATAATAATTATATATATGGAGTAAGTAGCCATCATTAAATGCAAAATAAGTAATAGAACTGTCCAACAAACTGAATTGACAAAGCTTGCAATAACAAGAAAAGAACAGGGCAAAAAATAGTATCAGGCAAACAAACAATGTATGCGAGGCAAATTAATGGTAACAAGGCAAGAAGTTCACTAACTAAGAATTGGGGTTGACATGCAAGAGCAAGTTTGGACAAGTGAATGTAGAGTTCTGACTTCAAGACAAGACAGACTGGAACTGAGTCAGATGAAACCAAGATCTGGCCTGTTTTATTGGTGAGGAAAAAAACCCAGCATGCATTTGTGTGTTTCTGCATACAAATTGGGGAGGGGCAAGTGTTTTGCAGTCATTCCCATTGGGATTGAAATAAACACACACACACACACACACACACACACACACACACACATTTTTTAAAAAGAAGAGAGAAACCGCAAACGTTTTTGGTTGTATTGTGGATTCTTTTTAAAAATATATTTTATGCTTCATTTTCCATAATTTTGCAACATGTTTCAGGTCTCACATTAAAGCCATTGGTGTCTGTTGGATTTTATTTCTGGAAACCAAAATAAAAATGGCAAACAAAAGAAATTTATAGATTATTATCTCCATTTTTGCTATTTTTAACACATTTTGGCTTGCATATTCTTCAGTTCGCCTTCCTTAGGTGCATGTTGCCCTCACTGATCTTTTCTTTAGCAGTTGCTTCATACTTTTCCATTCACTCTCTTATTCCTATTTTCAACTTTACAAGAGTCACATGACTTAGCATTCTCTCTCTATCTCCCTCTTCTTCTACTACTACTTCACACACACACACACACACACACACACACACACACACACATTCTTTTTTCTTGTTATTTTTTATTATTATTATTTTTTTATTATTATTATTATTATTATTTTTTTTTTACATGTCAGTCCTTGCTGGGTTATTTAATATCGCCAAATTTTGGGTGGGATATCCAGTAAGGCTCACATTCGCTACTTAGTAGATATGCTCAACCAGCTTACTCTTGCTAATCATTACCCTATACCAATTATTGGTTGGTTGGTTGGTTGATTTTATAACTCATCAAACTCAGCTGGGGTTTTTAATGTTGAATTTTGTATGGGACACCTAGTGAGGACTGAACTTACTAATCAGTAGTAAAAGCCAACCAGATTACTCTTGTTAATTGTTACCTGATGCCAGTTGTTGGTTGGTTGATTTTAAGAGATGTTAAACTTTGATAGGTTATTTAATGTCGAATGAGTATTTTTGAGTATGCTTGTTTAGTGGCATATCAACACCTTATGGGTCATTTAATACCAAAATTTAATTTTCTTGGGAGCATTAGTAATTTTTTTACAGAAATTTATTGCTGGTTATTTCTTTTTACTATGAAAATATATTGCTGGTATTTTTACTATAAAAATTTTTATATTCTCATAGTGTTTTGACCCTAGTTTAGGGGGTTAACTATTTCCCCATAGTTAGGACCCTAACAGGTGATACCACAGTGTCAGGCTGGACCTGGGAACAGCAGCAATTAAGTGGTGTTCCCACACCCTTCAAAACCTCCTTGCTGCCGGATGTAGTTTATTGTTATACCCAGGACGTATTTAATGTCAGATTTTGCATATAGAGCATCCACTACTCAGATTATCCTCAATAACTATTACTACATTCTGAGATGCACGCATTTTTTTTTTTTTTTTTTTTTTTTTTTTTTTAAACAAAAAAACTCAGATCTGAGGTGTCAGTAAGTTCATGAAATCATAGATAAAATTTAGTAAGATGGTCACTTATTGACCTCTGGTATGTGTTACCTTCATAATCAAAATTCTTTTTCTTGAAATCAGGATTCTATATAATGTTCAAATCTACATCCGGTTTATTTAGATATTTATTTACTTTTTTTTTTTCATGTTTTTTTTTTTTCTTTTCTTTTTTTTTTTTTTTTGTTTATTTTTTTTTTTTTTTGTTTATTTTTTTTTTTTTTTCACTGACGCTCCATCCGGACTCTCCACCTTAGTGCCTATTTTTTTAACCCGATTCTAGGGAGAGCCGGTGTACTTCTCTTTTTTTGCCTCAGCAAACCGAATGACATGTTGGCTTGTTTGTCTTGTCTTCTGTTGAAAGTAACTGGTGCTGAGAAAAACTAAAACCAAAATGACTACTTCCAAAATTCCATCAAGTTGCAACAAATGGAAGCTAACTATATTCCAAGTTGCTCAAAGACTCCCCCCCCCCCCCACCAGCAGAAATGTTTCATAATGGACAAAACGTTCTTGTGCTAACGACTATTTTCCTCCTCTGTTCTTATGAGCCTACCATTCCCACATGCAGGGTAAGACATCAACTCAAGGAATGTTTGTTCTTTTAACCCCCACCCCATCTTCTTCTCACAGTTACTTTTCATTCTTTGATATATCTTAGATCTTAAGTTTCTTTTTTGTTTGTCTGGTAAAAGAATTTATAATATTGAGAACTCGAAGATTTATGAAGAAATTTAACTATATATCACATAATGAAGCTAAGTAGACATTTGTGGTTTTTGAGTCTCTGGAATGATTTTCCGTTCAATTATAGAACTGGGTTAATGTTATTTGTACTTAAGAGGGAGATTAAAATAAAACTTTTACATTTCTAATTAAAAATAAGGGTTTAGGTCTAGAAAATCTGGTTTGTAGTGAAGAGACAAAATTCTCCCCAAAAGCTTATATTTTGTATTGGACCCACTCAGACTTCTTTTGGCAGGATTTTCAGAGTCAAAAATGACTTCAGAACCTTAAAATATATAATAGAAGTCTGGGACATGATTTTCTGATTTAAAAAAAAAAAGAAAAAATTATATTAAAAACGGATATTTGGTGCCTGACATATGGCACAAAAAAACAAGTAATGATCAATTTAACGTATGAAAGGAACTGATTATGTTTTAAATATCTTCTAAAGAACAATCTTCTTACACTTTGCAGATTTGTTTTAATGTTTGGAAACTTGCATGAAAAAGGAGAAAATTTATTCTTTGACAATTTTGTTAATATTATTCAGTGTTGGTGGTGTGGGGAGGGCATCGGAAACAAAAAAGCAGGCAAAATATGGCAAAAAATGATGGTAATTTAACTGAATTTTGTACTGTAGGGGACTAAAAACCCATTGAAATAAGGACATTTTTGAAAAGAATGTCAAGTCCCAATGATTTTCTTGGCAAGAAGAAATATCTCAAATCATGATTACCTGGTCAAATATGATCATCTTAAAAGAAATGATTAAATATATGAGAGTTTTGATTAACTTCAAATGATCATGATTTGACAAATACATGGAGTGTGGACAAAGTCCAACCAGTTCTGAAATCCTGAGACTGTCTGCTTTCAGACTAGATATGACATATATCACTTGATAAATGTTCATGACTTGACAAATACATGAAATGAGGACAAAGTCCAACCAGTTCTGAAATCCTGAGACTGTCTGCTTTCAGACTAGATATGACATATATCACTTGATAAATGTTCATGACTTGACAAATACATGAAATGAGGACAAAGTCCAACCAGTTCTGAAATCCTGAGACTGTCTGCTTTCAGACTAGATATGACATATATCACTTGATAAATGTTCATGACTTGACAAATACATGAAATGAGGACAAAGTCCAACCAGTTCTGAAATCCTGAGACTGTCTGCTTTCAGACTAGATATGACATATATCACTTGATAAATGTTCATGACTTGACAAATACATGAAATGAGGACAAAGTCCAACCAGTTCTGAAATCCTGAGACTGTCTGCTTTCAGACTAGATATGACATATATCACTTGATAAATGTTCATGACTTGACAAATACATGAAATGAGGACAAAGTTAGACCAGTTCTGAAATCCTGAGAGTGTTTACTCTCAGACTAGATATAACATGTATCACATAGGTTATGTTCTGAAAATGCCAAATGTCTGTTTGCAAGCCCACAATATATATATATATATATATATATATATATATATATATATTTTTAAGCTTTTCACCCCAGGCAAGGCTGAAAGCCACTAGCACGCAAGGGGTTACAGAGGATTTGGAGCAAGAGCAGATAGGAGAGATAGAGGAAAGGATGTGGAGAAGGATAGTGGATAGATCAATGCAACTGAAGATGTCGATTGACGTTACATTTGAATAGTT
>OZ038517.1:10200871-10280871 GCA_964036315.1 Acanthosepion esculentum | reverse complement strand
GTAGGTGGCGCTGCCTATTTGCATGTGAATGATACTGGGCAGGTATTAGCCAATCGTCAGCATGGGTTTGGCACTGGGAGAGCTATATAAGCACCAAGAGTTGTGTCCCCTTCCACAATGGGCTGTTGAGAGAAGACCTTCTACTTAGAGTAGGTGGTGCTGACTATTTGCATATGAACATATGGGCAGATATTAGCCAATAGTCATCATGGGTCTGAGACTGGGAGAGCTATATAACACCAGTTTTTTTTCTCAAGAGAAGCTCTCTCAACATGCAGACGTGTGAAAACCAGACAAGACAAACCCAGTACAACTATATTTTATTTAATCATATATTCTCCTCTTTAATGGAGCCCCAAAAGCAATTGGCTGTCAACAAATTTCTGGCAACTCCCGCAGCTAAGCCATCCCCAAACATAATACCCTGTATTCCTTGGGATCTTGTCGGCACAGCTGAGAGGTGAGCCATTCTATTTAGCCTGGGCAGCTTATGGCCTTCATATTTTTCTTCATATCTAAGACTGTATACCAGATGTAACTTTTATATATTTTTTTTATACCTAATCTCAAAATATGTCTGAAAATAGCATAAAAAGAAAAATGACTTTTTGTAAACTACCAATCAAAGTCGAAACTGTTAGATGTAGACGTCTCTTCTACTCCAATAGCTTCATGTCTCACACATCTTGCCTGTGGAACTCCCTTCCCTATTGCTGTTTCCCTGACAAATACAATCTCCAACGGTTTAAGTGTAGCGTCAATTGACATCTCCAGTTGCCTTGATCTATCCACTTCCCTTCTCCACATCCTTTCATCTTTCATTCCTATCTGGTCTCGCTCCAAATCTTCTGTAATCCCCTTGCCTTGATTGACCCACTGTCTTTCTCTTTCTCCACATTCTCTCCTTTACCACTTCTATCTGCTCTTCCTCCAACCCTTCTATAACCCCTTGCGTGATAGTTGCCTCCAGCCTTGCTTGGGGTGATACGCTTAAAAAAAAAAAAAAAAAAAGACAGTCATAGTGTCATTGTGAACTCCATCATACCTTCATTAGTTGCATATGTGTCACTAGTTATATATGGTCTTTGAATTCAGAGTTGTTCTTCTCTTAGACTGGTTGCCAACCAAGGCTGAAGAACCCCAACTTCTCTACTATTTACTAGCTGGGGATGTCTGGGCAGTCTAATGGATAGTAGCTTGGAATCAGAAGTTGGTAAGCTGAATTCGAATTCCAGTTTTCATTACATTCACTTGGGAAAGGTATGAATCCAGGTCTTCTCTCCTTATCTATGGGTTAAATAGTAGACAAAACTGGGCTCTTCAGCCTTGGTTGCCAAAACTCTGAATTCAAAAACTGTATCCCTGTGAAGCACATAGTGCAACTAATGAATGGATTGTGGAGTTAACGATGATTCTATGATGTTATAGAATGTGGAAACTGGCTCAGCCTAGTCAGCGATTGGTCAGAACACCTCAGGGGCATAGTAGTCTGACAGCGATGGTTTGTCTTTGTTTCGGTTTTGGATCTTCTTCTAGTTGCTGTAACTCTTTAGCACCAGATTTTCGCGTCCTTTGTCACTCTTAATAAATTTTGTCTTTTTGCTGTCTCTGCTAAAACTTGTTCCACCATACGTTTACTTAAGCTTACTTGGTAGGTTATGCTTTCTTCTCCTCTATCCTGCTTGCATTCAATCTGCCCTGTGAATATCAAATTTTCCAAGCTTTCTTTCCTCATTATGCACCCTAGAAATTTCAGCTGTCCTTTTTGTTTCTATTTTCTCTGAAACTTCCTCGTTGTTCCCATATTCGGTCCATGGTATTCTCAGTATCCTGCTGTAGAAACACCTTTCTGTTGCTTCAAGTATCTTCCTCATTCATGATATTGTGCGGCATTCACTGGCATATAGGAGGAATGATGTTACATATCAGTTCAGTACTCTCTGTTTTGTTTCCATGTCAAGTCATAAGAGGCTTGCAAGAATTTTGAAGCTTCAATATGCTACACCCAAATTAGATAGACTAGAGCGTCATGTGGGTATGTGTTTGCCTGAAGTTCTCCCTCCTGTATTTCCTAGAATTGATGCTACCATGTCTGTCAATAAGAAAAAGAAACTTTCATTGATATAGTTTATGAAGTTAGGGGTTGAAGCCAGTGATGACACAGCACACAAAAAAGATCCCAATTGCAGCCTAATAGCAGATTTTCATCTGTTTTTAGTCTTTATAAATGAAGTTGTGTGATCGATTTTCTGTTATTAAAAACCTCACGACGACTTTTATTAAATTTTTTGAAAGCATGAAGTATTTCACTATTTACATTATTCGGACTATTGTCCTCATCTTTGTTGCCATCCTGGGTATGACGATAAACTACGTCCAACCAAAAGGCCGTCGATCCGATCAATTGGCTGGTCATGTCATGCCCCATCACATCTAACCCATCCCAAAACAACTACAACTTACAATTAACTTTCCCTCCCAAACCCTACACTAAATATACTAACACCTTACCACTAAAATGTGATGGGAAACAATGATGTTGCCAGCTATACGTTTTTGAAACAATGATGTTGCCAGCTATACGTTTTTGAAACAATGATGTTGCCAGGGATACATTTTTTTGAAACAATGATGTTGCCAGCTATACGTTTTTGAAACAATGATGTTGCCAGCTATACGTTTTTGATATATTTAGTAAATACTGGATCTGGCATTAAATAACCCATAGTGGTTGATATGCCATAAAACCCCAAACAAACAAACAAACAAACAATCATCTTTGTTGCCATATTTATTACAACGTTCCAGCTTTTGTACGCTCCGGTCTTCTTCAGGTAGTTGGAATGTCGAACTGAACACTTCATTTCACTCACTGGGGTAGGCTGTTCTAGTTCCACGTGCCATGTCTAATGGATGTCAGTTATCTCCTGTTAATTCCCCTCTCCAAGGTCTCCACCGCCTTAACCATGTATTGAACTCACACTCTTTGGGTCCTGTCACTGGCTCTAACCAACGCCATGTGTCCTTGAGGACATCTGTGTATGAATTTCTGGGTATTATAAAAACCTAATGTCTTCAGCATCAATTTTTTACCAGTGCTCATTTCATAATTTTTGCTGTTATTATTCTATGTTTTTACCAGAGCTCATATTGCAATTTTTGTTGCTATTATCGCTTTTCTCTGGCACTCCTTATTACTGGTTCCCATATTGTATTCATTTCCATGCTTGGTCGGCTCAGGAGATTTTTGTGGTGACAAAGATGAGGACAATAGTCCGAATAATGTAAATAGTGTACATAATACCACATCTCAGAAATATAGACAGATACTGAAGTATTTCAATTAAAAATTTTTTTTTTTTTTTACAATAATGTTCACCCTATACAAGGTCCAAGAGCCACTCGAGGTAGAGGGTTACAGAGTAAGAAGCTTGGTTTGTGGGGAAGATAACATTTAACCCTAGACTTGAATAGGTTAAGATTGTAGGGATCAAAGAAGCCTCCTCTTGGAAGTGAGTTCCACAAAGCAGCAATCTATATAGATTTAGTTGGGGGATTGATTTTCTGTTATTAAGTTACTTTCGATAAAATATTTAAAGTTTTTTTTTTTTTTTCTCTCTCAATTTTAATTTTGTATTTAATTGTAAAAAAAAAAAAATAACATCAAGTTAATCCAAAAATAAAGAAAATTCTATGTATTTAAAGCAGTTTAAAACTTTTTAATGTTAATTTTTATCATTAAATACAAGATGTCCCAAAAGTTACCAAGAGATTTAAAAATTTAACGCCTTTTATTTTTTAACTTTAATTCCCAACATAGTGGTTTTGGTATGCTTGTGTCTGAATTATTGATCCTTTCTTTGGTAGGAAGATTTCAATCTGTCCTGGGTAAAATGATAAACCACATACAGCAGCAAGGCCTCTGATCAGGAGGCTTTGGGGAGCATGGGGCCACCTCTTAATTGCTGGTGTTGCCAGTTTCACACTGACCCAGTGTGGTAGCACATGTTAGTGTCCCAGCTATGGGCAAATAGTTAACCCCCAAACTGGGGTCAAAACACTATGAATGTGTAAAAATAGGTTTTAATACCAGCAATACGTTTTTGTAAAAAAAATATCCACAATAAATTTTTGAAGAAAATTGAAAAGATAATTACCAGCAATGCATTTTGGAAAAAAATATTACCAACAATACATTTCTGAAAAAAATAATATTACCAGCAATAAAAAATCTGGTCGGCATTAAATAACCCATTGAGGTTGATATGCCGTAAAACAAACCAAACCAAACCAATATATACTGAGATAGATAGATAAGAAATATTACCAACAATACATTTCTGAAAAAAATAATATTACCAGCAATAAAAAATCTGGTCGGCATTAAATAACCCATTGAGGTTGATATGCCGTAAAACAAAACAAACCAAACCAATATATACTGAGATAGATAGATAGATAGATAAGAAATATTGCCAACAATACGTTTTTAAAGAAAAATATTGCCAACAATACGTTTTTAAAGAAAAATATTACCAACAATACATTTCTGAAAAAAAATAATATTACCAGCAATAAAAAATCTTGTCGGCATTAAATAAACCATTGAGGTTGATATGCCGTAAAACAAACCAAACCAAAGATTTCAATACTTGAATTCAGTTTTCAGTTGTTTATTTTTACATGATTAATTTCCAAAGCCTCTTTTATAAAATACCTGAAAGAAAACTAAAAAAAAGTTATTAAATTTTCAGATGCGTTGGTGACTTTTGGGACACCCTGTATTTTTAACCGATTATCTGTTATGTGCATTGTTGTGCGATGGATAATGGGAAATCTGAGAGTTGGGTTCATTACAATCATTTATTCATAAATACCACTGGAAAAAGTATGATCCCATCCCTCTTCCCCCAGCTATGGGTTGAATAGTAGGACACACTGGGTCCTATAAACTTAGTTGGCAACTAGTCTGTTGCTGAAAGAAACGACAGCCTACTGCAGGGAAAATCTTCTGCCTAGTCAGTCATGAATCGAAATAGTCTTGATCGCCCAACCGTGTATCACGTATGGCACTTGACTGACTTTATATCTTCTCCTCCAATCTATGGGTTGAATAGCAGGACAGACTGGGTTCTATAGCTTTGGGTGGCAACCAGTCTACCACAGAAAGAAACGGCGACCTACTGCTTTGAAAATCTTCTGCCTAGTCAGTCATGAATCGAAAGAGTCATGATTGCTTAAGCATGAATCCTGTATGGTATTTAACAAACCGATGCTTATGGATAGAAACAGTTCATATCTGTAATTTTTCTTCTTTTATGTGCTATGTACCTTCAGGATGTAAACGATCATGGCCCTCCACATCTTCCTGTCCCTTGTAACTCTTAATAAGTTTTGTCTTTTTGTTATTTCTCCCAAACCCTGTTATACCATCGATCTGCTCAAGCCCATCAAGTATGTTATGTGCTGCTTTCCTCTGTCCCTCAGTTTCTCCTGTGAGTATAAAATTTTCCAAGCCCTCCTTCCTCATTATGTGCCCCAGAAATTTCAACTACCATTTCCTGACATTAAGTTTAAGTTTTCCTCTTTGCTTCCATTTTCTCCAAAACCTTGTTGCTCGCGTGTTCAGCCGATGGTATCCACAGCATCTTTCTGTAGAACCACATTTCTGTTGCTTCAAGTCTTTTCATCTTTGAGGAGATTGTCAAGCATTTGCAGCCATACAGGAGGGAAGATATCACGTAACAGTTCAGTACTCTTTTCTTTGTTTTTAATAAAGTTTTTCTATCTCTTAATACTCTGCTTAGCTTTTGGAAGGCTACTTTGGCTCTTCTAATGCTTCTTTGGATTTCAGTGTCACAATTTCCGTCCTTTGTTAGGACACTTCCCAGATATTTAAATTTTTGTGCTTGATTGATTTTGGTATCTTTGAATTTATCATGAAGTAATCCTCATTCTTGCTTGGATCTGTGACAACTTCTGTTTGGATTTTCAGAGTCAAATCCCTCTTTATCTAGCTATAGCTGCCATTCTCCACTTCTTCTCTGTGCCATGGGGGATCATGGCTTTCCACAACTTCCTGTCCTTTGCAGCCCTTGATAAAATTTACCTTTTTGCTATATCATCTCATCCCTGTTCTGCCAACCATTTATACAAGCTTGTTAGGTTATACACTGCTTTCCTATCACCCCTCTGTGTTCAATGTTCTGTGAGTGTCAAATTTTCCAAACCCTCTTTCCTCATTATGTGTCTTAGAAATTTCAACTGTCTCTTTCTGAAACTACATCTAAGTGTCTTTTTCTTGCTTCCATTTTCTCTAAAACTTCCTTGTTGCTCACATGTTCAATCCCGGGTATTCTCAGCATCCTTCTGAAGAACGATGTTTCTGTTGCCTCAAGTCTCTTATCCATCTGTTGGGTGACTGCTAGGGAATACCAGGTGCTGTAAACTTGGATGTGATGGTGGTGTGATGGATAATGGCTTGGAATTGTTAATCGGAGAGCTGAGTTCCAATTTCAGTTGGGTTTATTTTATTCAGTTCGGTGCAAATATCCTTGTGAAAGGTATGAATTCACCCATTCTCTCCCTCTGTCCCAACTATGGGTTTATTACTAAGACTTGTATCATTAAATAATTATTATTTAAAAAAACAAAAAACACCTACACAAGCTCATTAGGTAGGTTATATGATGCATTTCTCTTGACCACTTGCTTTCAATGTTCTGTTTCCTTGTTTATGGCATTTATCAAATGTGTAATTAAGCCTTCCTAAAATAATTGATTTTCAACATATGAGTCAAGTATAGAATATATAAGTCAAGTATAGAATATATGAGATAGGATATAGGATATAAGATAGGATATATGATAGGATATAGGATATAAGATAGGATATATGATAGGATAGAAGAGATAAGATAGGATATATGATAGGATATAAGAGATAAGATAGGATAGAAGATATAAGATAGGATAGAAGATATAAGATAGGATAGAAGATAGAAGATAGGATAGAAGATAGGATATAAGATAGAAGATATAAGATAGGATATAAGATAGAAGATAGGATAGAAGATAGGATATAGGATACAAGATATAAGATAGGATATAAGATATAGGATAGAAGATAGGATATAGGATACAAGATAGAAGATAGGATATAAGATAGAAGATA
Source organism: Acanthosepion esculentum (assembly GCA_964036315.1). Taxonomy (NCBI): domain Eukaryota; kingdom Metazoa; phylum Mollusca; class Cephalopoda; order Sepiida; family Sepiidae; genus Acanthosepion; species Acanthosepion esculentum. Next base: position 10,273,697 of record OZ038517.1, on the reverse strand, counting down.
GAAGATAGGATAGAAGATAGAAGATAGGATACAAGATAGGATATAGGATACAAGATAGAAGATAGAAGATAGGATAGAAGATAGGATATAAGATAGAAGATAGGATAGAAGATAGGATATAGGATACAAGATAGAAGATAGGATAGAAGATAGGATATAAGATAGAAGATAGAAGATAGGATATAAGATAGAAGATAAGATAGGATATAGGATACAAGATAGAAGATAGGATAGAAGATAGGATATAGGATACAAGATAGAAGATAGGATATAAGATAGAAGATATAAGATAGGATATAAGATATAAGATAGGATAGAAGATAGGATATAGGATACAAGATAGAAGATAGGATAGAAGATAGAGGATATAAGATAGAAGATAGGATATAAGATAGAAGATAGGATATAAGATATAGAATATAAGAATATAGGATAGAATGTAAGACAGAATATAGGATTCAAAGAAAATTAGTTAATTTAATAATTTTATAATTGGATTTTGAAAAAAAAACAATTACTTTTTACTTAATATATAATGGAAAATCTATTTGTTTACTGAGAGTGTCTTTTTCCTGTCAATTCATTTCAAAGGTCAAGTGGGTATTCAGTTACTTTTCTTTATTCACAAGTGATCACTGTGTTGGGAAAATTGCAGTATGGCTTACCGAAAATATAAAACCTGATATTAGCTCCAGTATTAAAAGAATATAATCAACATTAAAATACCATTAGGGCATAAGTATTTTAAATCATACTACAATAATTATACTATGAGTAAAGCTAAGCAAAGTATTCAGAAACAGGAAAATTTGTTAGAAACAAAGAAAAGAGTAATGAATTGTTATATAATATCAGTCCTCCTATATGGCAGTGAATGCTGAACATTCCCCTCACAGATGAAGAAGGGGCTTGAAGCAACAAAAATGCTTCTACAGGAGGATGCTGAGTATTCCATGGACTGAATATATGAGCAACGATGAAGTTTTAGAGAATATGGAAACAAAAAGTACCCTCATACTTCAGAAATTGATAGTTGAAATTTCTGGGCTACATAATGAGGAAAGAGAGCTTGGAAAATCTGATACTCACAAGACATATTGAAGCCAAGAGGGACAGAAGAAAACTGCATGTAACCTACCTAGCAAGATCAAGTAAATGGATGGAAGAACAGGGTTTGGGAGTAATAACAAAAAAAAAAAAAAATTATTAAGAGCTACAAAGGAAAGGAAAATGTGGAGAGCCATTGGATGGCTACCAGAGTAGACTGAATTGAAAATCCTGATAACAGTCAAAATGGCAGACTAACTTCAGTCTGTTGTTAACTGGGGGAGAAAGATTGCTTGTTAATTTTAACGCCTCAAAAAGTAAACTGCTCTCTGTTAATCCTCTGAGCAAACACTCTCTGCTTTCCATCAGCATGGCTGATGCTAACCTCCAGGAGAGTGATTTGTTGCATCTTCTGGGCTAACATTCTTGGCTGACATGAAGTGGAAAGTCTATATTGAATCCATTGCTAGGTCAGCTGCTAAGAAGTTGGTTCACTGTGTTGTGCTAGACAGATTTGGGAGAGAAAACTTCTTACATATCTATGAGTCTACCATTCATCCGTGCTTAGAATATTGCTGCCACATATGGTCCAGTGCTCCTTCTATATGTCTTGACATCTTTGATAAACTCCAAAGAATCAGCAATGTTATTGGTCCTGATCTGACATCACAGCTTCAGTCATTTTCTGATCACCATAAGATTTCCTCCCTGTGCCTTTACTATAAATGCTTTCATGATAATTGTTCGGATGAGCTCTTCACTATGTTACCTAGACTTTATGAATTTAAGCACAGTACCAGTCTAACGGTTTCTTTTCTCGCACTTTTTGCTTGTGGAAGTCCCTTCCAGCTCCATGCTTTCAAGCCAACTTTAATCTGCATTAAGTCTGAGGTTGTTTGGAAATTTATTCACAGTTTGGGATTTTTGGGGAGACAGAATAAAAACTTGTTCAGAATTAAATATTAAATTTATTTGTTCAAAAATAATGATTACCATTTTTCCTACCGTGTACCATATGAAGTGTGAAAATGGTATAATGGTGAACAACTTAGGGTGATAAATTTGTGAACAGGGTTCGAATCCTGGTTGGTTTGTTACATTCACTTTCATGCAAATAACTTTGGGGGGAAAAGTATCAATTTCTCTCCCGTCCCGCCCAGTTCAAGGTTAAATAGCAGGGGAGATTGGACTTCCTAACAATGGTTGGTAACCAGTCTGAATTCAAAACCTTGTTAGATAAAGGGTGCAGATGTTGTCTGTAAAACAAAAACTCAATAGGTTTCAACAACTATGGATGATCCCAATGGAGAACAATTATCCAGAATGATGTTGGCATCGATGGGCATTGGACCCAAGGAAGCTGGGTAACTGGACAGACTGGCATCTAACCTGCATGATGAGTTAGAAGCCATTGTTAAAGTGCAAGATAAATAACACAATCAGAATTATTAAAGTTTGCAATGAAAAGAAAAAAGATATACCCCCCCCAATGAAGCAGTAACAATGATGCAAGCAAGCAAACAATATTGCTAAAGCAAATCAAACAGGTAAGAAGGCAAAAGAATTTACGTAATATTAGTTGGTGTTTGAACACAAAAACAAGGTCGGACAAGTGAACGCAGTAGGTCTAGTAGTTAAGGCAGATCTGGACTGAGTCATGTCAAAAAGCATACCGTCCCATTTTATTGGTTAAGAAAAATATCTCGGCATGCATTTTGTGTCCTTCCGACTATAAGAGGAGGAAGGGGAAAAACTTCTACAATCATTCTCCGCCATTAGGGAAATCAACACCGCACCAACTGTTATTTAGGAATAACGATATTTATTAATATGCAAATGATGATTCATCCTTACTTATACAGTGTAACCCGGATATAAGAGAGTTGTCGGAACCGGAGAAGAAGTCTCTTATATCCGAGTTTGGTCTATTTTGTTTTATTAACACAGGCTCTAATTTGGGACCAGAGAAAATCTCTCTTATATCCGGGTTTCTCTTATATCCGGGTTACACTGTATATGTTTATGGGTAAAAGTTAGGGGTAGAGCGTATGTAAATATAAATGTAGACATTGAGGTGAACACTGGGTTGTGACAGTTTTCATGCATGAATAAAATCTACAGGCCCTGGAGATAAATGCTTCATTGAACAATATAGACATACTGTGTCTACTTATTTTTAGACTGATCCTTTCCATCTCTTTAATCAATTTCTTGATGTTATGATTAAATTCATCAAGGAAGGTGCCGTAGTTTTTTTAAACCCAAGTACTTTTGATTGTCTTTGTAATTTACCCTTGAAGATGATATTATAAAAATTTGAAAGTAATTGGATTAAAAAAAAAAAAAAAAAACTATGTCACCTTCCTTGATGGATTTCATCTCCACATCAAGAAACTGATCAGACAACTGAAAGAATCAGTCTAAAAATAAGTAGACACAATATATCCATATTATTCAATAAAACATGTTTGAATGAAAATATGCTGCTTAAAATATATAATAAAGAGGTAATTATACAAAGAATTAATTAGAAATGTTAATGTAATGGTGAAATCTCTTTGCTAACAAGACTTAATAAGGTATTAACTTACTAACAATTCATTGAATAATGTGATCCTTACGTTTAAATTGTTGTCAGATAGATTTGATGTTGTTAGGCAAAGTATTTTTGATAATTTCACATTTTCATCCTCAGGGCGTAAATTTTTTCATTTACAGGTAAACTACAAGTTTAATGTAGACTGAAAGATGTTTTTTAAAAATGTTATTTAGCGACGGTTATATAATTTTGGAATGTGTGATGTTGCAACGCTAGAGTTCTTGTTGAAATCTTTCAAATGAGAATTGTTTGATCATCCATGTCACTTTAACTGGAGAGTTGAGTTAAAGAGAAATAGCTGAGACATCCAGAAGAGCTATGGCATGTGGAACTAGAACAATCTACCCTAGTGGTTCACCACTGCTGTGGCCTGGTATTGAGTTCACAACTCTTTGGGTCTAGTCACTGGATCTAACCAATGTCTTTATCCACTGGGCCATGTGCTATCAAAAACACCTGGCCCAGTAGAGAGTTAAGTTAAAGGGAAATAACTGAGACATCCAGAAGAGCTATGGCATGTGGAACTAGAACAATCTACCCTAGTGGTTAAAATAAAGGGTTTGGTTCAAAATTCCAATCAACTAAAGAAAGCTGGAGTGTACAACGGATGAAATGTTGTGAATATGGCAATGAAGATGAGGATAACAGTCCTAATAATGTAAATAATGCAAGTAATCATAATATCTTATCTCAGAGATAGACAGATACCACAGTATTTCACTTAGTACCTATAACTCTAGTATTAGATGCAAGTTGATATTTCAAGGAATTTTTTCATGTATGTGCAGGCACTTCGGTAATGGTAAAGACTAATTCTTTCATTTCTTTTGATATTACTTTGTATATAGCCTAAGACAATGTCAATATGTGCTCATGAGTGACATTAATGCAACCCTGGGGATAAAAACTTGGATTTCACCCCCCCCCCCCATTTTTGCTACAAAGATATTCACGAATTACAGTTGACTGAAGAGTTACCTTTTTAGCACACAGCCCCAAACACCGGGGCACCTAGTGAGGATCAAATTTTCCACTCGAAAGTTAGGATCAACAAGCTCAGTTTTTCAATCATTACAATGTCACAATGTGCCTGCATCCTGTGTATGATGAGAAACTACATCCAGGAGAAAGGCCTGTGATCAGAAGGCTTTGAAAAGTATGGAACCACCTCTTCATTGCTATTGTTCCCAGATCCACCCTGACCTATGAAAGTACAAAAATACATATTTATAGTAAAAAAAAAAAAAAAAAAAATTACCAGTAATACATTTTTGTAAAAGAAATTACTAATGCTCCTAAGAAAATTAAATTTTGCCATTAGATGACTCATAAGGTGTTGATATGCCACTAAACAAACAATAGCAACAGTAACAATATGCCCCTGTTGAAAAGTTCCCTGCTCCTCAAGTTGCATAAAATTGCAAAATTTCTTCTTGATTTGTTATATATTTTTCTTGATCTGATTATTAGCTTGTTATTTGAGGTCAGCTTCTTGGCCTCTTTCTCATTGGCTATTTGTTTAATTATCTTTAGTCTGTGTAAAGGGAGTCTGGTTGACCACTTGGCTTTGCCTTGATGCCAAGTCAGACAACCCATTATGAGTTGCCTTCCTCCTCTTCTATGTCTGTCTGGCGGCCAGTTAGTTGGGGGAAAACTGGAGAGCTCTCTATCACCTTATAAAGCTGCTATAGTGTTGCTAACCTTGTTTGGTATCTGGTGGAGTCAGTGCATGGTGTGGTCAGTGGAAAAAAAGCTTATATTGGGCAGGGAAAAAGAAAGTGTGTGAAGGATGGAAAAAGGACAAAATAGAAATTGAAGGGCAGTTGTGCTGGCTGGATGTAACTGTAAATTCTATGCTAACAGTTTCTTCTCTCACACTTCTTGCTTGTGGAACTCCCTTCTGGCTCCATGCTTTCCAGCCAATTTTAATCTTCAAAAATTTAAATGCAATGTCAATCGCTATCTACTGTCTTTCTGATTACTCTTTTCTTTTCCCCCGCTCATTATTAATGTTTCTGTTCCTAATTCTTCCACACTCTGTAACCCCTTGTGTCTTAGTGGCTTTACCACCTTGGATGTTTAACAAAAACAAAAAAAAATGTTGAGTGCAATAGCTGTGCATGGCTGGGTGTTTGGAGAGAGAGAGAGAAGTCAGAAAGACCCTCTTAATGGAGGTAGAGTATGAAAGGAAGAAAGAAAAGGAAAAAAAGAGGAGCAGAGAGAGAGAGAGAAGGAAACAAAAGTGGACAAGAACTACTTCTAGAACTAGAAAGAGAGGAAAGAGGAATCAATAGAAATGGCTGAGATGCAAAAAGAACAAAGAAAAAATAAAACCAGAAAGGCATTGAGATAAAAAGTGTGATTTTTAAATTATCTTATCCACAAATTGTTTGTACTAATATCCTCATCCTTAGGGATTTTATGATTATGGTATGAATTTTGCATTTGTCAGCCTTTGAAATTCTAAAAATCCGTCATTATCTCTAATTCATGATTTGCTTGAACTAATACTGGTGAGTTTTATTACTTTCTCACTTTGGAATTCTTTGGTTTTCCTCATTGTTTGGACTAATATCGTCGTCTTTGATATTATTCATATTGTTTAGCGCATGCTTTCTTTTTTCTTCCTGAATGAAAATGGGCAAAATATTAAAAATTATTTTCTTAACCTAATTTTCATTGTCAATAGCTTCCATATTAGGAATCTCTGCAAAGCTTTTTGAATTGTTTTGCAGTTCTGTGAATTCCTTTATGCTTCCCATAATGGTAGCCAACAAAATGGCCGACTTCTTTATACATACCATCTTGATTTTTCTCACAGGAATACTAAAATATTACAAAACCTTGACATTCATTCCTATTAATTTTAAAATTACCAAAAATCAACTAATTATTAGATTTTAATAAACATATCAGTAATTATTTTAATAAGAAGCAAAAAAAAAGTTTCCATTATATATTTTTTAGACAAAACAACCCTAAACGTAAGCAGCCAGTGGCCTGCTGGTGGGCCACCAATGGCAACACTGGCGGTCCTCTGGTGGAAGCGGTAAATGCTAGTGAAAGTATACACACAACAGAAATAATACGCAAGAAAAAAATGCAACAAAAGACGAATAATAAACAAAAACCAGAAATAATGACCAAGAAAAAAACAGTTAATAAACAATAAAAAACACAATAACATACAAGAAAAAAAAGCACAAAAAAGAAATAATAAGCAATGAAAAACACAAAGAAGAAAAAACATAAAAACAAGAAATAATAAAGACAGACACAAAAAAGCAGAAATTAACAAACAATAAAATCAAACAAGATATGATACACTCAAATAATGGATGCTGTGGAGAGAAATAAACATGTATAAAATGACAAGTGACTACAGTTTGTATTGACTATGCATCATTTCATTTCTATTGATTTCATTGTCATGTTTATTATATATTATTCGGGCCTTTTGCTGCGAATTTGGTTGCAGGCCCTCTTTGTTGCATCTGTTCAATTGCTTCTGCATTTCTTTAATTCATTCTCAGTGTCACGTCTCAACATGTTGGCTATCATCTTTTCCTTTTCCATTGTTGGTTCCCAGTCAGGGTTTGGCGAATGATGTTAGATGTAGGTTTCCTGACATTGTGTTTGTAATGCAGGAAATACATGTTTGACTTTTTGGTATTCTCCATTCTTGATCTGCAGTTGATTGAATGAGATCGATGTGAATGAAATTCATTGATATCAGGAAATTTGTCATGAAAAGTTTCTCTTCTTTAAATAAAGCTCAAATTTGTCCTTCCCATTTCCATCACTTGTGTGATAGCGATCACCTTGTATTTTTACCCCACTAAACTTGAATTGTTATTTGAGTACATCAGTAGCTTCAACTTTGTATTTTTTTTGCCTGTATCCTAGTAGCCTCACCTTGTATTATTTGCTTGCATCCTAGTAGCCTCACCTTGTTTTTTTGTATATACCTCAGTAGCCTCACCTCATATTTTTACTATGTACCCCAGTAGTCTCACCTGATATTTTTTGTGTACCCCAGTATCCTTATTTTGTATGTTTTGTGTGTACTCTAGTAGCCTAGCCTCACCATGTATTTTTGTATGTGTCCCAGTAGCCTCACCATGTATATTTTGTGTGTACCCAGTAGCCTCACCATATGTTTTGTGCGTACCCCAGTAACATCATTTATATATATTGTGTGTACTCCATTGAACTCTCCAGTCATTATTCCCTCCCCACCCACTCTCTGATGGGTGTAAGTACCTCCATGTTCATTTCTGGCAGTGTCCTTACCTGAGCAGTGACCAGACGGTAATTCAATCATAGGATTATTGATTTTTATCTCGAATGATGATTTGCTTGGTTGACAATCTTCCATAGCTGTCTGCTTTATGCCTGCGTGTGTCGATTAATGTAATCTCTGGAAACTCTCTGCCTCTGTGCATATCGAGATGTTTCCTGTACATGAATAATTTGTACAATGGCGAAAGAGAAAAAAATGTTGGGAATTTGCTTTAAAAAAAAAATAATGTCTTTTAATTTCAGTTATTCATTACTAGAGTTTTGCCAGTCATATGATCATGTTTTTATGCTGGCAATACTTTTACCATTGTGGCCAATACAAGATTTTATAGCTTTTGATCATCCATACTTTGGTTACCTTATTATAAGCTGATAAGGAAAGCAGACTCTATACACAAGTGGCCTTCACACTGAATACTTTCATGGTAATTGTTCTGATAAACTTTCCCCTATAGTACTTAGACTTTATAAATTTAAGCGTACTACTAGTTTTGGGGAAATGTCTCATCATCTTACAGTTGAATTGGCGAGATGTAACTGTAAGTTCTTTGCTAGCAGTTTCTTTTCTCACCTGTGGAACTCTCTTCCAAATTCCTGCTTTCCAGTAAACATAAATCTTCAAAAATTTAAATGCGATATCATTCATTATCTTCTGTCTTCTTAATTACTGTTCAACCCATAGCTGAGGAGAAGAGATGGTTTCACATCTTTCCCAAGGGTCTTTGTGCGTAAGTGAATATAATGAACCAGACTGGAATTGGAACTCAGCTCTGCAATTTCTCATTCTCATATTGACAATTCTTCTTCTTTTATGTGTTGTGTCCCTTCAGGACATAGGCGATCATGGTCCTCCACCTCCTCCTGTTCTTTGTAGCTCTTAATAAGTTTTGTCTTTTTGTTATTTCTCCTAGACCCTGTTCTGCTATCCACTTGCTCAAGCCCATTAAGTATGTCACACATTGCTTTCCCCTGTACCTCTTTCCCTCTATTCACCCTGTGAGTATCAGATTTTCCAAGCGCTCCTTTCTCATTATGTGTCCTAGATATTTCAGCTGCCTCTTCCTGAAGCTCAGTATAAGTTTTGTCTTTGTTTCCACTGTCTCCAAAACCTCATCATTGCTCACATCTTTGGCCTATGATATTCTGAGCATCCTTCTGTAGAACCACACTTCCGTTGCTTCGATTCTCTTCTTCATCTTTGAGGAGATTGTCCAGACTTATCTCAAAAAGAATTACCTCTCTAATTTAGGAGCCTGATCTGACATCTCGGTTTCAGTCACTTTCCACCACTGTAATGCAGTTTCCCCTATGCTTTTTCTGTAAATGTTTTCATGGTAATTATTCTGATGAAGTTTCCACTGATACCCAGATTTTATGAATTGAAGTGCAGTACTAGATTGGCAGTTTGGTCTCATCCTTTTTACAGTTTAAATAGCTTGATGTAAGTTCTATGCTAACAGTTTCTTCTCTCGCACTTCTCGCCTGTGGAACTCTCTTCTGTCTTAATTCCTATTCTTTTATTGTTCTCTCTCCTTAATAGTGTTTTTTTTTTCATATTCTATTACACTTAGTAACACCTTGCATCTTGGTGGCTTTATTGCCTTACTTGGGGTGAAATGTTTAAAAAAAATGACTGGTAACAAACATTGCAAACAATGTTTACTATATTTTAAGTAAAAATATTTTTACTAGTTAAACTAGTTCAGAAAGTAGATTGATTGGCTTTTTTATGGCTTATCAACCTACATATAGGAGGACTGGTATTATATAACAGTTCAGTACCCTTTACTTTTTTTCTAACAATTTTTCTGTTGGAATGCAAACGAAGAGGGATGGGACAAACGGCAGCACTAGAGACAAAACGAAGCAAAACCAAACCAGAGACACGTCCATGGCTGAGGTGACAAGGAATTCCACACAGGAATGGTGCAAACAGTGAGGACGAACAAACAGGAAATCAGAAACGCTGTGTTCTCTTCACTCATAATGCTGGTAACTCGGGGACTGCTGAAACAAAAAATCTGCCTGTTTATATTGAACCCAGAAACATCGGTAATCTCACTATACATGACACAAATCATTGGTATAAGCAAATTCTAGGCCCCGCTCAGCCCACCGCCACAATGATATTTTTTGCAAACGGACTTTCTCAGGTTCGCACTGTCCATCCTCTCCTGCATATTCATTACACCAAACATTTTCTTTTTGATTAGATGAGGCTGCCTATCCCCATCAAAGGTTCATCCTGCCTTTCACTTAATAGTTTTGTCAGCTTCTGGAAGGCATCTTTCCCCATCAGCACCTTCAGATTTCAGTGTCACACTGTCCATTCTCTGTTACAATACTTTCTAGTACACTATTTACATTATTCAGACTATTGTCCTCATCTTTGTTGCCATATTTATCACAACATTTCGGCCGTTGTATGCTCCGGCTTTCTTCAGGCGGTTGGAATGTCGAACTGAACCCTTTATTTCACTCACTGGGGTAGGCTGTTCTAGTTCCACGTGCCATGTCTAATGGATGTCAGTTATCTCCTGTTAATTCCCCTCTCCAAGTTCTCCACTGCCTTAACCAGGTATTGAACTCACAACTCTTTGGGTCCTGTCACTGGATCTAACCATTGCTTTTATCCACTGTGCCATGTGTCCTTGAATAAAGGGTTCAGTTCGACATTCCAACCAGCTGTAAAAGCCGGAGAGTACAACAGCCGAAGCGTTGTAATAAATATGGTGACAAAGATGAGGACAATAGTCCGAATAATGTAAATAGTGTACATAATACCTCATCTCAGAAATATAGACAGATACTGAAGGGCCGAAACGTTGTAATAAATATGGCGACAAAGATGAGGACAATAGTCTGAATAATGTATCATTAAACAGGTTGTATTGTATGTTTATGGTGGGTTGGAAATAGCACTAATCAGGAGTTAGTTTACAATATAAATTCTAAGGGATTTGCAAGTGCTTTTTAATCATTAAGATCACATTGTTACAATAAAAAGGCTAAGGGATTTGGAGGTGGTTAAATTGACAGAAGAAACGGGGATGTGGTTTTTGAATTCCACTCTTTGGGTCCTGTCACTGGATCTAACCATCGCTTTTATCCACTGTGCCATGTGTCCTTAAGAAGGGTCTGAACTGTTATATAATATCAGTCCTCCTATATAAGATGAGGACAATAGTCCTGTAAATAATGTAATATAAATAGTGTATATAATACCTCATCTCAGAAATATTGACAAATATTTTTCAGATATTTAGATTCCTGTACTTGTTTCTAAATGCATTGTCAATCATTGTCTGCCTCCTTAATTCCTGTTCTTCTTATTGTTCTCTCCCCTTAATAATGTGTTAATTTCTCATATTCATTCACACTCAGTAACCCCTTGTCTTAGTGGATTTATTGTCTTGCTTAGGGTGAAATGATTTTTTTAGAGAAATTTAGATGATGTATCTAATGAAACTGGAATGTTATTTCTTGTATAAAGAATTGCTGAAAGTGATGAAATATTTTATTGAAGGTTCATACTGAGAACAAAAAATTGGATAAGGTCTTGAATGTCTATTTTTTTTTTTCTAGCTATTAAAACCGACTTGCCTTCATCTTTGTTCCTACGTTAATTTGAATTTGTCATATCCTTCCTTTATCAAGAAGTGGATAAACCTTATCTAATATTGGCCATAATTGTACACATGTCAACTATTCCACCTTCACATCTCTTGGTGTCACAAAGATATTAAAAGCTCAAAAGACTATAATTACATCAGCAATATTTGCCAAATGATTGCCTGTTTATCAAGGGACATAACTCTTGGTAAAAAGTAACTCCAATGTAATTGATATATGTAGCGGAGACTTACCTCAGCAACCCAAAAGGGCCAGAGTCACATGTTTTGCAATGGAGTGTGGAGACGGCAAATTGGCGAGCTTTGAACTGAAGGTGAATCGGGCAGCACTTCTTGTGGCCGGAAGTGATGGTGTCACTTGTAACCATTTTTATTGGCTGGTTCAAGGCGCTCATTGGCTGAGCGATGGCCGGGTCAGGTGCATAAAAGCATGGTATGCTCATTCAAATGAAAGTCGTGTTTCTGATGAGGAGTTGCGTACTTGAGATTGAGGAAGATAGATACTTGTGGAATTGATTTACTTATTGGAGTTGTACAGTGCTGTTCAATAAAAGTGACTCACGCAGTTGAGCAACAAACAGGATTTGATTGTGAATTTCATATCCGAGTGGAATTCAATGCTTGGAGATGAGATTTGCCAGAACCTGATCAAGTCAATGCCAAAAAGGGTTGAAAAGGTTATTCAAAATAAAGGAGGACCCATAGATTATTAAATATGTCGAACTATATTACCTATTATAAATAAATTATACCTCTATTATTCTTTATTTAAAGCTGTTCGGTTATGTTTCTATTGATTACTAGTTGCAGGAAATAAGTGAGTCACTTTTTTTTGCACAGTTTTTCCCTAAATCTTATTTATATCCTAAATTATAATTATCAATAGAATACCTTAGGGTGAGTAAACTTTTTTACTAGGTGGTCAGGAAGGGGTCTTTATATTAGTAAGATTAAAAATTAGTTTGACCCCAAAAACAATAGGCGAAAAAATGTTTAAGTAAAAAAAATCAGGTGAGTCACTTTTATCAAACAGCGCTATATAGATTTTTTTTTTTGTGTGTGCCTCCGACCAATTCTCACACAATATAATGCCTCCTTTAAAAAACAGTTCTGGGTATGATGATAAACTACATCCAGCAGCAAGGCCTCTGATCAGGAGATTCAAGGTTTTGAGGAGCATTGAGCCACCTCTTAATTGCTGTTGTTCCCAGGTCAACCATGACCCGGGGTGGTAACACTCATCAGGGTTCCATCTATGGGCAAATAGTAAAACCCCAAGCAAAAACAAAACACTATAAAAGCATAAAAATAAATTTTTATATTGTAAAATTACCAGCAGTACATTTTTATATTGTAAAATGACCAACAATAACTATTTATAGTAAAATGACTAGCAATACAATTTTATAAAATTACCAACAAAACATTTTATAGCAAAATTACCAACAAAACATTTTATAGCAAAATTACCAACAAAACATTTTATAGCAAAATTACCAACAAAACATTTTATCTGTAGTTGAATGCATACGATTATGTTTAAAATGTATTTAGTTGAAGCTATAAAATTGTATTCAAAATGTTTATATTCAGTATTATATAACCCATAGAGGTGTTGATATGCTGCTAAACAAAATTAACTGACCAACCAAGCACCAACATGAGAGAACTCTTTCATATTAATCCATACAATATCCTACAATTTCTTAAAGAAATCAAACTGTATTCCAAAATATAACTTCAATATAACTTCAACACAAAATACACATATCACCGTCTCAAGTAATCATGTCCATAGAAATATGCATATGCACAAAAGCTGAGTATCATCTACCATGGATTCAATTGTGAAAGCAGAATAACATATATCATATTTTTATTACTTCAAAGCTCCCAAGAAAATTAAATTTCGGCATTAAATGACCCATAAGGAGTCGATATGCTGTTAAACAATCAAATCGAATTAAATCACAAAAGCTGAGTATCATCTACCATGGATTCAATTGTGAAAGCAGAATAACATATATCATATTTTTATTACTTCAAAGCTCCCAAGAAAATTAAATTTCGGCATTAAATGACCCATAAGGAGTCGATATGCTGTTAAACAAGCAAATCAAATTAAATCACAAAAGCTGAGTATCATCTACCATGGATTCAATTGTGAAAGCAGAATAACATATATCATATTTTTATTACTTCAATGCTCCCAAGAAAATTAAATTTTGGCATTAAATGACCCATAAGGAGTCGATATGCTGTTAAACAAGCAAATCAAATTAAATCACAAAATCTGAGTATCATCTACCATGGATTCAATTGTGAAAGCAGAATAACATATATCATATTTTTATTACTTCAAAGCTCCTAAGAAAATTAAATTTCGGCCTTAAATGACCCATAAGGAGTTGATAATCCATTAAACAATATCAGTTTTGATTTTCTTTTCATTCAATCTATTTTGGTTTTCTTTCCAGGTTAGCAGCTTGGGCACTCCAATGGCTCCTCCGGTGCTATCTGCAAGCAGAATTGAAGGTTGGATGGACGGGTATTTTCAGCTTGGGCAAGATTCATCTTGGACTTCCTGCACAGGGTCTCAGTTTGGTATGTAGATTCATCTTTTGATGTTTCAATGATTTGCACAATTATCACACAAATTCACACAATTATTACACACACACACACACACTGATTAGCACAATTATTACACACACACACAGATCAGCGTGCACACACACACACACACTGATTAGCATAATTATTACACACACACACTGATTAGCATAATTATTACACACACACACTGATTAGCACAATTATTACAGACACACACACTGATTAGCACAATTATTACAGACACACACACAGATTAGCACAATTATTACACACACACACTGATTAGCATAATTATTACACATACACACTGATTAGCACAATTATTGCACATACACACTCAGTAGCACAATTATTACTTACACACAGATTAGCGCGCACACACACGCACACACACACACTGATTAGCACAATTATCACACACGCTGATTAGTGTGCACACACACACACACACACACACACACACATTGATTAGCACCAAAAAGCTAAGCAATGAATTAAGAAATAGGAAAATCTTGTTAGAAACCAAGAAAAAGGGTGCTGAAATATGTAATATCAGTCCTCCTACATGTCAGAGAAAAATCCCTTCCAAATGCTAAGCAAAGTATTAAGAAACAGGAAAATCTCGTTAGAAACAATGAAAGGCGTCATGAACTGTTATGTAATATTGGTCTTCTTATATGGCAGTGAATGCTGGACAATCGCATCACAGATGGAAAAGAGACCTGAAGCAACAGATATGTGGTTCTGCAGGAGGATGCAGAGAGTACCATGCACTAAAAATGTGAGCAGCGACAGTTTTAGAGAAAACGGAAACAAAAATGACACTTAGTTTAAATTTCTAGGGCACATAACGAGGAAAGAGGACTTGGAAAATTTGATACTCGCAGGACATTGAAAGCAAGAGGGATAAAGGAAAACAATGCATAACCTGTTAATTAGATTTGCAACACCTTTCTCTCTTCGTCCACATTTCTAACTCAATAATGTCTCATCTTGTTCCCTTGTGGTAATCGTCCTGGGTATGACGTTAAACTGCATTCAACAGCAAGGCCTCTGATCAGGAGGTTTTGAGGAGCTTAGAACCACCTCTTAATTGCTGGTGTTCCCAGGTCCACCCTGACCCGTGGTGGTAGCACCTGTTAGGCTCCCAACTATGGGCAAATAGTTCATTCCCAAACTATATCCACATCCTGGGTATGACGATAAACTACATCTGCATCCATGGGTATGACGATAAACTACATCCACGTCCTGGGTATGATGATAAACTACGTCCAACAGAAAGGCCGTTTTTGAAAAAAATAATGTTGCTGGCTCTACGTTTTTGGAAAAATAGTATTACTAGCTGTACGGTTTTGAAAGAATAATGTTGCCAGGAGTGCGTTTTTGAAAAAATGTTATTACCAGCTATATGTTTTTGAAAAAATGTTATTACCAGCTATACGTTTTTGAAAAAATGTTATTACCAGCTATACGTTTTTGAAAAAATGTTATTACCAGCTATACGTTTTTGAAAAAATGTTATTACCAGCTATACGTTTTTGAAAAAATGTTATTACCAGCTATACGTTTTTGAAAAAATGTTATTACCAGCTATACGTTTTTGAAAAAATGTTATTACCAGCTATACGTTTTTGAAAAAATGTTATTACCAGCTATACGTTTTTGAAAAAATGTTATTACCAGCTATACGTTTTTGAAAAAATGTTATTACCAGCTATACGTTTTTGAAAAAATGTTATTACCAGCTATACGTTTTTGAAAAAATGTTATTACCAGCTATACGTTTTTGAAAAAATGTTATTACCAGCTATACGTTTTTGAAAAAATGTTATTACCAGCTATACGTTTTTGAAAAAATGTTATTACCAGCTATACGTTTTTGAAAAAATGTTATTACCAGCTATACGTTTTTGAAAAAATGTTATTACCAGCTATACGTTTTTGAAAAAATGTTATTACCAGCTATACGTTTTTGAAAAAATGTTATTACCAGCTATACGTTTTTGAAAAAATGTTATTACCAGCTATACGTTTTTGAAAAAATGTTATTACCAGCTATACGTTTTTGAAAAAATGTTATTACCAGCTATACGTTTTTGAAAAAATGTTATTACCAGCTATACGTTTTTGAAAAAATGTTATTACCAGCTATACGTTTTTGAAAAAATGTTATTACCAGCTATACGTTTTTGAAAAAATGTTATTACCAGCTATACGTTTTTGAAAAAATGTTATTACCAGCTATACGTTTTTGAAAAAATGTTATTACCAGCTATACGTTTTTGAAAAAATGTTATTACCAGCTATACGTTTTTGAAAAAATGTTATTACCAGCTATACGTTTTTGAAAAAATGTTATTACCAGCTATACGTTTTTGAAAAAATGTTATTACCAGCTATACGTTTTTGAAAAAATTTTATTACCAGCTATATGTTTAAATAAAAAATAAAAAAATATTACCAGCTATGTTTTTTTTTGTTTTTATTTTAAAATATTACAAGCTATATGTTTTTTTAAAAAAAAATAATATTACCAGCTATGTTTTTGGAAAAGTAAGCAATATATTTTTGAAAAAGAAAAAAAGAAAAGAAAAATATTTATTGCCAACTAAACATTTTTTGAAAAAAAGAAAAATATTACCAGTGATACATATTAGAAAGAAAATCATTACCAGAAATGGATTTTTTGAAGGAAAAATTTTACCAGAAATAGATTTAGAAAAAAAAAATATTACCAACAATAAAAATTTTGTCGGCATTAAATGACCCATTGATGTTGATATGCCGTAAAACCAAACCAAACCTTGTGGTAATCAACAAAACATACCAGAATACCCTCAAGGGCATTTGTAGAATGGTGGATTGCATGTACTTATCTTTGAACCAAGTTTGATCATCTCTTCCTTGAGCCATAGAAACCAGACTCAAGGGCAGAGTTTCTCAAACTATCTAATATGGCAGACCGGCATTTTTTTTTCTCAATTTGTCACATATTAGGTTGGTGCAAAAATAATGTTGTTTTCTCACATGAAGTTGAACGTCAAAAAACGACATTATTTTTGCACCAACCTAATACTTGTAATATTTTGTGGTAATATTAATTTATATTGGAAATGATATATATAATGAATATAATAAAAGTTGATTATTTTTTTATCTTCCATTTATTTTGCAAGAAATAATTCAATATCAAAACACATGAAAAGTAATAAAAAAAAAATAAGCAGGTTCTTAAAACAAAAATTATATCACCTTAATCTTTACAAATGATTCCTTAGCATGGCCTGGACACTGGCCGCATACCAGTTGATGGTTCGCGTGCTGATTCGCAGACTACCAATTTGAGTAGCACTGCTCTAGGGGCATCTGATAATCCATAGATAGTCTTTTTAAGTATTCAAATTTTATAAAGGGTTCAGTTCGACATTCCAACCGCCTGATGAAGTCCGGAGCGTACAACGGCCGAAACGTAGTAATAAATATGGCGACAAAGATGAGTACAATAGTCTGAATAATGTAAAAATTTTATTAGTTTTACATTCACACCCACAGATGTTGATAAATTTCTTTATCAATTGGCCTTCCTTGTAGGAAAGCTGTCTTATAATTCATAGAATGAAAGACCCATGAATTTGCGGCAATAAGACACAAAGCAATTCATACACTTTCTTGCATGCATGTGGGAGCCTCTGTCTTAAATACACTAGCCTCCACAAATCCTCAAGTATTAGGTCATCCCATAAGTTCTGTCCGAATTTTAACTTTTTGTTAAAATGAACGAAATTTAAAGAGTATTTTATAATGTCTAATGGAGCTGAACATTATTTTTATAATTAGATGCATTTAAACTGATCAAATTTTATTTCAGAGAACAATAAAATTAAATTTTGTTTGATTAAAACCCTGCTAACATGGAAGTACCCAAGAATCATTTGAGGCACATAATGCTTTATGAGTTCAAGAAAGGAAACTCAGAAGCCGAAGCGGCTAGAAACATTCACTCAGTTTATGGAGAGGAATGTGGGAATGAAAGAACTTGCAGAAGATGGTTTGCAAAATTCAGAGGTGGAGATTTCACCCTTGAAGATGGAGATCGAACCAGATGTCCAGTTGAGTTTGATGAAAAGCTTCTTGAAGCAGCCCTTGAAGAAAATCCTGCTTTATCAGTTGAGGAATTGGTAGTGGTTCTCGGTTCAAACCATACAACTGTTCATCGTCATCTTCAACAACTTGGAAAAGTTCCTAAATTTGGAAAATGGGTGCCTCATGAATTGTCTGAAAACAATCTCAAATCCCGAGTTGACATCTGCTCTTCTCTCCATTCTCGCCAACTTCTTTCACCTTTTTTTGGATAGACTTGTGACTGGCGACGAAAAATGGATCTTTTATCGAAATGTTAAGCATCGTAGACAGTGGCTTGGTAAAGGGGAAGGACCCCAGCCACAGCCGATAAGGGAACTTCATGGGCAAAAGGTTCTTCTTTCACTCTGGTGGGATTGCCAAGGAATAATCCACTTTGAATTCTTACCACCTAATGAAACAATTAATGCTCAAATATACTGTCAGCAATTAGAGCGTTTGAACCAAGCTTTGAGGAAAAAAAGACCTGCTCTGGTGAATCGAAAACGGGTGATGTTTCATCAGGACAATGCGCGACCACACACAGCAAGAATCACATCACAAAAGATCGAAGAACTTGGTTGGGAGAAAATTCCTCATCCACCTTATTCTCCCGACATTGCTCCTTCAGACTACCATTTGTTTCGTAGCTTACAGAATCATTTGGAAGAAACAGCTTTTGTAAAACAGGAAGAGGTTAAAACTAACATTTGTGAGTTCTTCGAATCAAAGCCAAAAGAATTTTACAGTAATGGAATTAGTAAGCTTGTTAATAGATGGAAGGAATCATAGAATCAGGGAAAATACATTGTTGATTGAATCTGTAATTAAATAGTAACATTTGGTCACTTGTTTTCTTTATTCAAAATTCGGACAAAACTTATGGGATGACCTGATACATAGACTAGCTTTTGTTTGCAACTTTCCATCAATAAGTTCTGATGTTTATATCCTATCTTACAAATATGCAATATTTTTCCATTATCCTCATCTTTTTTGCCTGACTTTTAATTTGTTCTTCCATTTTTCATAATTCTCCCCTTTCTTGAAAATCTGTCAACTTATTCAGGTTAGCCAAAGCATGATATAAATTTTTTTTTTTTTTCCAGTATAGAGTTAAGTACAGCGAAAGTGACAAAACTGACACATCAAATTTCTTACTAGTCCAAAAGTGGTGTAGAATAATTTGGTATTGGCTACATTCAGTTAAACGCAAAAACAACATTGATCTTGTTCATTCTTTTATTGTCTTGCAAAGTACTCAATCCGCATGTTTGAATTAAATTCGCATATGGATATGAAAATTGCATCACTCTCCCAATATCCTGGCTTGTCTATTGTGCGTTCATTCTATTTGGATAAATCAAACTCAACTGGTTAATGTGAGGCTCAGGTTCAAATCACACCAAGATCAATTCTGCTTACGGCTACAAACAATGCATGCTGCCACATGAATTCTTTTCACGGCAGGTGAACGACGCCTTCTCTCGGCACCTCCTTCATTACAATATTTTATGTTTATATTCTGTTTTTATTTTCATCATGACTCACTACAAAATTTCTTTTTTAAGTTTTATTAGTTTTACATTCACACCCATGCATGGAGATAATTTTTTTTATCAATTGGTCTTCCTTGTAGGGAAGCTGTTTTAAATTTGATAGAATGAAAGACCATTGAATTTGAGGCAATAAGGCACAAAGCAATTCATACACTTTCTTGCATGCATGTAGGACCCTCTGTCTTAAATACACTAGGCTCCACAAATCCTCAAGTACATAGCCTAGCTTTTGTTTGCAAGTTTCCAACAAGTTTTGATGTTATAACATATCTTATAAATATGCAATATTTTCCATTTTCCTCAATTTCATCATGTTGTCATTTTTCTTCCATCTCTCTAATTCTTCATGTTATTTACATGGTTGGGACATTTTGCCTCCTCTTTTTTGTCATATTCATGATGTTTCGACTGTTGTGTGCTCCGGCCTTCTTCAGGTGATATTAGTTGGAATCTCAAACTGACCCTTTTATTTAGTCACGGGGGTAGATTGTTCTAATTTCACATGCCATGCCTTTGGATATCTCAGTTTCAATTTGTTCTCTCTGTCTTGGCCAGGGATTGAACTCTCAACTCTTTGGAACAAGTCACAATTGGATCACTCAACTAATGCTATAGCAATATCAAAGTTGCAACCTGTATCTGCCATTGTTTTGCTCATCATCTCCCCAAGAACTTAATTATGTCTTTCATATAAACCATTCTTTAACTGATAATTCAAAAAATAGTTTCATATAGCTGTAACAACTTTTTTTTACAAACTGTCTGGCTTAAAAATACACTTTTCTCAAAGCTACAAGTTAAAAAAAAAAAAAAAAAAGCCTGAACATTTAAACATTTATTTACTGCACTAATGACTAACTTATACGTGTCCTGAGTATGATGATAAAATACATCTGGCAGCAAGGCCTATGATCAGAAGATTTGAAGTTCTGAGAAATGTGGAACCACTTCTGAACTGTTTTTGTTTCCATTTTCACTCAGACACTGGGTGGTAGCACTTGTTAGGGTCCCAGCTATGGGCAATTATTGTCCCCCCCCCAAAAAAATAAACAGTACATTTTTATAATAAAATGACCAACAAAATATTTTTATAGCAAAATGACAATCAATGCAACACTAAAAAAATGTAAAAATACATATAGTAAAATTACTAACAATAGCTTTTATGATCTACAAACTGTATATCTAAGAAGCATACCTTTATCTTGAATGTATAAAATTATGTACAAAATATTTAGTTTTCAGCCTTAAATAACCTACAGAGGTTGACAAGCCACTAAACAAAATCAACCAACCAACAATACCTATTTATAGTAAAATGACCAACAACACATTTTTATAGTTGAATGACCAGTAATACAAGAAGTATAAAAATACATTTTTATAGTAAAATTACCAACAATACATTTTATCATCTACAAACTATATATCTAAAAAAAAAACATGTTTGCCCTGAAAATATAAAATTGTAATTGAAGTCATAAAATTGTGCCCAAAATATTTAGATTTTGGCATTTTCTTTTTTAAATTTCTCTCGTTTTTTTTCCTTTTTCTCTCTTTTTTTTCTCCTCTTTTTTCTCTTTATTTTCTCCTCTTTTTTCTTCTCTTTATTTTCTTCTCTTTATTTTCTTCTCTTTATTTTCTTCTCTTTATTTTCTTCTCTTTTTTCTTCTCTTTTTTCTCCTCTTTTTTTCTCCTCTTTTTTTCTCCTCTTTATTTTCTCCTCTTTTCTTCTCTTTTTCTTCTCTTTTTTCTCCTCTTTATCCTTGTCCTCTTTTTTCTTCTCTTTTCCTCTCTTTTTCTCTCCTTTTTCATCTCTTTTCTCTCCTTTTTCTCATTTCCTTTATCTCCTTTTTTTCTCTTTTTCCTTTATCTTTTTTTTCTTTCATCTCTCTCCTTTTTTCATATCTCCTCTTCTCTTTTCCTCCCCTTTTTCCTCTTTTTCTCCTCTTTAGATTTCGGCATTTTCCTTTTAAAATTTCTCTCCTTTTTCATTTTTTCTCATTTCATTTTTTCTCATTTCCTTTTCTCTCTCCTTTTTCATTTCATTTTCTCTTTCTCCTTCCCCTTCTCCTTTTCCCCTCCTTATAATTAGTACCTATAATGCATTTTTATAAAATAACATTATTACCAATAAAAAATTATTACCATTAATTTTTATAGCAAAATGACCAACACTACATTTTGTAGTAGAATTACCAGCAATAGATTTTTTTAGATTACCAACAATACATTTTATCATCTACAAACTATATATATCTAAAAAAATATGTTTGCATTGAAAGTATAAAATTATGTATAAAATATTTAGATTTTGGCATAGAGGTTGATATGCTTCTAAACAAAATTAACCAGCTAACTTATAAAAATCAAATTTTTATACATCATCATCCAAGGAATCATAATAACACTTGACTCATACTTTATCATATTCTATACCACTAACATCATACTCTAAAATGCCACAATTCATTGACTCACTGAACAATGACTTGTTATGATACGGTTCGCTATAAACAGATTGGGGTCGGATTATATGGTATATTTAGTTGAAACCATAAAATTATGTTCAGATTATTTAGATTTCAGCATTAAATAACCCATAGAGGTGTTGATATGTCGCTAAACAAAATCAACCAACCAAATCAAGTTTGAAACTATGCTTACATCATTGATAACTACTATAAACAGATTGGGTTCGGATTATATGGTAGCAGGTACCTTTTGTGGGAGAATGAAAATAAACAAAAATATAAACTAATAAATAAAATAATAATAAAACAAATTTCATTTTTCCTGAAAGGAAAACAAATAGGTTTTCTGGTCACATGTGAATGTTATGACCCCACTTCTGGAAAGGACATGACCGGTCTCTTCTCACTTCCCAACCATTGAGTTTGGACCAATGAAAGGGAGATTGTCACCCTCACTCAACATCAGGCTGACCTGAAATTGACCATTCTCTATAACTCCATATCTTTGTATCCACGTGTGTCGATAAACATTGGCCAGTCATTTTCTAATCAAGTCTTCATTTTGTTTATTGCACTCCACCGACATTCAACCTCTGTTAGTGTCACAAAGTCAAATATCGACCCTCTACATCCTTCGTCGTGTGCGTTGGGTTGTATTTTGTTTATTAAATTCTCTGTCTGAGCATTTGTTAATCCAATACTTAATGCTCTCATGATAACTGCACCCAAAGGATTTTCCAAATCAATCAATGGGATTTCTCCCCTCTTTTCTACTGAGGTCTAACACTGCTGTAGTATGGCCTTTGATACTTTCAACCACTAGTAAGTCTATTATGGTATTGACAATGTCTACTACTACAGCCATAGAAGATATCTGATTCCTCAAATTGAATGTTGTCTTTTGCTTTTATTTGCAGATGTGAAGAGTCATCTGATTCATCAATTTTTTAAAAATTTTTTTAAGTTGCAATTTTATGATGTCATACACAAGTACACTAATTGTAGCTCTTGCTAACTGTTGGTTATGCAGAAGGTTTGCTGATTTCAAACCCAAACACGTCCTCAGCCATTGACATGCCATACTGCTTGACCTTATTGTAACCAAATTCATTATATTAATCTGTTATTGAAAGTTCCTTTGGTTTTTATAATTTTCAAATTCCTCAACAGCCTTGTATGCCAACTGAGTTTTATCCCTTAGATACAATTTATCTAGGACTTCTATGATGTTACTCATTATGAATTTTGTCTTTTTCCCAACTGTAAAACCATTGAGAGTAAGGGTTATTGCTGCTCCTTTTTTAGTTTTCTCTAAATTAGTGAAACTGTGGTTAGGCGGTAGCATTTTCTTTACTGGAAACTTTGGAATAAAACAAACTGACTCAACATTATAAAATAGATAATATATTTTCATTTATTTTCATTAGAGTGATGACTGAGTCCTCTGATATTTGGTATAACAAAATGTTCGTTTATAAGGTAGATACTGGTAGTAGTCTGGAGAAATGTTCGTTTTTGTTTGGTAGTGGGTAGTTTTGGGTTCAGACCATTATAGTGGTCATAGTAATATTAGAAATAGGTCAATGTTAATCTACTGGGTTTTTCTTGTCCCTAAGCAGGGCAGAAATATGATTAGCAGATGACTTAACTTCTTCTTCATGCATCACATATGGCTGGTTTCTCTGCAGTAGTATTCTGTTTGTCACTCTCACAGTCTCCTCTGCTTCTAGCTAAGAGATATCAGCTTATATCCTTTTGACCAGGCTCTAAGACTTTGGCGTGAACCTTGGTTTCAGCTAACATCAAAAGTCTCTTTACATCCATTTTTTTGATTGACCAAAATTATTTTATTTTTCATTGTTCCTTTCTTTTTAATTCTTCTCATAATGGAACTTATGCATTGAGCCTTCCTGATTTTTATTAGTTTTCAGTCTTAAATTAGTAGGCTCTGTTCCTGCAAACTACCAGCATTTATTGGTCAGGTTCTGTCTTTTCTTCTTCCTCCACTTTTTAGTTGAGGGTTGCTTTCGCATTGAGAGAAGTAGAGAAAGAGAAGTTTTAAGAGAGAGAAAGAGAAGATTTAAGAGAAAGAAAGAAGTGTAGAGAGAAAGAAAGAAAGAGATAAGGGTTTTAAAGGAAAGCGCAAATGCCATATTTTAATTTGAATTCTTTTTATTCTTCTTCTTCCTCTTTTTATTTGAGGGTTGCCCTCTCATTAGTTGAGAGAGAAGTGGAGAGAGAAAACCTAGGAGAGAGAGAGTGAAAGAAAGAAAGAGATAAGTGTTTTAAAGGAAAACGCAAATTCTTTTTATTCTTCTTCCTCTTTTTATTTGAGGGTTTCCCTCTCATTAGTTAGAGAGAGAAGTATATAGAGAAAAGCTATGAGAGAGAAAGAGTGAAAGAAAGAGATAAGGGGTTTTAAAGCACAAATGCCTTATTTTAATTTGAATTCTTTTTATTTTTTTGTTTATATATTTGAAGTAAAAAGAAAGCACTGCAAAGAAAAAAAAATAGAAACACAATCACTTGTCTCGGTTTTCTGCCAACTGTGGCTGTCCTTAGAAATGCCGTTAAGAATGCCTTTTTCCTCATTGACCCTGCATTGATATCGTTTGTTCTTTTATTGTCTTGCAAGGTAATCGATCCAGGTGTTTGGATTAAATTTGCATATGGATATGTAAATCTCGTCCATCTCCCAAAATTCTGTCTTGTCTATTATGCATTCATTCTACTTGGATAAATCAACCTCAACTGGTTAATGTGAGGCTCAGGTTCAAATCACACCAAAATCAATTCTGCTTACGGCTACAAACAATGCATGCTGCCACATGAATTCTTTTCACGGCAGGTGAACGACGCCTTCTCTCGGCACCTCCTTCATTACAATATTTTATGTTTATATTCTGTTTTTATTTTCATCATGACTCACTACAAAATTTCTTTATTAAGTTTTATTAGTTTTACATTCACACCCATGCATGGAGATAAATCTTTTTATCAATTGGTCTTCCTTGTAGGGAAGCCGTTTTAAATTTGATAGAATGAAAGACTCATGAATTTGAGGCAATAAGGCACAAAGCAATTCATGCATTTTTCCGCATGAATGTGGGACCATCTTTCTTAAATACACTAGCCTCCATAAATCCTCAAGTACATAGACTAGCTTTTGGGTCTGTCTATATTTCTGAGATGAGGTATTATGTACAGTATTTACATTAGTCTGACTATTGTCCTCATCTTTGTCGCCATATTTGTCACAACGTTTCGGCCGTTGTACACTCCGGCCTTCTTCAGGTGGTTGGAATTTCGAACCGAACCCTTTATTTCGATCACTGGGGTAGACTGTTCTAGTTCCATGAGCCATGTTTGATGGATATCAGTTATCAGTTATCTTCTGCTAATTTTCCCTCTGAAAGTTCTCCACTGCCTGAACCGGGTATTGAACTCACACTCTTTGGGTCTGTCACTGGATCTAACCAACGCCTTTATCCACTGTACCATGTGTCCTTGAGAACAGTCTACCCCAGTGATCGAAATAAAGGGTTCGGTTCGAAATTCCAACCACCTGAAGAAGGCCGGAGCGTACAACGGCCGAAACGTTGTGACAAATATGGCGACAAAGATGAGGACAATAGTCCGACTAATGTAAATACTGTAGACTAGCTTTTGCTTGCAACTTTCTATCAATAAGTTTTGATGTTATATCCTATCTTACAAATATGCAATATTTTTCCATTATCCTCATCCTTTTTGCCAAACTTTTAATTTTGTTCTTCCATTTTTCATAATTCTCTTCTTTCTTGAAAATCTGTTGACTTATTCAGGTTAGCCAAAGCCATGATATAAAAATTTGTTTTCCAGTCGTACAGTTAAGTACAGTAAAACTGACAAATCAAATTTTTTACTAGTCCACAAGTGGTGTAGAATAATTTGGTAATGGCTGTATTCAGTTAAACACAGCAACAACAGTAATACACTTCATTCAAAAGAACTATGACAAAATGTTCAAAACAAAATGGTAAGTAACCTGCTTGACTTGCCAGAGAATTAAAAACATTCAATTCAGAGAAAATGGATTTAAATTGCATTGAATAATCCACAAATCTATAGTTTTTTTTCCACTTACTTTGTACATTAGGCCTTAGTTTAGAACTGGGATTCCCACCCTTTTTGTGTCATTGCCCACCTGGATGGTAAATATTCAGAAGCATACCAAAATTTTTTGTTAAAAGTTTGTTACTGGTTCATAACTTTATGATGTAGTAAAAAAAATACTAAAAGTTGGTAACAAATAACACTGACTTATATAGTGGTATATAAATAATTTAGTTTTATGGTCAAGGTTAGTGTTGCAAGTGTTGACAAAAAATTAAAGATTTTTGTTCGTAATTATAAAATTAAAAAGAATATACACTTCCAGCAACTAACAAAAATTCTGCAAATATTTTTTTTGTTGTTTTCGATCTTCCCTTATCTGATTTATGTTATTTCATCTGAAGAATTATTTAAATGTTAACGACCCTTCTCAAATCTATAGAAATACCAAAATATTTGTTGTTTGCAGGGATATACATATCTTATCTAGGAATGTGACCCATTTCCAACCAACTTTAATTTGCAAAAATTTAAATCTAATGTCAATTGCTATCTACTGTCCTTCCAATTACTCTTTTCTCTTTCTGTTCATCATTATAGTTTCTGTTCCTAATTATTCCACACCCTGTAACCCCCCCACTTGTGTCTTAGTGGCTTTACTGCCTTGCTTGTGGAACTCCCCTCCAGCTCTACGCTTTCCAGTCATCTTTGATCTTCAGAAATTTAAATGCAATGCCATTTGCTACCTACTGTCACCCTGATTACTCTTTTCCCTTCCCGCTCATTATTAATGTTTCTGTTCCTAATTCTTCCACACCCTGTAACCACCCCCTTGTGTCTTAGTGGCTTTACTGCCTGGCTTGGGGTTATTCTGATTTTAAAAAAATCTTCCTAATCACCCTCCTGTTTATTCTCTTTTTTTTTTTATTCACGGTTCTTTACATATCTCCTTTGAATATTTTTTTTCAGGTAGCATATGTTGAAATACATTTTTAATACTCAAGAAGATTCTATATCACCCACCAAAATTTCCAATCGCTCACCATTTTCTGTCCAGTTGCTCATTGCCCACCCATCAGTTAAAATTGGCCAAGTTGGGAAATCCTGATTTAGACCAACTTTTCTCTGCTATCCATTGCTAACCAGTCTTGCAACATCTGTCTCTCTCCACCTGTGTTTCCAACTTAATAACGTTTTCTCCCATTCCCTCATGGCAATCTCATTTATAGCATCTTCATATCAGGGGGAGTAACTCCATTCACTCTAACAACCTAAAAAGATAAAATTTATTAAGGGGTACAAAGGATAGGAAAGTGTGGAGAGCCATGATCGTCAACATGGTACACAGCATATAGAAGAATAAGATTTCAGCTCTGCTTTCAAGTACTGAGTATGATTTCAAATTATATATATTTATGAGAAGAATGATCAATAAATGCCTATTGACCTCAGAGGTCAAAAAGGTGCCAATTTTCAACTCCATCAATTCAAAAAAAAAATTCTTCCTAATCAGCCTCCTTTTTTTTTTAAATTTTTTTTTTTATCCAGATTCTTTGCATATGTCCTTTGAAATATTTTTTTTTCAAGTAGCATATGTTGAAATACATTTTTAATACTCAAAATCCTATATCGCCCACAAAAATTTCCAATCGCCCACCATTGTCTGTTCCATTGCTCATTGCCCACCCAACAGTTGAAAATGCCCACTGGTGGGCGATATTGCCCAGGTTGAGAAATCCTGGTCTTGCCTATGCATTCTGAAAGAATATTAACCATATAAGAATTACATGATTTCAAATTATATATATTTATGAGAAAAATGATCACTAAATGCCTATTGACCTCAAAAACAATTTAGGTGCCAATTTTCAAATCCATCCATCCAATGGTTTTACTTTTTACATGTATTCTAGTGAAGGTCCCGTATATGGAATGCCCACTGGGATTTGAACTCAGCCTGAACGTCAAGTGGAACTCCTACATAGGCTCCATCATTAAATAGGCTGTAAAAATGGTTGACTCCCTGTACTACTCACAGCGAGTATCTGACAACTCCTGATGTGCTTTACCTTTTGCAAAAGCTAGGTCAGGCCGAAAATGGAGAATTGTTGTCATATGGGCAGGAACTGACCAGTCTTCACTTTCCACTCTTGATAGAGTCCAAAAGTGTCTTCACGTCCTTGTAGGTGATAAATTGTATTATTTTCTACCCTACAACTTCTTGTCACAGATGAGACACCGCAAACCTCTCACTGCTCTAACTCTATTTCTATGGAGAGTGTTCAGATGAACTACATTCCTCAGCTCCACCCATCCTAACCTTCACAGCTAAATCCCTCATTGGCACGCCCATTGTTGCAAACCACCCTCATTTCCTTTGTATTCCCTTGGTGAGATGTAAGTTCCATTCAAGCAGCTTCTTCTTATGAACCACTGAGTATGCTGAGAGTATGCTTCCCTAATCACTACAATTTTAACCTGTTCAAGTCTTTTATCTTCCACACACATCCACATAAGCTGTGCCTCTTACTCTGTAACCCTCTACCTTGAGCGGCCCTCAGGCTTTTTACAGGGTAGACATCACTGTAAAAAAGAAAAAAATTGTTATTTGAATATAATATTGTTTGAACATTGATTTCTATTCTGTTGCAGGAGATTGAAAATGTGGGCCTGTCCAGTTGTATCATTAATCCTGACACGGTGAGGTAAGTGGATCATTCTAAACTTTTTCGAGCGTTCACCTGCATTTTCTCAGATTAATGAATGCAGCCATTGGCCATGTTACAAGAAAGGAATTTGGGGGGCAAAGCTTAACATGTGCCCCCTCACCCCCCAAAAAAAACCATGTGACAAAAGGATGGGTTTTCTCTTGACATCTTTATTACTGTATACACCCTCAGCAATTATTATTGTTTTTAAAAGCTATTTTTAGAATTTTAATAAGACCAAAACACATGAAATTGGAATTATGAATTTTTTGTTTGAATTTACAACGAAAGAATCAAGCACTATGATGTTTATTGTCTTTTTTTTATATAAGCTATATTGAAACAAAGTTTTCAATTGTCTCTTGAGTATGTTCCTTTTCTTTATCCCATCCAGAAGGTTA
Source organism: Acanthosepion esculentum (assembly GCA_964036315.1). Lineage (NCBI taxonomy): Eukaryota > Metazoa > Mollusca > Cephalopoda > Sepiida > Sepiidae > Acanthosepion > Acanthosepion esculentum. The sequence continues at coordinate 10,244,142 of OZ038517.1, read as the reverse complement.
GGGTAAGTAACGATAAGCAGCATTATAAGGGTCAAGCTCAAGTCAGCTTTGTGCCGAGTTGGAACAACAAAAAGAAAAATTTGTTCTTATTTTTTTTTTTACATTAAGGTTCATTCTTAACAAAGCCCAGGGGCCACTTGAGTTAGAGCATTTCATTAGGAGGTGTTATGGAGTAGCTGGACACCTCCACAAGATGAACTGGTCTTATTCTCCAGAATAAACTACTTCTTAACTTACTTACTTTCTATATGTGTGTCAACTTTTCCTATTTACGATGCAACAGGAGGCCATTTGTGCATATAGAAGTCGAAGATAAATGTTAAACTTAGCCTTGAACAGGTTAAGATTGTAGTAATCAGGGAAACATCCTCTTGAGAATCGGTTCCACAGGGCACATTGTAGAAGGGTAGACATGGTTATACTGGTGGAACTCAAGTCAGCCTGGCACTAAGTTGGAATGACCAAAGAAGAGGTTGATTTACATCATAGGTAAAGGTTTTGGAAGACCTGTACGAATTCCATCCTTTGGAAAGTGGAAAGAAAATTCAGTTGTCAGTTGACTGGGTAAAATGAATGTGCTCCAGTGGGGACGTCTTTTTCCCATATCCTGTTGCATCTTGGAGCAAGAGAGAGGAAGGAAATGTTTGTCTTTTTATAGAATTTAAACAGTGCCAACTAATAGATGTTTTTGGTGAAGTCAAGTGGGGTAATAAAATTTTTGTTTCCTTTATTACTCGTGTCATGGAAAAATGTATTTCTTTTTTTTTTTCTTATTCATTATTATTTTATTTAATTTTCCCAAAACTCCATTCTTGTAAATAAACAGTTTAATAAATAGTGTTTTAATATTTTTGTGGTCACTTCTTATGAAAAAAGTGTAAATTCATGGGCTTGAAACCTGTGGAGTGAGTAGCCATGGTCAGATATCCCAGCATGCATTTGTGGACTTCGACCTATAAAAGGGGAAGGGCAAGTGTTATGCAGTCATTCCCAGTATGGACTGCGATCAACACAACCTATTTTAGTGAACTGATGTGGCAAAAAGGAATGGAAGAAATGCCTGGAAAATTAATTTTTTTTCAAAATTTATAATATCTATTATGAAATGGACAAAGTCCGACAATTATTTTAAGACATTTTTTATGTTTATACGTTCTTTTTATAGATACAAATATTTAAGTAAATGCTCTGTTTATAATAAACAGTATAAAAGACATTTACCAGCCTGAATGTCAGAGAAATTTTCATAGAAAATATGTGTCCTCCGACAGGAATCGAACCTGTATCCTGTACGGAGCCATCATATAGCCTGATGTACTTTTACTGATTGAGCCACAGAGGAGTGTTTCGGTTAGCAAGGTCGATTTTACTGTTTTTAAACTACAATTCTCCATAATTTTCTCTCGTACATTCATATCTGCTCGATGCATATCCAAATGTAAACAAATGATGTCACACATTATGAAAAGCACATTTAAAAGAAATATCGTCTATTAGTAATTAAGAATAAAAATAAAAATAATATTTAAAAATTGTAGTTCAATATAAGGTATTCTAACTCAAACACTCCTTTTTAGAAAGGATCAAGTATACAAGTATGAATTTAACAGAAAAAATGCCGTAAAACTTTTTGTTGTTAATAAAAAAAACAAAAAAACAGATAACATGCGTTGAACGGATGTCAAATTTTGTTGAAAAATGCACCTCTACCCTCCCTAAACTTAACCTCTTTTTCAAACGTAACTCATAATTGATACAACAATAGTTAATAAAAATGATCACGCTACCGCCCCTGTCTAAATGATTGGATTTCTCTGTATCCTTGGAAACAAGAAATTATGAATTGTATGTATGTTTAAAACTCAGTAAATTTAAAAATAAGTTATTCCAAAATTCGCTTGAAGATGAAACAGAACTAATGCTTTTAATTTAATTATATAATTAAATTTGAAGTTTTTAGCTTTGGTTTTTGTAACATGGTAATTCCTGTGTAGCGAAGAAACCATATTTTAAATCAATTAATTTATAATATATATATATATATATATATATATATATATATACTTAAACATGAAAACAATAAACAAAAACTAAAAATTCCTGAAGCTATCTATATAAAACTGTTGAAACCTAACCTGAACAAAATAAACTATGAAATCTCCACAAATATACTTAAATGCCTATAATTGATAACAAAAGCCATACTTAACACTTGTCGTTTTCACTCTCGCATGGTCACGTGTGATGTCATGGGCTGCGGTGTGATTTTTAATTCCAGCGTCTCATATGAACGAGTTTGTTGTTGCTTGGAAATCTTCCATGCAAACAAAAACAGACTATCATTTTTGCTATTTCCGTGTATTGTTTAATTTATTGTAATGTAATTGTCATCTTTGCTGATGGCTTATGTAAGCTTAGATAGGATTAAAAACATGTATCAGTATGATGATTTTCTTTCGTCTTTCAATGATAATGTTATTAAGCTTATCAGACGATATGAAAGGAATTTGCCTAAAATAAATAGACAAAACTTTATATTATTTAAGGAAACATGCATCATTTTATATATATATATATATATATATATATATATATATATATATATATATATATATATATAAAGAAAAACAGACCACTTTAAGGCTCCATGTAATAATTTATTTCACCATAGCCCTTTTAAAGGACGCTGGATCATCAGACTACACTTCCAAAAGGTGAAAAGAAAAATGAAATGAACACTTATTACATGGAGCCTTAAAGTGGTCTGTTTTTCTTTTTTCTTTAAATTATTAGCTCTGAATTTATATTGAGCTCTCAGGATTTTATCCTCCTTGGGACTACCTATATGGATTACCAAATTTTTCGTAACTTAATTATATATATAATATATATATATATATATGTGTGTGTGTATATATATATATATGTGTAATTTGGCAGCAACTTTTCTTTTAAACATGTAGTATTGAATGTTAAAGACAACATAGTCTTGCATATTTACTTTTGAATTTTCTCATATTCTCTAATGAGACTTTTTATTTGAAAATGATTTCGAAATAAGTATTGTCCGTACGATGACCTAGCGCTTTCGAACATAATTGTTCATCTTCAGGGTCAATATTTTTAGTCAAAATTTTTTTAACAAACATTTGCCAATTATCTTGTAGCGTAATCATGTTGCTACTTTTTTACAAACTAAATAAACGTTAAAATCCTTTTAATTTCAAAAGACGCGATGATGTTATCACGTTCATGGCGAAGATTTTTATCATGTGACAGCGTGAAAAAGATTTTTATTATACAAGCCAAAAGATCGAAGAATACGTTATAAAATTTAAATATATTATAAACATTGTAATATGTTACCAGAAATATTGTAATCTATACGATTAATAAGAGGTCTTTTGCTTTTAATATGTAATGCCTCTAAGATTTTAAGGCGTCTAATGTCTGTATGTTTATCTATAATTTTAGTATTTTCTACAAGTATTTTACGTATATCAGATTGCATAAGGGAAACAGTATGTGACTTAATATGTTGTTTAATGGAGCTAGAATTATTTAGATGCATAGTTAATCTTCTGGAGAGCCGGGTGGTTGTATATATATATGTGGGGGAACAAAGATTGTTACTTACCACATCATTCCAAGCGAATTGCCATCTTCCTTACCAGATCAAAGCCGTTACTACATTTGCTTCCTTTTTTATGGAAGTCTGTAGATTACTAGTGAACCAAAAGTTATCCGTGATTGGGCAATAAATTGCGAAGAGGAGTTGCAGTGTGTGATTTAAAAATGAGGAATGTTGTAACTGATGGATGGAACACAAGTTGATATCCGATCAGTATTGGCTGGGTCACTGTGGAAAGGGGTTATGACATTGAAAGATCCAAAACCCCTGCTGCAGGGTTGGAATCCCTCGGGCTAGACATCCCTCATTTATTTGTTGTGTTCTGTCTGAAGACAAAAACACAATTGAGAGATAAAATGTAGTCTACCTGAAGGCAGATACTACACTTTGATCCCAGCCTGATGGTCGAGGAGTAACGAAAAGTATCACAGGCTGTTTGATCAATGAATGCCGAATGTTTCCACATAAGGAAACAGCTGATAATACGGTGAACTTTATATTGTCATTATTCTTCTCTGCTTTCATTTTTCAGCTTTACTTATGTCAAAGTAGAAACAACAATTTGCCAGAATAAAACAAATCTTAAGCAAAATTTGGTAAAGATTTACACATGTACACTCAAAAAAAAAGTTTTTTTTAAAAGTGGAGGTTATTTAAATCTGAAATATATTTCACTATTAAAAAAAGAATATGAAAGAATATTTATTTCTTTTTTTATGAGTGAATACTGCATGTATTTCATGAAATACACCTGTCTCATTCTTTGGCACACATCAGGGATGTTTTTAACTGGGATTCATTATTTGGGGGGGGGACTTGAACACCAGACGATTGTTTTTGCCTTGGTTTAATGTTCTTGGTTCTTTCTTTTTTTATTCCCCATTTTTTCTTTGGTACCGATGCAAGTTGAGCTATCCGAAGTTTTTCCAAACGAGTACCACCATTTATATAATTTTAGCTCTAGGTTGCTCTATTTAGCACTTTATAAAGTCAACCATTATGGAACAGGTAAACATCCATTATTCCTTTACGAATATACCATTACCAGATCAACATTATTATGAATTAGTTTTACTGAAGCAGATAGAATCCTTCACAGCTAATATGAGATGGAAAGCTTATCTCTTCTTTAATAATAACCAGACTAGACACCAAACCGTGAGTCATATGGTTTTAAAACCTATGTCCACCCACCCCATATTAAAGAACTAGACAACTTTGAATCTGACTTAATCGGATTAATTAAAACAATAAATTATGGAAAAGTTATCAATAATATACAACAACAATAAATTAATAAAGATTTCAGGAATATTAAAAATAACAAAAAAGTCTTCATTAAAGCGAACAAATCTAAATTTTTATATAAGATAAGCCCCAAGAAATATAGCAATATGCTCAATAAAGAAGTGACCAAAAAAGGCCCCTGCTAACCTAGAAACTGAGCTTAATAAGGAGGCTAGTACACGAGCCAGTAAATTCAATTTAGAAAATAGAATAGAAAAAATTAACATAAAAAATTGTTTTATGATAATTAAGGACTACAAAGGTAACTTCCTAAATAATCCCGATTACCGACTAATCAACCCTACTAAGACACAGTTGGGTAAAGTTAGCAAAATAATCTTACAAGACATCTGAATCATTGAGAACATTTTTAAACATTAACCAATGGCGCTTCACTCGTGATTGCATTAAACAGTTTAAAGGTCATGATAAAAATAACAAATGTTCGTTTATAAAATACGATATAAAAGAATTCTATCCATCTATTACAGAAAAAAACGTCAACGAAGCTTTAGACTTAGCCAAAGAATATGTGTCGATATCTAGTGATAGAATCAGTCTTATTAAACATCGTCGTAAGTCTGTTATATCACAATGACATGTTATGGATTAAAAAAGGAGAAAAGGGTAACTTTGACAACCCAATGGGGGCATATGATGGTGCAGAAGTATGTGAGTTAACTGGATGCCTCCTACTTAATAGTTTAAACAAGTACATCGATCCTAATAACCATGGTCTGTACAGAGACGATAGGTTAATCATAGTAGACAAATGTAGCCCTAGAAAATGCGATGTAATTCGTAAGAAATTACACTGGTTATTTAAAAAATTTGGATTCAATCTTGACATACAAATAAACTTAAAAGTCACTCACTACTTAGACGGTACACTAGACCTACGTGAGGGTACAGTTTCACCATGTAGAAAATATAACCAGCATCCACAATATATCGACGTACATTCCAACCACCCTAAACATATCTTGAAACAAATACCTAAAGGAATTAGCCACAGATTGTCCACTAACTCATCAGTTAATAACATTTTTAATAAAAATAAACTAATTTATGAACAAGCTTTAAAGAGTAGTGGACATGGAAGTAAATTAACATATATCGACACAAATAATTCCCCCAAAATGCAAAGTGAACATAAAAACAGAACTAGAAAAATATTTAACCCCCCATATAATTTAGCAGTTAAAACCAATATAGGTAAGCTATTTTTCAAATTTCTTAAAAAGAACTTGCCACAGACTAATATGTTACATAAAATTTTCAACAAAAACGTCAAACTAAGTTATAGCTGTATGCCTAATATGACCAATCTAATTAATTAGTATAATAGGAAAAAAGTTAAAGACAAACCATGCACCCTCCCCAAGTGTAATTGTAGGAATAAGGAAGCCTGCCCTCACGAGGACAAGTGCCAACAAGAGTGCATGGTCTATCAAGTAGAAAAAAAACAGAATTAAATCGAATATTGATAAGAAACCTAAAGTTTACGTAGGATCCACCCAGAATAGTTTTAAAAAATCGGTAGTTTCAATAGCGAAACCTATAAATATAGAACTACCCTGTCCACATATGTATACAAGATCAAACAAGAAGATAAGGACCCCATTTTGAAATGGGAAATATTAAAAAATGTTATAAATATAAGACAGGTGTTTGTGTGTGTGTGCATATATATATATATATATATATATATATATATATATATATATATATATATATATAACCCATCATACACTCTGTGTGTGTGTGTGTATATATATATATATATATACACACACATGCACACACACAGTGTATGATGGGTAAATTGGTACTATTTTTAATTTTGTGCATGTGCATTGCTTTTTGATTTTCTTGAGTGCACAGTATAGTAGGATCAGTTGGGCAACGTCTGTGAGAAAAGGAACGCCATGACACAATTTACTCTGCCAGAAATTTGGAGACGACATGCTGTACTGCTTGGCATTCATGCTGGAAGCTCCAATATGAACATACCAGTGTGTTTGGGTGTCAATCTAAGGACAATAGAGAGGATTCAGAAAGAGTTGGAGGAGCCGAATGGTGATTATGAAGGTATGCCAACTCTGAAAACTCACTCTGATCATTCTGATCAGAAAAGAACTCCCAAATTTGTTAGTGAGGGCCTCAGACTCAACACGGAGGCTTACACCAAGTGCTTTGAGTAGTTAGTGCTGCTCTGGGTCAAGAAGGTGGCTACTGGAAGACCCATTATCTGGCAACAGGACTCTGCACCATGCCACACAAACAGGAGAACCCAGGTGGTCAAACAATTTCTGCGACCACATCACCCCTTACATCTAGCCACCTAACTCCTCTAGACTGCAACCCCCTTGATAATTATGTGTGGGGCGCAGTTGAGCAAGAGACCAAAAAAAACTCCTTGTAATGCTAAAGACGAACTGAAGGCAAGGATTATGACAGCATTCACAAGCTTAAACCGGGACACTGCCAGGATGAGTTGCAGGGGATTCTGAAGTCGTCTGCAGGCTGTGGTTGAAGCCAATGGCGATTTTATTGAATAAATTTACTCTTTAGTATTTTAGTATTCAAGATATTTTTGTGTAATTTTGGTGAATATCTGTTAAAATGGGATGTCAGTGTTATTTTCATTTTTGTGTAATTTAGAAGACAATTTATCCATCGCACCATATATATATATATATATATATATATATATATATATATATATATATATATATATAATATTTGTCATTTTTTTTTTTTTCCTGCTATTACTTTTGTTTTGTTTTATTTTTGATCCCTCTTTTTATTGTTAAAAAAAGAGGAGTAGTTGACTTAGAAAATACATGAGCATGGGTGAGCATTGAAAATATTTTTCCCTCTTTTCATTCTTTCATATTTTTTTTAATCATTAAAATCACATTGTTCCCTGACTGGGCTGGCTCATTTTTGGAAATGTAGGAAATTGCTATTTACTCAAAATACATGACTATAAAGATGTTGATTGTGATTTCTTTTGGGTGATTTATCTAAAAAGGAAAAAAAAAGTTTGTATGATTAATATTTTCACTGTTGTAGTTATAACATTGTTGCCTGGCTGTACTGGCCCATTTTGGGGAAAAAGTATGAAATCGCCTTTTACTAGAAACAAATGATTTCTCATGGGTACTGACATTTTGCTTTTGATTGGATACTCTGCAAGTGGTTTTTAATGATTAAGATCGCATTGTTGCCTGTCTGCGCTGGCCCATTTTGGGAAAAGTAAGAAATTGCTATTTACTGGAAAAAAAAGGACAATAAAGATGTTGATGGCGATTTCTCAATCCTTGCTGAATCATCGAAAAAGTACAAAAAATATCTGTGTGATTCATATTTTTTCACTGCTACATTGTTATAGAATTGATACCTGGTTGTGCTGGCCCATTTTGGGGAAAAAAGTAAGAAATCGCTTTTTACTAGAAACAAATGACTATAAAAGTGATTTCTTATGGGTAACACCTTTTGAGTTTTAATTAGATACTCTTTAGTACAGACCAAGTGAAACGACACTCCTGACACACAATATGAAAATACATCAGTAAACAGTATGTGTCTATATTTCTGAGATGAGGTATTATGTACATTATTTACATTATTCAGACTATTGTCCTCATCTTTGTCGCCATATTTATTACAACATTTTGGCCATTGTACGCTCCAGCCTTCTTCAGGTGGTTGGAATGTTGAACTGAACCCTTTATTTCACTCACTGGGGTAGACTGTTCTAGTTCCACGAGCCATGTTTGATGGATGTCAGTTATCAGTTATCTCCTGTTAATTTTTCCCTCTGAAAGTTCTCCACTGCCTGAACCGGGTATTCAACTTGCACTCTTTGGGTCCTGTCAATGGATCCAACCAACACCTTTATCCACTGTGCCATGTGTCCTTGAGGCATGTGGAACTAGAACAGTCTACCCCAGTGAGCGAAATAAAGGGTTCAGTTCGACATTCCAACTGCCTGAAGAAGGCTGGAGCGTACAACAGCCGAAACGTTGTAATAAATATGGTGACAAAGATGAGGACAATAGTGCGAATAATGTAAATAGTGTACATAATACCTCATCTCAGAAACATAGACAGATACTGAAGGGCCGAAACGTTGTAATAAATATGGCGACAAAGATGAGGACAATAGTCCGAATAATGTATCATTAAACAGATTGTATTGTATGTTTATGGTGGGTTGGAAATAGCACTAATCAGGAGTTAGTTTACAATATAAATTCTAAGGGATTTGCAAGTGCTTTTTAATCATTAAGATCACATTGTTACTATAAAAAGGCTAAGGGATTTGGAGGTGGTTAAATTGACAGAAGAAACGGGGATGTGGTTTTTGAATTCCAGTCAAGCACATTATATTCACTTATATATGAATTCACTTGGGAAAAGTATGAATTCATCTACACTCTCCAGTTATGGGTTTAAGACTCGTATCTGGAAGAAACTATTGTTATTCTCAAAAAATTCTTCTTGACCTTAATTCCTTGAGGAACATAGGGCTGCAGCAACACTTCTCCAATGGATGCAGTTTCGGGCAATCCTCTTCAGCTCGGCCCATGTTGTGCTGGCTGCCTTCACCTCTACATTAACACTTCTGTACCAAATCTGTTTTGGTCAACCCACTTTTTGCTTCCCTTTTGGATTCCAGTTAAGGGCCTGCCTGGTGACACTAGAAGCAGGCTTGCGGTGTGTGTGGCTGATCCATTTCTTGATGTCAGTCTCAATAGGGGCTAGTCTGGTCCTGTCCCACAGTTGGTCATTGGCCTGATATTGAGGATGTTTCTGAGACATCGGTTGGTAAATGTATGAAGTTTGTGGGTGTTGGTCTTGGTTACCTGCCAGGTTTCTGGGCCGTAAAGTGGGACCGACTTGACGATCTTCTTGTAAAGTGAGAGGGCTGTTGATCTCCAGATTGGCTGCAGAGTGTTGAAAGCATGCCAGACTTTGTTGATTCAGCACTTGATGTTTTCGTCTGTCCCCCATCTTTACTGACGACACTTCCCAGGTAGGCAAACTTATTGACTCACAAAAAAAAGAAAGAAATATTCTTAGAATCCAAAATATGTTTCATCTTTAAATATCCCAAAAAGGGTTGATAAACCATAAAAAAACAAATCAACAAATGTTAGGGTCTGATATTTCACAGTGTCTTGAAAAAGTATGTCTATGTTGACAGCAGGCAATTTAAATTTTGTAAATATATATAAGTACATCCACAGCAGCAGAAGAGTTAAATAACTTTTTAAATTGAGTAATGATATAATATTTTGGTACCTGATATAATCAGTTTAATGGACTGAATTTCAAGAATTGACAGAAATCAGTAAAATAAAAAGTCTACTATTCCTCCATGCATTGAATATTGCTGCTACATATGGTCTGGTGCTCCTGCTATATATTAAGAGGTTTTTGAAAAAATACAAAGAATTGATCATGACCTGTTATCTTGGCTTCAGTCACTTTTTCACTGCCATAATATAGCTTCTCTAAATACTTTCATGGTAAGTCTCTTCTCTAAATACTTTCATGGTAAGTCTCTTCTCTAAATACTTTCATGGTAAGTCTCTTCTCTAAATACTTTCATGGTAAGTCTCTTCTCTAAATACTTTCATGGTAAGTCTCTTCTCTAAATACTTTCATGGTAAGTCTCTTCTCTAAATACTTTCATGGTAAGTCTCTTCTCTAAATACTTTCATGGTAAGTCTCTTCTCTAAATACTTTCATGGTAATTGTTCTGATGAACTTTCCACTATGATACCTAGACTTTATGAATTTAAGTGCAGTGCTAGATTGGCAATTAGGTCTCATCATTTTACAGTTGAAATGGCTGCTAGATGGAACCGTAAGTTCTATGTTAACAGTTTCTTCTATCATAATTTTCATGTGTAGAATTCTCTTCCAGTTTCTTGCTTTCCAGTCAACTTTGATCTTATCATCTTACTCAGGACACAGAGGTCAATGTCAAGTGGGCCCGAAATGATTCAGAAGTGTTGTTTTTTTTTTTTTAATGGCTGGAAGATAAATTTAAATGAAGTCTAGTCTTCAAAGAAGTAACTCACTTGAGTAAAGGAGAAGAAAAACAAATAAATGTTGTGCGAGACAATTTTTATCGTCAGAATCTATTTTACATATTTAGGAGTCTGCCATTTGTCCATGCTTTGAATATGGCTGCCACATCTGGTCTGGTGCTCCTGCTATATATTTAGAGAGTCTTCATAAAAATCTGCAATGTTATTGGTCCTGACCTGGCATCTTGACTTCAGTCACTTTTCCGCTACCATAACATAGCATCAAATACTTTCATGGTAATTGTTCTGATGAACTCTGTTCGACTTTATGAATTTAAGTGCAGCAGTATTAGATTGGCAGCAAGGTCTCATCATTTTACAATTGAAATGGCTGCTAGATGGAACCGTAAGTTCTATGCTAACAGTTTCTTCTATTGCATTTGTAACTTGTGGAACACTCTTCCAGCTTCTTACTTTCAAGTTCCATCATTAAAAATTTAAATGCAATGTCAATCCTTATCTTCTGTCTCCTTGATTCCTGTTCTTTTATTGTTCTCTCTCCATAATAATGTTTTTCTTTTTCCTATATTCTTTCACATTTACTAACCCTGTCTCATAGTGTCTTCATTGTTTGCTTGGGGTGAAATTACAAAAAGGAGTTCATGTTTGTTGTATGTCATTCTGCTGGACTTGTGGGTATTCATTTCACTTCAAAGGATTTCTGTATACCAAACATGGCTATGCTTTCTTACAATTGCCCACCTTTTCCTTTTTCTTTTCCTAACTACTATCATATTGTAAGTCTTATTTTGGATTTACGATGTGATGCTACATAAAATGCATTTTCAACAATTTTTTTTCGTAAGTCAAAAAACTGAAATAGATTTCAGCATTTGTGACTAATGATGCTTTGTAAAACAAATAATTAAAAAAGCATCAAAAACTAATTGACTTAAACTCGTTTGGATTTGTAAAAAAATAAAGTTGTGCACTAGAAATAAATTGGAAAATAGTGTCCAAAAAGTGATAACTTATTTCAACCAAAAATTGAAGAACTCTGCAAAGAACCCCACCTACCATGTGTGTTTTTTTTTGTTTTTTTTTAAACTAGCCTCAATTGTGAGTCCTCCTTTGGAGTTGTAAAGTCGTGTATCAGGAATAACACAAAATAAAACTGAAATGCAGTTTCAACTATTTTTTTCTCTCTTAAGTAAAGCAGAAATTTTATTTTGTGAAGAAATATTTCTAGATACATTTTTATTTACTGTAGGAAGATATTTTCGGCTAGTAAGTTCACAGAAACGGGGAAAAACAAATATCCTTGTTTTGACTTCTAAAACTTTTTCTCTCCACATAGATTTCTTTCTTTTCGGATGTGAATAATTCTTGGCTAGTGCCAATTTTTGGTTTCCTAGTTTTGTCACTTTTTTATCTTATTTTATGTTAGTGCATCCAACAATTATTGCATGGCAAACCGTAATGCTGAATTATCTCCTAAGAGCACCTAATAGTCATTAAAAAAAACACCTGAGAACCCCTAGTAGTCATTAAAAACACCTTCTGAGAGCTAGTAATAGTCATTAAAAAAACTTCCTGAGAGCTCCTAATAGTCATTAAAAAAAAAAATCCTCCTGAGAGCTCCTAATAGTCATTAAAAAAAAAATCCTCCTGAGAGCTCCTAATAGTCATTAAAAAAACTTCCTGAGAGCTCCTAATAGTCATTAAAAAAAAAAATCCTCCTGAGAGCTCCTAATAGTCATTAAAAAAAAAAATCCTCCTGAGAGCTCCTAATAGTCATTAAAAAAAAAAATCCTCCTGAGAGCTCCTAATAGTCATTAAAAAAAAATCCTCCTGAGAGCTCCTAATAGTCATTAAAAAAAAAAATCCTCCTGAGAGCTCCTAATAGTCATTAAAAAAAAAAATCCTCCTGAGAGCTCCTAATAGTCATTAAAAAAATAAATCCTCCTGAGAGCTCCTAATAGTCATTAAAAAAAAAAAATCCTCCTGAGAGCTCCTAATAGTCATTAAAAAAAAAAATCCTCCTGAGAGCTCCTAATAGTCATTAAAAAAAAAAATCCTTCTGAGAGCTCCTAATAGTCATTAAAAAAAAAAATCCTCCTGAGAGCTCCTAATAGTCATTAAAAAAAAAAATCCTCCTGAGAGCTCCTAATAGTCATTAAAAAAAAAAAATCCTCCTGAGAGCTCCTAATAGTCATTAAAAAAAAAAATCCTCCTGAGAGCTCCTAATAGTCATTAAAAAAAAATTCAAATGAACTATAAGGGAGGTAAATTATAATTTGGTATGCAGAAATCATTTGGAATGCTAAACTTAACAATACCTGAAGAGGTGTTAAGCAGTACAAGTGAATCAGTTGAACAGTGTAAACATTTCTACGAGGGTGGACTGAAAAGTTCATAGACTCAAAGTAGTTATTAATAAGAAGGGCTGAAATGAATGCGTTGAAGATGACACCGCTCTAGCACCACTCTTTCAGCCAGCCTATGAACTTTTCTGCCCATCTTCGTAGAATTGACAAAAATGAATCTTTGATGGTCGTAATATTAGCTGTTTCCCTACAGCACTGCTCTCAGTTGAAATTTATAAAATCTTCCTCTTAAAACACTTTTCTAGTGAAACCGGTGTGCCAAGTCCAGTAGCTGTTATTGCCCTTTTCAGTATTGATGGAAGTTTCCTTTCAAACCTTTTGTTTGAAGTGGTGTAGATTGTTAACGTTTTTATTATGTCATTATTTTCTCTTCAAGTTACATGTGCTATCCATTTTAGCTGTTGCCGCTCTTGGTCGTCCTCAAGTGATGTGGTTTCTGTTATTTGGTGCAGTTCTTTGTTTGTGGTTCTGTAGTGCCAGTCCACAATGTTTAAAGAAGGATGACTTTTGCCAAGACCCTCAGTCTTCACTTGCTCAAAGCCTTTCTTTACCATTTTGATCTTAAGAAGTGATTGTTGACAGCTGACAGATATTTCTGAACAGGTTTGGCACCATCATTGACATCCATATGAAAGTCTTGATCTGACGAGGCTATTTATGAAGAGCTCTCAAGTTTGTATTTTTTTTTGTTTTTTTTAAGTTAATCTTTTAATTTTGCAGTAATTTGGTGTATTGCCATTTTTAATAATTCATTTGAGAAAGTGGTTGTATGTAGCTGATAGTTTAAATATTTCTAAACGGGTTTGGCGCCAGGAATGACATCCATATGAAAATCTTGATTTGACAAGGCTATTTAAGAAGAGGACTCCAATTTTCACGTTGATGTTTTGATTTTTTAACAATTTGTGGTGTTGGATAAGACTATCTCTGGCATAGCCTATTCTATGTTCAATTTCTATTTCTCCTATACTAAATTTGTTATAGCTGATCTATACAATGTTACCTGAAGTGTTTAGTATTGACTAATTCCAATTCTTGAATATTTTGAATGCTAAACTTAACACTACCAGAAGTTGTGTTAAGCAGTACGATTGAATCAGTTCAACAGTGTAAACATTTCAAGAATACAGTGAATTAAAAATAGTTAACTTATTTAAGCGGAAGTGGAAGAGACTGTAAGCATATAGAAGGCGCTTATCTTCCTTTGGTGGAGATGGGTCACATGGCAGCCACTTAGTGATGTCAACCCATACAGTGACAAAAGTGGCAGTCAAATTCAGTTCATTTTACAGCAGCAAAACCAAAAGGTTACCTTTTTTTTTAGCCTGGGTCAAGGCTAAATTTGCCTCCCCAGCTTAGAAGTCCAATGTGCTGTTTCCCTTTGGGAATATATCTTTCCCAGATATAGAAAGAAACTCACAGTCTTCAATTTGGAAAAACCCAAGACTCACTGTTTCCTGTTTGTGGAATATGTCCTCACCTGGGACATAGTAGATGAATCTGGAGTCCTAAACATGGCTTCTCCAGTATCTCTATATTATAGATAAGACCCTTTTTTTGTTTCTCCTTACACTTTTTGTGTATGGTATAAAAGTCTCTCTGAAAACAAAGCATGTTTGTCATTCCTTTTCCTTTCAGCCATTCTGTTCCATCTGTGGAATACTGTGTTGTTATATCACAGATATAATAATGCCTATAATGAGGGAAATACAAATGGGAAAATAATGCTTTCTACTATTGTTGTCTCCCAATTCACTGGTGCTGATGACATATTATTTATCCAACATGTGATATTATCATCATGCATTACAAAACTTTTAAATTAAGCCTGTCTTGGTTCATATGTTAGACCTGTTCATTGGCTGAGAAAATTATGCATTATTTGCATACAAAAACTGAAGTCTGAAACCCCTATAGCCATCTCATATTCTGAATGCTGATTTTCAGAGATTCCATAAAATTATGTTAACTTAATATTTAAACTGGGATTGCAAGGTTTTTAAATTTCATGTTTTGTGTTTAATCTGATTTTTAAATTTGTCCTAAAAAATAAGCCTTCTTTGAGCACTTCGGTGTGATTTAAGGGTTACAGAATGTAGTAAAGAAGAAAGGAGTAACAATCAATTGCAAGAAAATAGAATGTATGGTTGTCAGCCCAATATGAAAATTACAAATTGGAGATACCAAAATCAAACAAGTACAACAATTTTAATATTGGGAAATACTTTGAGGATGGAAAATGTACCGCTGAAATCCGAAGATACATTGGGATAATGAAAGATACCTTCCAAAAGCTAAGCAAAGTATTTTCCTACATGGCAGTGAATGTGGAACAGTCTTAATTGAAGAGACTTCAAGCAACAGAAATGTGATTCTATCAAAAGGATGCTGAGAATACCATGGACCAAACATGTGAGCAACAACAAAGTTTTATACTTAATATCTGAAAGAGACAGTTGAAATTTCTAGGGCATGTAATGAGGAAAGAGGGCTTGGAAAATTTGACACTCACAGAACAGATTGAAGGCAAGAGGGACAGAGGAAAGCAATGCATAACCCACCTAGCGAGCTTTGGTTAATGGATGTCGGAACAAGGTTTAGGAGAGATACCAAAAAGATAAGAGATGTCTCTTCTCCAGGCCACTTGCCTTGCCGCTGACTATGTCTCCCTGCGATGCCTAACAGTACAAGCAGAAGGAAAAAAACTAAAACTAAACTAAAACCAAAATGATAAAATTTATTAAGGGCTATATTGGACGGGAAGAGACGGATGAAATTTCTAGGGCACATAATGAGGAAAGAGGGCTTGGAAAATTTGATACTCACAGAATAGATTGAAAGCAAGAGACAGTGGAAAACAATGCATAAACCACCTAGCGAGCTTGAGTAAATGGATGGCAGAATGGGGTTTAAGAGAGATAATAAAGAGACAAAATTTATTAAAAGCTACAAAGAACAGGAAATTGTGGAGAGCCATGTTCGCCATCATCCTTAAGGGACATGGTATATAGAAGAATTCCATTGATTGAATAAAGAATTCAGTTCAAAATTCCAAGAAAGTTACAATTTATAACAGATACCTGCAGCAGGACAGAAAATACAGAAGCCAGATTGTTGATTTGAACAGAAAGATATATAATCATCAAACCATATAATAATTATTTATTTATTTCCTGTCCTCTCTGTAGAGGGAAGGCAGGTAAATCAACTTTAGCTAGTAAACTTTTGAGTAATTACTTCCCTTAGTTATTTTAATAATCTACTCACATAAAATATTTATGTGCATTTAGACAAAATTAGTTCCTGAGCAAAATGAACCATTTAATTTTCCTACATGAGGAAAGAGGGCTTAGAAAATTTGATACTCACAGTACAGATCAAAGGAAAGTGGGATAAAGGAAAATAATGCATAAACTACCTATTGAGATTAAGTAAATGGATGGTAGAACAAGGTTTAGGAGAGATAACAAAAAGACAAAATTTATTAAAAGCTACAAAGGTCAGGAAGACAGTAGGTAACGATTGATATTGAATTTAAATGTTTGAAGATCAATGTCGACTGGAAAGCAAGAAGCCAGGAGAGAGTTCCACAAGTGGGAAGAGCAAGAGAGGAAACTGTTAGCATAAAACTTACGGTTACACTTAGCCAATTCAGCTGTAAAATGATGAGACGTTGCCACCAATCTAGTGCTGCATTTAAATTCATAAGGTCTAGGTACCATAGAGGAGAGTTCATCAGAAGAATTACTATGAAAAAATTTTTTCGAAAAGCACAGGAAAGGAATGGTATGATGGTGAGAAATTGACTGATGCCAAATCAAGACCTATAATATTGCAGATTATGGTTTGGATTTTATTAAGAATCTCTTAATACATAACAGAAAAGCAAATAGAAACAGCTAGAACAAAAACAGTACAGATGATGCCATGACCATGTATCTCTCAAAATACATTTGCAGCTATGCAGGAAGTATGGTCTTGAGTTCATAGAGAACGCGTACAATCATTCATAATTATCAGTTGCTGAGAATAAGCAAGTGAAGCTTATGCAGGATGCAACCATTTTGACTGACAAGTGCTTGGAGAGCAATCATCCTGATATCACACATGTGCATGAGCAGCCATGAATAGATCCTGATAGACATTGTGGTAACTTGGGACAAGAAGACCATTAATGCAAAGATGAAAATACAAAGATATCAAACCTTGTGTGGTGTATTAATAAATAAACAGTTAATTCCTTTTTAACTATTTATAGAGACCAATCACATTTCAATAAAGAGTAATGGCTGTGACTACTTGCAATCAGAGTTAGTTCTGCCATGGGTGGTACACAATACATTTTGTCTTGTCATTCACTTTTACTCACGGTTATCCTGCACGCTACTTACTTGATACATAACCCAGGGCAAATCAGGAATATACCAAGCATCAGTCAAAGTTGTCCCTCTTGTGGGTGGTGCATTCGGGGGACTATTTCCGGGAATCTTTCTGCCTTGCAAGACACCTTGAGGATATCTGACATCATTAGTATTGTGCAGGTGGCAGCACTGCTTGGAACATCGCATGTACTAAGGGATGCATTGTGTCTAAGAGCTAAGATAGGATTAGCATCATCTGGCCAAATCTAAGAGTTGGAAAGGATATCAAAGAATAATTATGATAATAGGCCTCTTAGAAGTGAGTAACCATGTTAAATGCAAAATAAGTAACAGAACTGTCTAAACTGTTCTAGTTCCATGTGCCATGTTGTCAGTTATCTCCTGTTAATTCCCCTCTCCAAGTTCTCCACTGCCTTAACCAGGTATTGAACTCACACTCTTTGGGTCCTGTCACTGGATCTAACACCTTTATCCACTATGCTGTGTGTCCTTGAGGACATCTGTGTATAAATTTCTGGGTATTATAAACCTAATGTCTTCAGCAACCATTTTTACCAGTGGTCATATTGCAATTTTTGTTGTTATTATTGCTTTTCTCTGGCACTCCTTATTACTGGTTCCCATATTTTATTCATTTCTATACTTGGTCGGCTCAGGAGATTTTTGTGGCCTAGCATATGTGCTGATTCCTTAAGTTTACGAATTTTCTAATGGTGTTCTTTGTCTATGATCTCAACCTGATCCCACAGAGGGCAGTGATCTCCCTTTTCTCTCCTTATGTGGTCAGCGATGCCCGATTTTTCCACTTCCCCTTGTATTACAGCTTTATGGTGTTCTTGAAGCCTTACCTTAAGGGGGCGGCCTGTCTCCCCTTTATATTTCTTTCCGCAGCTGCACGGGATAGTGTACACACAGTCTTTAGTCATGTTCTCCTCTATGGGAGGGGGGTCTTACAATGGCTGAAATGTTGTAATAAATATGGTGACAAAGATGAGGACAATAGTCTGAATAATGTAAATAGTGTACATAATACCTCATCTCAGAAATATAGACAGATACAGAACTAAGTTTGCAATAACACGAAAAAGAACAGAACAGGGCAAAAAAAAATAATATAAAGCAAACAAACAATCTATGCAAGGCAAATTAACAGTAATAAGGAAAAAAGTTCACAAATTAAGAATTGAGGTTGACACACAAAAGCAAGTTTGGATAAGCGAACATAACGTTTTGACTTCCAGACAAGACTGACTGGGACTGAGTCAGATGAAACCGAGAACCAGCCTGTTTTATTGGCTAGGAAAAAATCCCAGCATGCATTTGTGTGCGTCTGACTATAAATTGGGGAGGAGTAAATGTTTTGCAGTCATTGCCACCAAGATTGAAACCAAACAGGCCAGAAGAATCTGGAAAGGGAGGAATACTTTGAGTCAAAGAAAAATTGCATGATAACTAAGGTACCAGGTTGTGGCCTGCTATCCATGTATTAATTACCAGAAATTAAGATTTTATATGAGAAAATAATAATAATAACAATAAAACCTCTTATGAATGGCAAGAATAATTCGGTAAATGATGAGCACTTAGAGAAAATTCCATTAGAGTGAGTACACTACAAGGAAGTTTTAAAGAAAATGGCAACAGAAAGAACACTTAGAAAAAAGACAGCTGAAATTCCTTAAACACATAACAAGGAAAGAGGGCTTGGAGAACTTAACACTCATGGGATATTTTGAGGGCTAGGGAAATAGAAGACAGCGAACCATTTACCTTATAAGCTTATGTGACTGGATGGCGGAAGACCTTAGCAAAGAGAGACAAACTGCTAATAGCCACATGAGATAGAAAGTTGTGGAGAGCTATGATCACCTATTTCCTGAAGATACATGGCACATAGAAAAACTGTTTTGTCCAAAAATGATGATTCTGGGGACAGACGAAATAAACAAATAAGCCCAGGCTTTAAAAAAAGTACATTTTAAAATTGTATATAAATACATACACAAAGAGAAAGGAAAGCAAAACTCAGAAAGCAAACCTAGTTGGCTAAAATATGGTATATATAATGAAAGTTGTGGAGAGCCATGATCACCTATGTCTTGAAGGTACATGGCATATAGAAGAAGTGTCTAGTCCAAAAATATAGTATATATAGTATGAAACCTCTTAGGAATGGCAAGAAAAATCCTGTAAGTGATGGCCATTTAGAGTTAGAGGAAAATGGTTGCTGGTTTTGGCCTGCTATCAGTATATTAATTACCAAATATTAAGGTCTTATCAGAGAAAATAATATTTCAGCTGAAATAATCATTTCAACAGTGTTGTGACTAGATTTCCAGAGTTGACAAAAATGAATGAGGAATAACCAAAACAGAGGTTGGAAATGAATTGGTAATCTTTATAACATCAACAAAATACAATACTCGCCAGCGGCATGAAGTAGGTAAACCACTGCTAGTGGCAGACTACTTAGACAGCATATTACCTCCCACTTACAATAGTGTCCTACATATTTATGAGGATTGGGACCTACGCATTCATGTTCATAGGTACAGTATATAACTCTCGTAAATAAAAAAAATCATGAAAAGAGAGCATGCCATCTATTTGCCACCATTTTCTTTTTATTAATTTTGGATTGTGGCTTTCCGCTTCAATTATTTCCCCACAGCTGTAATGTAGCTTCCCTGTGCCTTTTCTATAAATACTTTCATGGTAATTGTTCGGATGAGCTTTCCTCTTTGTTACCAAGACTTTATGGATTTAAGTGTAGTACTAGATTGGCAGTTAGGTCTCATCATTTTACAGTTGAAATGGCTAGATGTTATTAGAAGTTCTATGCTGACAGTCTCTTCTACTGCACTTCTTGCTTGTGGAACTCTCTTCCGACTTCTTGCTTCCCAGTCAACTTTGCATTTAAATTTTTGAAGATCAATGTGAATCTTTAAATTCTATCTTAATTCCTGTTCTTTTATTGTTCTCTCTCCTTAATAATTATTTTTCTCATATTCTCTAACACTAAGTAACTCCTTGTGTCCTAGTGGCTTTATTGCCTTGCTTGGGCTGAAATGATAAATAATAATAAAAAAAAGACAGAATGAGTTTTATTGTCCAAATAACTCTTAGAATGCTAATGATTTTTCTGAAAATTATTAAATGTATCTAAACATCTGAAGATGGATGTAGATGGTTGAAATGTATTTAGATCAAAAACATTACAAAGAATGAATTCTTCTGTGTGAACAAATTGGTTCTTTTCAGAATTTTCGGAGAGTAAATTTACTAATACAGCCCTTGAGCTTTCATTTGAGCACCAAGCCAGAGTGCAAGAAAACGTATCAAATCAAGCATCTGATTAATGCTTACCTTAAAGGTATGCACGTGTGTTCTATAAAGTTTAATATATGGTGGAGCATTTAAGGAAAGAATATACTTTGTATGTAGGGGGCAGCAGACCACTCAACAACTCCCCAATCTTTCTGCCTTTTCTGTTATTCCTCTCCTGACCTTCTCCCTTTTCCCTAACTCTACCTTCTCTCCCCACACCGACTGCACTACCCCACTTCCACTTTGCTGCTTGTGATGGTAACATTATCGTTCCTGCTATTTCCGTAGATTCTTGTTGTCAAAGTTGTGTTGTACACATCACTGCCCCCACCCACACTTGAACGTTCCATGAAGCCATTGGTGCCACTTTAAAATCAATGCTTCTTTCACTGTTGGCCCTGCCGACATTGCCGCCTCTGCTGCTGCTGCTACATGCATTCACTGAAATGCATCTTTTATTCCATGAGGCTCTTGCATAATTGAACTGGTAACAATAATACAATGCTTTATGGCTGAAGCAAGTATATTGTACGGAACAGTTTGGGAAACTGGAAAAAAAAAACAGAAGACAAAGACGATATGGTTATGGGTAAGAGTGAATATTCAAGGCATGTTGATCACAACTCCACCCCCCCCACACACACCATCAGATGCCTGCCTGCTTGTTTATTGCACAACCATTGCTCCTTCCTTCTACGTGTCTTTTTGATACCGTCACCTCCTCCGTCACGTTGCTGTTTTACCAGTAATATGACATTACTTTAGTGGCACTTCATAACAAGAAGGAAACGGTATCAGGCCAGGGACGGGGCAGGTTGGTAGCGGATCTCTTTATGCAGCAGTGGCAGTAGAATTGCGGGAGAAATAACTGCATCGTGCCAGAGATGTGTGTTGGGGGATAGGGACTAATCAGAGCAAAAGAAAGGAGCATGTTTGCTGTCTGGAAAATGGAGATGTGTGCATGGCTTTAGTGATGTCGCTTGCCTCTCTCGTTCTCTCTTTTAAACACATGCACAAAAGTATGATTGTGTGTACCTATGGTTATGTTTGCTACGGAAGTAATTATAAAATAAGTATTTAGTCTGTTTATTCACTTACAAAGCCTAAAAGATTGATGCACTACAGTAGTAATTGTACATTTGATCAGATTGCTAACCAGTACGCTATGGTGAGGTGTGCCTCAACTGATTTCAGTCTGGCTCAAGGCCACAAGTAAAGTTGCATCTGTCAGTATGATGGCACTACTGGAGTAATGTTCTTGGAAACTATCTTGGTAACTAGTACGCTATGGTGAGGTGTACCTGGAAGTGGCTTGCTGACCAGTACGCTATGGTGAGGTGTACCTGGAAGTGGCTTGCCGACCAGTACGCTATGGTGAGGTGTAACTGGAAGTGGCTTGCCGACCAGTACGCTATGGTGAGGTGTACCTGGAAGTGGCTTGCTGACCAGTACGCTATGGTGAGGTGTGCCTCAACTGATTTCAGTCTGGCTCAAGGCCACAAGTAAAGTTGCATCTGTCAGTATGATGGCACTACTGGAGTAATGTTCTTGGAAACTATCTTGGTAACTAGTACGCTATGGTGAGGTGTACCTGGAAGTGGCTTGCTGACCAGTACGCTATGGTGAGGTGTACCTGGAAGTGGCTTGCTGACCAGTACGCTATGGTGAGGTGTACCTGGAAGTGGCTTGCTGACCAGAACGCTATGGTGAGGTGTGCCTCAACTGATTTCAGTCTGGCTCAAGGCCACAAGTAAAGTTGCATCTGACAGTATGATAGGACTACAGCAGTAACATTCTGGGGAAACTAGCTTGCTAACTAGTATGCTATGGTGAGGTGCACCCAGAAGTGGCTTGCTGACCAATATGCTATGGTGAGGTGTGCCTCAACTGATTTCCGTTTGGCTGACTTGGTAACCAGTACGCTATGGTGAGATGTCGCTGGAAGTAATTTGCTAATGAATACACTATGGTAACGTGTGCCTCAGCTGATTTTTGTTTGGCTCAAGGCCGCAAGTGGGGTTGAATCTGACATTAAGATTGTATGGGCTGTCCCAGAAGTTGAGCCCCATCCAGGTTTTCATAAAAAACACATAAAAAACGCTTTTATTAATCATAATAGATGCTCAAATTGTGCCCCCCTTGCAATAAAACGAGCATCAATTTTCTTCATCAAACTGTCTTTCACTCTCCCGAGGGTTTCAGTGGTGGTCTTTTGCCACTCAGTTGTTACTGCATCCTTCAAATCATCAAGAGTGCAGGGAAGATTCTGGTACCCAACAGATTTGAGATGTCTCCAAAGGAAATAGTTGAGGTGGGATAGATCTGGTGATTGGGGTGGCCACTTTACAGGACCTCTCCGTACAATCCATTTTCCAGGAAAGGTCTGGTTCACTCAGTTTGCAAAGTGTGGTAGAGCTCCATCTTGCTGAAAAAAGAAGTTTTGTTGTCGACGTGGGAACATCCTCAAGGTAGTCAAACAAGAAAGTCTACAGAAGCTTTGAATAAGTTTCGCCAGTGACATTACAATTATTGTAAAAGTAAGGACCAATGATTTTGTCCTCCCATATTCCAGCCCAGCCCATGATCCTAGATTGTTCTGCCAATGTCCCTTCTCATTCCAATTTGGATTTTTTTTCTGACCAATAGCACGTACTGTGCCAGTTTACTTGGCCATTTAAATAAAAATATTGCTTCATTACTGAAGAATATTGAAGAATTCATGTGATCACACATCCATTCACAGAATTCAAATCATCTATCCGTGTCATCACCATGTAGAGCTTGCACGAAATGCATTTTGTACGGATTAAATTTGTGAATCATGAGAATACGATGTCCTGATGATTTGCTAATCGCTAGCTACTGGCTTATTTTCCTTACTGATTTCACAGTGCTTTTAGCAACATTCACCATAGCCATGGCGGATGTTTCTTCATCATTTGCACTCTTTGGTCAGCCATATCTCTCTTGGTTAGCAACTGAGCCAGTTTCTTGGAAGCATTTGATCAAACGGCTGACAGTGGTATGGCTCAATGGTTGTTCTCACTCAGGGTGATTGAGGTTGAATTCTTGATCTACAGAGTGGTGTGTCACCTCATCTCTTCCAAACATAAAAACCAATTCAACTCTTTCCCATCCTGGTATTGACAATAAACTACATCTGCATCCTGGATAAGACGATAAAAAACTATGTCCAGCAGCAAGGACTCTGCTCAGGAGGTTTTGAGGAGCGTGGAACCACCTCTTAATTGCTGGTGTTCCCAGGTCCACCCTGAGCCGGGGTGGTAGCACCTGTTAGGGTCCCAGCTTTGGGCAAATAGTTAACACCTAAACTTGTGTAAAAATAGGTTTTAATAGCGGAAATACTTTGTAATAAAGAAAATTATTACCAGCAATAATTTTTGAAGGAAAA
This sequence comes from Acanthosepion esculentum, assembly GCA_964036315.1. Classification (NCBI taxonomy): domain Eukaryota; kingdom Metazoa; phylum Mollusca; class Cephalopoda; order Sepiida; family Sepiidae; genus Acanthosepion; species Acanthosepion esculentum. The sequence continues at coordinate 10,219,669 of OZ038517.1, read as the reverse complement.
ATTATCAGCAATACTTTAAAAAAATACCAGCAATACAAACAGTTATACATTCTTTGGAAAAAATATGACCAGCTATAGATTTCTTCAAGGAAAAATATTCCCAGAAATAGATTTTTGAAGAAAAACATTACAAGCAATAAAAATTTTGTCGGCATTAAATCACCCATTGAGGTTGATATGCCGTGAAACAAAACAAACCAATCAACTCTGCCAGATGTAGTTTATCATCATACCCAGGATGTAGACATATGGCATAAGGGTTAATCAATAACTAATAACATATTAGTCACAGCAGAGGACAAAATGAAGACAAGGCATGACATTCCAAAAAAGGGGACAATATATAATTATGGTTACTTGGCACTTAACAAGTAATGTGAAGGAAATGGGTAATGTTAATATTAGCCATTCCCTTGTAAGGGATATTTTAGCATTCGTTGATCAAACAGTATTACTTTCAGTTGTAACTTATACAAATTTTCATTTTTTTTTCCAGCAAAATAAGCTTCTCAAGTTCACTGTTATTGATCCTAGTATTGATGGGAGTTGCCTACCTAACCTTTTATTATGTTAGTGTGGAATGTTAAACTCTTGGTTATGTCATTATTTTCCCTTCTAGTTACATTTGTTATCCATTTTAGTTGTTGCCGCTGTTGGAAGTCTTCAAGTGATATGGTTTTTGTTATTTGGTGTTTGTTTGCGATTGTGTAGTGCCAGTCCATAATCTCTGATGGCGGGTTGTCTTCTTTAAGACTGAAAGGATTCATTCAATTGTTTGAAGCCATTTTTAGTCATTGATCTGAGAAAATGGTGGTTTTATAAACGTGATGGTTTAAACATTTCTGAACGAGTCGGATGCCATGCATGTCATCCGTATGAACGTCTTATTCTGATGAGAGGATTTTTTTTTTTTTTTTTTTTTTTAAATAGCTTTCACCCCATGCAAGGCAGAAAAGTCACTGTGAAAAAATTAGGAAGGAGAACATTAATAACGAGCGGGAAGAGGAAAGAGTAATCAGGAGGACAGCAGATAGCGATTGACATTGCATTTAAATTTGTTAGAAAACAGTTTGTCAAGTCCACTAAGTGTTATCAGTCTTTCTGGTATAGATGGAGGTTTCTTTCCTAACATTTTGTTTAAAGTAGTGTGGAATGTCAACATCTTGATTATTTTACCTTTGAGTCACATGTGCCCCTCATTTTTGTTGCTGCTGCTGTTGGAAATCTTCAAGTGATACAGTTTCTGGTATTTGGTAAAGTTCTTTGTTTGTAATTCACTAGTGACAGTCTATAAGATCTGATGTAGGATGGTCTTCTTTAAGACCAAAAGGATTCATTTGTTTGAAGCCATTTTTAGTCATTGATCTGAGAAAACGATAGTTCTATATAGGTGGTGGTTTAAATATTTCTGAACAAGTTGGATGTCATGCATGTCATTCGTATGAACGTCTTATTCTGATGAGGGGCTATTTAAGAACATGACAGGTTTTAAGGTTAATATATTGATTTTGTAGCATCTTATGGTGTTGAATAAAAGTAATAGCCAGAAAATTGGTGACCCACATTCTTCCACTTGTTATCAATAAATCTGTATACTTTAAAGTCTAAAATACCCACATGTCTCTCTTCCCTGACTCTCTTGTGTTGGAACACCTGAAAATCTCATTAACTAACAAATTCTTCCTGAGAACTGTTTATCTTCCGTAACATTAAAAAAACAAAGATTGGAGTGCTATACCAATTTAGTTAGGAGATCAAAGTGAATTTAATCTTCTGAAGAATGAATGTGTAGTTGTCAGTCCTTATGTGCCCTCTCTGTTATAATTATACTGACTAAACCCCTTTCTTGTTTTTTATACCTATCTATACTTTTGTGACTCTTATGCACACTGGACCCATATCTATGTTCTTTCTCTTTTTTAACTTCTGTCTACCTTTTAGAGACTTAGAAAATTAGAGCTGTTAGACTTTTTTTTTTACTTTCATACAAATTAGACCTACATCTACTTTTTTCTTTGACTCTCATGCAAATTGGACCTATGTCTGCTTTTTTCTTAGGTCCAATTTGCATGAGAGTCAATGTCTGCTTTTTTTTTTTTTTTTTTTTTGACTCTCATGCAAATTGGACCTATGTCTGCTTTTTTTTTTTTTTTTTTGACTCTCATGCAAATTGGACCTATGTCTGCTTTTTATTTTTTTTTTTGACTCTCATGCAAATTGGACCTATGTCTGCTTTTTATTTTTTTTTTTTGACTCTCATGCAAATTGGACCTATGTCTGCTTTTTATTTTTTTTTTTTTGACTCTCATGCAAATTGGACCTATGTCTGCTTTTTTCTTAGGTCCAATTTGCATGAGAGTCAATGTCTGCTTTTTCTTTTTTTTGACTCTCATGCAAATTGCTTCGAACTACAAAGGATAGGAAATTGCAGAGTGCCATTATCGTTCATGTCCTGAAGAGACCTGATGCATAAAAGAAGACAACTCAGCTAAACTTAGGAAAACTAAGCACAAGTGAAGGATAGGAAGATCATTTTGATTCACATAGGAATGGTGGGCCTTGTAAATCACCATTTAAAAATCAGCATAGATTTTCTTAATACTGCTACTAAAGTAAGTGGCAAATAGCTATCTCAGCCACAAGACAAACCTTCTTAGAAAGCTGTTCTAAGTATGGCATTAGGCCAAAGGAAGTGGATAGATCAAATAGAGGTTTGAGATATTTTCTCATAAAGTTCTTTTCAGTAGTGAAGATCAACCAGCCTTGAAAATTAATATTCAAACATGATTTTGGTATTTACTATGATTAGCTTATTCCCAACCAAAACGAAATAAACTGTGAGAAAATTGTCTTGCACCAATCTTCCAAACTGCAATACATGTGGTGCTTCAATGACTCTGATGGGTTATGGAGCATGTGATCATAATAAGGGATGAAGCACATAGTGGCATAGTTTTCCAATTTGTCCTATATTTTAGATATAGATTGTACATCCTACTATCACCTACACATTTATTTATTTATATATATATATATATATATATATATATATATATATATATATAAAAGTGTATACTGATGTTGCTAATCAGCGGTATTGTTTCATGCTTCAATGCAATCTTTAGGCTATTTTTTTTATTGTGTTCTGGCTCAATATATGCTGGTCAGTGGTACATTATGGGAAGGTCTTTTATATTATCCCAGCAGCTATTGGGTGGATGGTAATAGTTAGGTTTCAAATTATTCCAGAGGCTATTGAGTAGTAATAATTACGGATTTTTGTAGCTATTTTATAGTTCTGTTGGTAAATTTTTTACACATTATCTATTATTGATTACTTAAATTGTTTGTATTTATATATTATAAAATACAAATGAGAAATGAAGAATGAAGGACTTAAATGTAGATATTTCTATTATTTATCTCTAAATGGGAAAAACATTAGGATCTGATTGGAAGAATGAGTATGGCTTTAATAAACAAAGCAAGAAAATTCTAGATTATAAAAACCAAATAAAGGTTGAAGGACTTAAATGTAGATATTTCTATTATTTATCTCTAAATGGGAAAAACATTAGGATCTGATTGGAAGAATGAATATGGCTTTAATAAACAAAGCAAGAAAATTCTAGATTATAAAAACCAAATAAAGGTTGAAGGACTTAAATGTAGATATTTCTATTATTTATCTCTAAATGGGAAAAACATTAGGATCTGATTGGAAGAATGAATATGGCTTTAATAAACAAAGCAAGAAAATTCTAGATTATAAAAACCAAATAAAGGTTGAAGGACTTAAATGTAGATATTTCTATTATTTAAAAAAACATTAGGATCCAGCAAATTACCAGCAATACGTTTTTGAAAAAAAATATTACCAGCAATAAAAATCTTGTCAGCATTAAATAACCCATTGAGGTTGGTATGCTGTAAAACAAACCAAACCAATCTTTTGAACAGGAGTAGACGTTTACCCCCTGCTTACTGTTTAGGATTGGCTTCCAATTCCTTCTAAAGTCTCATTCTCTTTAACTCTCATTCGTCCTTTATGTCTTAGTTGCCTTATGGTCTTGCTTTGGGTAAATAAAACAAAAACAAAACAAAGATATTAAATCTTTTCGCCAGACATGCATGAGTGAAAATCCCTATCAGCAGAAGTAATTCCTTTTCAGCTTTTGATCATACATAAAGGCTGAAAAGGATTTACTTCTGCTCCAGAAAACTGTCATTATTAGGTCAGGGGTAAAGTTATTGAACAAAATTTAAGTCAGTTAAAAAAATAGACAAAAAATAAAGGGTGAAACAAAATGTGATAGCAATATTTATTCTATTGTGGAAATTTTTAAGTATCTCTGTAAACAATGAAGGAAAAGTTGAACTTAAATGAAGTTTAAAAAATAGCTTTGTTTTTGTTTTTTTTAATGATTACAGGACACAGGGAAAAGTTAGTTGGGCTTGTCTGATGTTCATGAATATCTTCACCCTCTTAGGTGTACATTATACGTGCAGATGACCATCACTTAAGTCCTTTCACTTTTTCTTGCTTCCGCCCCATCCTGGGTAAGACGATAAACTACATCCACATCCTGGGTAAGATGATAAACTATGTCCAACAGCAAGGCTTCTGATCAGGAGGTTTTGAAGAGCATGGACCACATCTTAATTACTGGTGTTCCCAGGTCCACTCTGACTGGGGTGTCTCAACTATGGGAAAATAGTTAACCTCACCAAGAGGGGGTCAAAACATGATGAAAGTATAAAAATAGGTTTCAATACAAGCAAGCAATACTTTTTCCTTTTTTTTTTTAAATTTTTACCAGTAATAAATTTAAAAAAAAAAAAAAAATTACCAACAATAAATTTTGTAAAAAAATATTATCAACAATATATTTTCGAAAAGAAACTATTGCCAGCAATAAAAATGTGGTCAGCATTAAATAATCCATTGAGGTTGATGTGCTGTAAATCAAACCAAACCAAACTTACTTTCGCCTTCTATCGATGTGATTTGTTGGACAGATAGCTTCTTTCTGTAATTTTTACCACTCTTATCTACAATGTGATCTGACTATAGAAGCTCATGACTTGAATTCCCTAACGTTTGGCCAAGTGTCACTTGATCCCAAATGTTTTCATTTACTCATGCTTGTTATTTCCTTTTCCATACTAAAGGATAATAGGTGGTTGTTCTGAAACTCTCTCATCTTGATTTTACTGGCAATGCAGTTGGTTGTCTCCTACAACTGCTGGTTGCTCCAGGCCCAGATAAAATCATTTAAAGTCCACTTGACTACATAGCTGCCCTACCCAGTTGAGCAGGGAGTCATTATGTTACAATCTAACCCATCTCTCATTGACACATGCTTGCAATTAAATCTACATCAAAATTTATTGCAGACTGTGGCACAATCTAAAGTTAATATATCGATTATATAATGGAATGATTGTTAATACCTAAACAAATTTGCAAAAGACTTGTCTCGGTTATTATTGTTAGTACTGTTTCCACTTATTTTTTTATATACTAATGTTCATCCATTACAAAATCCAAGGGCCATGGGGTTATGCAGAAAAGATAAGTTGACTCTAGACTTGAAGACGTCAAGATTGTAGTGATTAGGAAAACATCCTGCCAGGAGTCTTGTTCTACAAAGCAGAAGTTCTTGGGAAGAAGCTATCTGAGTGGAACTTACTCCTTACAAATGGAATACAAAGGGAATGGGGATGATTCACATGTATGTACGTGGCATTGTGAGTCCGAGGTATAAAGTTTAGGGGTCATGGAACCAAGGAATGCAGCTCATCAGAACACATTTTTTTTAGTCATTTCACCCCAAGCAAGGCAATAAAATCACTAAGGCCCAACGTGTTACTGAGTGTGATGAAATATGATAAAAAACTACTATTAAGGAGAGAGGACAATAAAAGAACAAGAAACAAAAATACAGAAGATAACAGTTAACATTGCACAAAGCCGGTAGAGAGTTCTGCAAGCAAAAAGTGCAATAGAAGAAACTGTTAGCATAGAACATATGGTTACATCTAAGCATTTCACTTGTAAAATGATGAGACCTAGCTGCCAATCAAGCACTACATTTAAATTCATAAAGTTGAGGGACCCTAGCAGAAAGTTCATCAGAACAATTACCCTGAAACTATTTATAGAAAAGGAACTGGGAAGGTATGTTACGGCAATGGGAAAGGGACTGAAGCCGAGATGCCAGGTCAGGACCAATAACATTGCAAATTCTTCTTTGGATTTTATCAAGAATCTCTAAATATATAGCAGAAGCACCAGATGTGGCAGCAATATTCAAAGCAAGGATAAATGGTAGACTTCTAAATATGTAAGATAGTTTCTGGTGAGATAAGTTTTGTAGCATTACATAATGAACCAGTTTTCTTAGCTATGCCATGGAAATAGCGGTAGAAGAGTGAGTGGCTCAGAATATTTTGTATATCTGACCAGGCCGATCCAGACATTGCACTCACAATTACTACAATTAACCAAGACGACATACCTCTTGACTTGAACAGTAGAATGAGAGCAGTCTGCCTCTGTACATTAAATAAAGTGTTGAGTTAAAAATTCCTTGAAGGATAGCTGGATCAAAAGACATTTATTTTCTAATGATGTTCACTTTGAACAAAGCCCAAGGTAGAGTAAGAGGCACAGATTGAGTGTAGCGACCGGGGAAGCATAATCTTGGGAGTTGGTCCCCCAAAGCAGAGGTTCATGAAAAGAAGCAGCTTGAATGGAATTTACATCTTGCTAATGGAATATGAAGGGAATGAAGGTGGTTCACTACAGTTGTGTGTGGCATGGTGGGTCCTAGCTGTGAAGGTTAGAACTGGTGGAACTAAGGAATGTGTTTGTCTGAAAACAGGGAAAATTGTGATAGAGCAGTGAGAGGCTTGTGATGTATCATCTGGGAGAGAGGAGTTGTATGATGGAAAGTAATTTGTCACCCACAATGACAGGGAGACGCTTTTAGGCTCTACCGAGACAGGAAAGTGAAAAATGATGACAACAGTAGTCTATTTTTAGCCTGATCTGTCTCTTGTAAAGGCAGATGATAGCGAACACGCTTTTGGGCTCTATAAAGACTGGAGAGTGAAGACTGGCCAGCTCCAGCTCATATATGGCAGCAGTACTCCATTTTCAGCCTGATCTAGCTCTTGTAAAGGCAGAGGATAGTGAAGATGCTTTTGGGCTCTACCGAGAATGGAAAGTGAAGACCAGGCAGCTCCTGCTCATATATGTCAGCAGTACTCCATTTTCAGCCTGATCTGATTCGTGTAAAGGCAGAGGATAGTGAAGATGCTTTTGGACTCTACCGAGAATGGAAAGTGAAGACCAGGCAGCTCCTGCTCATATATGTCAGCAGTACTCCATTTTCAGCCTGATCTGATTCTTGTAAAGGCAGAGAATAGTGAAGATGCTTTTGGGCTCTACCGAGAATGGAAAGTGAAGACCAGGCAGCTCCTGCTCATATATGTCAGCAGTACTCCATTTTCAGCCTGATCTGATTCTTGTAAAGGCAGAGGATAGTGAAGATGCTTTTGGGCTCTACCGAGAATGGAAAGTGAAGACCAGGCAGCTCCTGCTCATATATGTCAGCAGTACTCCATTTTCAGCCTGATCTGATTCGTGTAAAGGCAGAGGATAGTGAAGATGCTTTTGGACTCTACCGAGAATGGAAAGTGAAGACCAGGCAGCTCCTGCTCATATATGTCAGCAGTACTCCATTTTCAGCCTGATCTGATTCTTGTAAAGGCAGAGAATAGTGAAGATGCTTTTGGGCTCTACCGAGAATGGAAAGTGAAGACCAGGCAGCTCCTGCTCATATATGTCAGCAGTACTCCATTTTCAGCCTGATCTGATTCTTGTAAAGGCAGAGAATAGTGAAGATGCTTTTGGGCTCTACCGAGAATGGAAAGTGAAGACCAGGCAGCTCCTGCTCATATATGTCAGCAGTACTCCATTTTCAGCCTGATCTGATTCTTGTAAAGGCAGAGAATAGTGAAGATGCTTTTGGGCTCTACCGAGAATGGAAAGTGAAGACCAGGCAGCTCCTGCTCATATATGTCAGCAGTACTCCATTTTCAGCCTGATCTGATTCTTGTAAAGGCAGAGAATAGTGAAGATGCTTTTGGGCTCTACCGAGAATGGAAAGTGAAGACCAGGCAGCTCCTGCTCATATATGTCAGCAGTACTCCATTTTCAGCCTGATCTGATTCGTGTAAAGGCAGAGGATAGTGAAGATGCTTTTGGACTCTACCGAGAATGGAAAGTGAAGACCAGGCAGCTCCTGCTCATATATGTCAGCAGTACTCCATTTTCAGCCTGATCTGATTCTTGTAAAGGCAGAGAATAGTGAAGATGCTTTTGGGCTCTACCGAGAATGGAAAGTGAAGACCAGGCAGCTCCTGCTCATATATGTCAGCAGTACTCCATTTTCAGCCTGATCTGATTCTTGTAAAGGCAGAGGATAGTGAAGATGCTTTTGGGCTCTACCGAGAATGGAAAGTGAAGACCAGGCAGCTCCTGCTCATATATGTCAGCAGTACTCCATTTTCAGCCTGATCTGATTCGTGTAAAGGCAGAGGATAGTGAAGATGCTTTTGGACTCTACCGAGAATGGAAAGTGAAGACCAGGCAGCTCCTGCTCATATATGTCAGCAGTACTCCATTTTCAGCCTGATCTGATTCTTGTAAAGGCAGAGAATAGTGAAGATGCTTTTGGGCTCTACCGAGAATGGAAAGTGAAGACCAGGCAGCTCCTGCTCATATATGTCAGCAGTACTCCATTTTCAGCCTGATCTGATTCTTGTAAAGGCAGAGAATAGTGAAGATGCTTTTGGGCTCTACCGAGAATGGAAAGTGAAGACCAGGCAGCTCCTGCTCATATATGTCAGCAGTACTCCATTTTCAGCCTGATCTGATTCTTGTAAAGGCAGAGGATAGTGAAGATGCTTTTGGGCTCTACCGAGAATGGAAAGTGAAGACCAGGCAGCTCCTGCTCATATATGTCAGCAGTACTCCATTTTCAGCCTGATCTGATTCTTGTAAAGGCAGAGGATAGTGAAGATGCTTTTGGACTCTACCGAGAATGGAAAGTGAAGACCAGGCAGCTCCTGCTCATATATGTCAGCAGTACTCCATTTTCAGCCAGAGCTGGCTCTTGTAAAGGCAGAGGATAGTGAAGATGCTTTTGGGCTCTATCGAGAATGGAAAGTGAAGACCAGGCAGCTCCTGCTCATATATGTCAGTAGTACTCCATTTTCAGCCTGATCTGATTCTTGTAAAGGCAGAGGATAGTGAAGATGCTTTTGGACTCTACCGAGAATGGAAAGTGAAGACCAGGCAGCTCCTGCTCATATATGTCAGCAGTACTCCATTTTCAGCCTGATCTGATTCTTGTAAAGGCAGAGAATAGTGAAGATGCTTTTGGGCTCTACCGAGAATGGAAAGTGAAGACCAGGCAGCTCCTGCTCATATATGTCAGCAGTACTCCATTTTCAGCCTGATCTGATTCTTGTAAAGGCAGAGAATAGTGAAGATGCTTTTGGGCTCTACCGAGAATGGAAAGTGAAGACCAGGCAGCTCCTGCTCATATATGTCAGCAGTACTCCATTTTCAGCCTGATCTGATTCTTGTAAAGGCAGAGAATAGTGAAGATGCTTTTGGGCTCTACCGAGAATGGAAAGTGAAGACCAGGCAGCTCCTGCCCATATATGGCAGCAGTACTCCATTTTCAGCCAGATCTGGCTCTTGTCAAGGCAGAGGATAGTGAAGATGCTTTTGGGCTCTATCAAGACTGGAAAGTGAAGACTGGCCAGCTCCAGCTCATATATGGCAGCAGTACTCCATTTTTGTTCTGATCTGGTTCTTGTAAAGGCAGAGGATAGCGGAGACAGTTTTAAAGTGAAGACTTTGCATCTGCTGCCTATCTATGACAGTGATAGTCCATTTTTGGTCTGATCTGGCTCTTGTTGACGATAGCAAGAGGAGTCGGCAACATTCTTGAGCAGTAAAGGGAATCAAACATTTTTCTAATCATTAGCCATGGATCTTATGTACGAGTTGCACTTGAGGTCTGAATTAAGCTTAAGTCCCAATAAGTGTTCAAGGCACTGGGCCTCCCTAAGACAACATCTGTTAATTGTATTATAATAGGCAAAAATTCAAAGTTTGCTCGGTGATGATCGAGCATCACTACTTTGGTTTTTTGAGGCATTGAACATGATGAGCCAGTTCTGCCCCTACTGAGCTGTTATAGGTCAGAGGTGAGATCAGCTGCTAGGCCCTGGTCATCTAGAATTTTGGAGACGGCAATGGATTATAACAACAAAGATGAACACATTAGTTTGGCTGTAAATAATGTAGATAACAGGTTTTATTTTGGTAAATGCTGATGTATCTTGTGTGCTTATTGTTTTACTTGAGTAAATCTTCTTCTCCAGATGTTTTTTTTTCTTTTCACTTGTCCTGCTGCTCACAGATGAGGCTTGTCAGTGTTTGTTTACACCCAAGATGAAAATCCCACCCCAGGTTTTGTTTCTTGGTGATGCTTATGCTTAAGAATCTTCCAGCTGACTTTGTCATGTTCTCATCTCCTGGTAGGTGTCCTGTCTCCGCCCACTGTTTCTTTCTCGGCTTACGAATAAAAAAGGAATTGTAAAGATTTCCAGAATGTGCTCATTTCAATTTACCGCCGATGTCAGAAGGCAACATTCAAGACTATGGTTGAAGAACACCATTTGGGAAGAGGACTCCCTGTCAGTGTTTGGAGAGTTAGATATTTCCCAAAAGTGGAGGGGGTCAATGTTTGTGCCCTGGTAAGGAGAAAGGAAAATTTCCCTGTCGTTCTTTTATACTGTGGTGAACAGCTCCGTAGAAGCAAGCGAACCAGAGTGGCTTGCATCTGGTGCATAGGAAAATAAGGGTCTTACCATAACAGGCGGCACATAACATCGGCAAGTTTGCCCCATGAAAATGGCATTACTCGCCCGTCTAGCAGTATGTAGGTAACGAGGGATTTTGTACAGTTTGTCATGCTTCCACCAATAGCAAGTCGTTTGCTGATTGGTCGAACTGGAGGAGGCTATTTGCCTGGGTAACTGAGACTAAAAGCAAAGAACGCTGATTGGTTGGTTGACCACAGTGTTGGCCTGATAAAAGACGGCTGAAGCAGTAGAAATGGGAGAAGAAAGGACAGATATAGGTTGTGACATGTTCAGAAAGCAAGAACGGCGAATTGAACCAGTGGTATCTTGATTTGTACAAGTGATGTCGTAACAATCCAGACTTATTTAAACTACATATACTAACAATTCCTAGGCTGCCTCCCTGTAGATTATTATGAATTTAATCTAGCAGTCTTGCTATTGTGTGTCTAATTCTTCGGGTTTTTTTTTTTTTTTTTTTTTTTTTTTTACTGTGTCAGACTTTACCTTAATTCTTAAGGCTTGATTGACTTTTAAACAAGTTATTCTTGTAAACTGATAACTGTAACCATAAGTTATAATCTAACAATATCTTCTCTTACATTTCTTGCTCAATTGTGAAAATCACTTCCAGCTTCCTGCTTCCCTGTCAACTATGACCTTTAAAAATTAAAATTTTTTTTTTTTTAAGCTTATCACCCCAAGCAAGGCTGGAGGCCACTAGCACGCAAGGGGTTACAGAAGGTTTGGAGGAAGAGCAGATAGGAGTGGTAAAGGAGAGGATGTGGAGAAAGATAGTGGATCGATCAAGGCAAGGGGGTTACAGAAGATTTGGAGTGAGAGCAGATAGGAATGAAAGGTGAAAGGATGTGGAGAAGGGAAGTGGATAGATCAAGGCAACTGGAGATGTCGATTGACGTTACACTTAAATAGTTGGAGATTGTATTTGTCAGGGAAACAGGAATAGGGAAGGGAGTTCCACAGGTGAGATGTGCGAGACATGAAGCTATTGGAGTAGAAGATACGTCTACATCTAACAGTTTCAACGGTGAAGGGGTGGGAACGGGATGCCAGCCTCGTAGGACGTTTAAATTCATGAGGCCTAGGGACCAGCGAAAGCAGCTCATCGGAGCAATTACCGTGAAAGTATTTGTAAAAAAGACAGAGCGAGGCAACGTCGCATCTGTGAGAGAGCGACTGCAGACGAGATGACAGATCAGGGCCAATTACGTTGCATATCCGTCTCTGGATCTTATCAAGAACCCTGAGGCAAACAGCAGGGGCTCCAGACCATATATGGCAGCAATACTCCATGCAAGGGCGAATGGTCGATTTATAGATTTGGAGGATCGATTCTGGGGAGAAAAATTTCCTGGCTCGGCAACATTAATCGTTATGGTCTGTCTCCTTGGAGCCTGTCCTTTTTTCTCGCATTCTTACCCTCTCAGTAATCCCTTGCGTCTTAGCGTCTTCATTACGCTGATCGGGTTTCAATTATTCTTTATTGCTTATCGGTGCTTTATAGGTTATTTAAAGATGAAATATATTTTTTAGTTTGTAAGGATAATTCTTATTTTCTGCTAGGGAATATTACATTAACAATTTTTTTACAATAACAATGATTCATCCTACTATTTAATCCATAGATAGGGGGGAGTGGATGGATACCTTTCCCAAGTACCTTTGTACTTAAGTGAATGTAACGAACCCAACTGGAATTTGAACTCTGCTTTTTAATTTCTCATTCTGAAGTGCTATCCATTACACCACCCATATATCCCGTCTTGGGGTACAATGATTAAAAAATATGACTATTAGAAATGTTATCAACCCTGTGTGCTCTATTTTTGTGACCTTGTCTTAAATTACATTGGTTCGATATCTAGGGCTTGTCTTTGTAGTCAGTTAATCTAGTATACCATCAATGTTTGGCATATTTTTTCACCCTAAGAAAGGCAATAAAGCCACTAAGATGCAGATGGTTTCAGGGAGTGAAAGCAAATGAGAGGACTTTAGTGAGGACAAAGGAAAATAAAAGAACAGGATTCAAAAGATGGCAATTGGCATTGCATTTAAAATTTTTAAGATTGTAGTTGGCAGGGAAGTAAGAAACAGGGAGTTCCACAGGCAAGAAGCACAAAAATAAACAGAATAGGTAAGATGATTGCATCTAGCTAGCTCAACAGTAAAACAGTGAGACCTAATTACCAATTTAGTAGCTTGCTTAAATTCATGCAGTTGAGGCACTAAGAAAACAGCTCATGAGAACAATTGCCATGGAAATATTTGTAGAAAAGGCAGAGGGAAGCCATGTCATGTCGGTGAGAATGTAACTGAAGTTGTGATACCAGGTCAGGATCAATAATATTACAGATTCTTCTTTGGATTTTATCAAGAATATCAAGATATATGGTACAAGCACCAGACCAGATATGGCGGTAATATTCATGGTACGGATAAACAGTAGATTTATAAATGTGCAAGATGGATTCTAACGAGAAGAATTGTCTGTCCCGACACAGTGAGCCGAGTTTCACAGCAGTAGATTGAGCAGTTGATTCAGCATAATTGTTCCACTTCATGTAGGGCACTCCATTATTGTGGCCTTTTACCAGGCTATGTTCGGTCTTGTAAATAAATATCCCCTTTTGGCACTTCTAACAAATAAGAAAAGGGACGAAATTGTTTGTCCGTCGTTTCATCCACTTTTGCCATTTTCTCTTTTTGTTGGAACCTTTTCTCTGTACATTAAGCATCATTTTAACAGACGTCTTTCTAGAATTGAACAATTCTCATCACTCTCAGTCATTGTCGTTTTCTTCTTCTTCTCTTTTAGCATCATCTCAAAATACTCTCTCTTCCAATATCTGACTAAATAACTTTTGCTCTCTCTCTCTCCATGTTTCTCTCACTGTTCTGTTTCCCTGGATACGTATTGTTGCCTCTGACGTCACTTCACCCACTATGAGGTGGGGAGAGAAATCAATCAAAACACCATTAATGATTATTGTGAACTAAATCCTGCCACACACCTGCAGCCCCACCGTCCTTAATTCAACTCAACCCCCCACCATCTGCCATCACATCTTGTACCTGATCTCTCCCCACATTTCTTGCTTCTTTTTTTTTTCTGTGTTGCCAATCACTAAAAGTATTTGCTCCCTAGATGTATGTTTTCCACTGTTTTCATGTAAGTAGAAACTTGCATTATCTTTCCTGTGCATGTTTGCACATGTATGTGTAGTGGTAATGCTTGGGTGAGCACACTGCAGATAGTCCCTCACATTTACAAGAACCTGAGATATTTAACTTCCTTCAATGTATATGTGTGTGTTTGTGTCTAGGTGCTGAGGGTTTGGGAGTGAATGGCATCAATGTGCACTTGTTCACCCATTACTTCTAAAAATGACAAATAGCTCAGTAGCAAAAGAATAAACTTCACTTAGCAACTTTGTTGATTCCCAAACTGCATGAATTTAAATGTGCTACTAGGTTGGCATCTCAGTCCCAACCTTTCATTGTCGAAACGGTTAAATGCAGCCGTCTCTTCTACTCCCATAGCTTTGTCTCGCACTTCCCGTCTGTGGAGATCCCTTCCTCTCACTTGCTTCCCTGATAGCTATAATCTTCAAATATTCAAATGTAATGTCAATCGACATCTTCTGATGCCTTGATCCTGATCCCCGTCTTTCTCTTTATCCTTTCCTCAAACACCCCTCTTTACTCTTGCTCTCACTCTCTGTAACCCCCTTGCGTGCTAGTGGCAATCCTGCCTTGCTTGGGGTGAAATGCTTAAAAAAATGTTTCCTCTTTCAATTTAATCCGATTATTAAACTTTCCATTCTTCTATATTATTCTACCTCTGTCCCATAATGATTGTTCCATTTAGTCTATGAAATTTGTACGTAAATGGAACAATCATTATGGGACAGAGATGGGAACTCCCTTCCTTTTACTTGCTTCCCTGATAGCTATAATCTCCAAATATTCAAATGCACTTCCACCTTGCTTGGAGTGAAATGCTTAAAAAAAAAAAAAAAAAAAAAAAAAACTCACAAAATCTCCAAGAAACAAAAACTTTTGATGCAAAATTTTTTAAAAAGTATGAAAAAGATGAGGTGGAGAAATATTTCCGTTTCATATTTACTTAATATTGTAAGTTCATATTTATATAAACTGGTATAATACTCATAAAAAATAATTTTTTTAAAATCATTTCATTCCAAGCAGGCAATAAAGCCACTAAGAATGAGAGATCGAGAATATCAGAAAAAAAATACTATTAAGGAAAGAGAACAAAAAAAAGAAGAATTTAAGACAACAGTTATGTGCCATGCGTGATACACGCTTAGGCGATCACGTATCTTTCAATACATGACTGACGAGGCAAATTTTTTCCCACAGTAGGTTGCCATTTCTTTCTGTGGTAGACCAGTTGCCATCCAAGGCTGCAGAACCTGGTCTGTCCTGCTATTTACCCATAGCTGGGGGGATAACACATAAGTGAATGTAATGGATTTAAGTGGAATTCGAACTCGGCTCTCTGATTCCTCAGTCGAAGCCGCTATCCATTTCTCCACCATGCATTGCATTTAAATCTTTGAAGATCAAAGCTGATTGAGAAGCAAGAAGATGGAAGAGACTTCAAATGAGAAGTACAATGCAAGAAACTGTTAGCATAGAACTTACAGTTGCATCTAGCGGCCATTTCAAGTGTAAAATGATGAAACCTTGCTGTCAATCTATTCAGTCAGTTAAGTGCCACACGTGATACAAGCTTGGGTGATCTTTTGATACATGACTGATGAGGCAGAAGATTTTTACCACAGTAGGTTGTTGCTTTTTCTTTCTGTGGTAAACTGGTTGCCAACCAGTCTGTCTTGCCATTCAAGAAGGAGAAGAGATGGATTCATACCTTTCCCAAGGGTATTTGTACGTAAGTGAATATAACAAACTCCACTGGGATTTGAACTCGGTTCTCTGTTCTTATTATGAGTTGATATCCATCACTCCACAATGCACATTACTGTGCTTAAGTGCATAAAGTCAAAGTACCAACGAGGACAGTTCATCAGAACGATTACCATTAAAATATTTATAGAAAAGGCACAGGGAAGCTACATTATGGTGGTGGGAAAGTGACTAAAAATGAGATGCCAGGTCAGGACCAATAACATTGCAGATTTTTCTCTGTAATTTATCTAGAATCTCTAAATATATAGCAGAAGTACCTGACCATATGTAGCAGCAATATTCAAAGCCTGGGCAAATGGTAGATATATAAATGTATAAGATATATTTTGAAAAGAAAAATTTTCTAGCTTTACACAGTGAATCAACTTTCCTAGCAGTAGACCTTAGCAATCAATTCAATATAATCTTTCCACTTCATATCAGTGGAAAAAGTTAGTCTGAGATGGTGCAAAGACACACTCTCCTGGAGGTTAGCATCAGCCATAGTGACAGAAGGCAGAAAAAGTTGTCTCAGATGACTTTGGAGATGTTGAAATTAACAAGCCATTTCTTGCCCCAGTTTACATTGTAAGTCATTTTTACAATGATTAGAAGGGTTATTTATGATATTCCTGCCTAAGTTCTGTGTACTTTTTTTCTTGTTCACCAATCTACAAGCCGTAAGTGCCACTAATTGTAGATGATCTCTTTCCATTACTGAATGGAAAGAGACCAATAGTTTCGTATTATAGGATTTAGACTCATGCACTATATATCTTTATATGAAACACTGGATAGAGATATATATATATATATATATATATATATATATATATATATATATACATAATGCAAGACTCTTCGGTAAATCGAATCGAGTTCTCTCTGTCACTGTGTGTTTATCTAAAAATAAATACGCTTAAATTCTCCTTCATCCTTGCCGTGTGTCAACGGCTTAGTAGTAGAATCCTCGATTGACACTAATTCAGTTGGGTTTCAATCCTAGCTAGAGGCAAACGGACGTCTAGCCACACTGATGAGCTGTGATACAGCGAAACAGTCTGTCTGTGGATGACAATATATATATATATATATATATATATATCCTTTATTTTAGAATATTACATCAAAAACACGTAAAAAAACACTACAGAAATGCAATCATGTTTGAATGCATATTAACACATCTCATCAGGCGTTAGTAAATAACCAGTAAGTAGACAATTTATTGAGATTTAAAAACAAGATACACCCTCTTTTCATGAGAAATAAAAGAAAAAGAGTAAGAAAGTTAGTAAAAGTAAGTTATTTACTGACACCTGATGAGATGTGTTAATATGCATTGAAACATGATTGCATTTGTATAGCATTTTTTTTTTTTTTTTTTTACATGTTTTTGATGTAATATCCTGAAATAAAGAATATTGCTCTACTTTTGTATTGAGCTCTCTTTTAAATTGGATGCTATGAACATCGGAATTGGAATCTATTTTTCTCATTTTGCATGGAGGTATCTACACATGCATACATATGTATAAGGACATGGCCGAATAGTTATGACATTCGCTTTCTGACCATGAAACCCAGGTTTAAATCTCACCATGGTCTATTTGTCAGAGAGATGACTTCTTGATGCTCGGTGGAGGGGGGGGGGAAATGCTAGCATATTGCATCATTGGAAAGTGCCTGAAAGCTATACCACAAATTGACGCAAGCCTTGTGAGGTAGACTGAATTGTTCATCAATTGTTGTGCCTGCACAAAATGAAAAGTCATTGTGACTGAGGGTTTGAGTGTATTATTCTTGTTCAAACTGTTGAGTATACCAAATAATGTACACTCTCCCAGAAACTGTAACTAAGGCCTGCGCAGCATAGTTGCAATATAAACCACAGGTGGGCTCTGTGGTTGTTGAACAAGCACAAATGTACCCGAGCAGGCATCTGTAACAGGGATTGGCTTTCCACCCTAGTAAACAGGCATACTTGGATACAAGTGGTCAGCCATTATTATTATTATTATACTCATACAACAAAAGCAACCATCTCTAAATGTAAACAATTATAACTGCATCGTCAATTGTAAATATAAAAAACAAACACACGGACCCAGGTCACACTTTGCTTACATCACTACACTCACTAATTCCATGAATCTCACCATTTGTTTCTACCTACCCTGATGATGACTTAAGAAAGTCAAAAGCTTGAAACATTTTTTTTTTTTTTTTTGTAGTAAGATTCATCTAGGAGGGGATGATAATGATTAACTCTAGACTTTTACAGGTTAATATTGTAGTGATCGGGGAAAACCCCTTTTCGGGGGTTCCACAGAGCAGCAGTTTGCGGGAAGAAGCTGTTTGAGTGGAACTTACTTCTCACCAATGGAATACGCTTTGGACAATTTCTGATGAATTTCATCTTATCTGAGAAGGATTACTTGTAATTTGGAAAAGTCAATCAATAAAATTAATTGCCACAAAATGTCTGTCTTCAGTAATATTTACGTTATATATATATATATATATATATATATATATATATATATATATATTTCTCTCAGAGTTAACCTGTAGATAAGACAATCTTTATAAATATAAATGACAACAATATTGTAAAATTAAAAGAAAATGGTTGAATCTGCAAACACAGATATAATGATAATATTCTCCACATGTGGCATTAACTGACGTTATTTTCAATTAACAATATGAAAATAGTTTCCTACGTTCCAGTTGCTAAGAATACTCTGTCTTTTGTTTTTTATTAATTTCCTTGTTTAATTAAATTCATTTTGTTTTTTGCTTTGAGAAAGTCCACATTGGACGAAACTCGTCAGTAATTAATAGTGTTTTCCTATTGTCATTTATATATATATATATATATATATATATATA
>OZ038517.1:10083371-10193371 GCA_964036315.1 Acanthosepion esculentum | reverse complement strand
AAAACCGGCTGAATATATATATATATATATTTATATTCCCAAGAGGATAGGACAGAGTAAGAATATAATATAAAAGGCTTCAGCTTTTTATATTAAAGAAATATATATATATATATATATATATATATATATATATATATATATATATATATATATATATATTTGTGTTAAAGTTCTCAGAATAAATCTGTAAAGAAGACAAATTGAATAAAGACAATTGCAAGTTTTACTAATATCCAAAAAGAGGCTTAAACAAGTGTCTTTTAAAATTTTTGAATTTCATGTAACTACTCAACATTTAGATTTTCCTTATCACTTGCCTTGATAAAGTCAAATGATGAAATGCGTTGCCAAGGACTATTTTCCAATTGTCCATATATATTTGTATATATATATATATATATATATATATATATATATATAGCCACTGTGCAAGTTTACAGTTTCTGCACTCTCTTCACCCACCCGGAAGGAAAACTGTAAGGTCATTATAAAAATTTAATAAAGAACTTTTCCTTGTCTGTCATATATGTAAAGAAACTTACACAGCGGCTTATCACCTAATTGATTTTCACTGCAAAGTATCTTCAAGCCAAAGGTTCTGTTATTCTTCATGGAAGAAGGTGGAAAAATGAACAAATGTTCACACATTCCAAAAGGTACAGTGCTGCTTGAAAGTTTGTGAACCCTCCAGACATGGACATTGGTATTGGGACAAAAGTTCAAATAAGCCAATTAAATCTTCATCTAGCAACAATTTGTAAAGTAGACTTTAAAATTATTGAATGCAATAAAGAATTTCTGTTTGGTAGGGGGTCACAAACTTTCAATTAGCACTGTATATACAAATTAATTGTTGGTGTATATATTCAACCACTTCGTATCTTTAAAAAAGAAAGAGAATGACTCTTCTCTTTTCTTATCAGTTATACACATGAAGAAGGCTGTAGAATGAATTGGTTGAAATGTAACAATTCATTACCTGCTAATCTAATGAGGCACCATTTTTGATTTTTCTATCAAATTCAGGTTACAACATGAAGTTTTCTTGAATCTGCTGGAAAGCAAGCATCCTTCTTCTGAAGCAGTTTGACTTGAAGAGGAAAAAGTAAACAAGTTATTCGGTCAACTTGTTATCTCATGATAGTAATGATAATGTTAGCCAGTGCTACTAGAGTTACCATTTTCTTCACCCCTCAACCAACAGGCTAGAATCAAAGTGTAGTATCTGTTCCCCTCTTCTCTAATGATAGTCATTTACTTATAAGAAAACATTCGGCATTTATTGACCAAACAACCAATGCTACTCAAGCTACTATTTTCTTAATTCTCTGACCAACATTATAAGAGCAATGTGTAATTCTTAGTGTCAGAATTGCAACAAAACCCTAGGATTTGAATCTGGACCTAACCACAACTTTAATATATTTGTAACTAGCTTAAAAGCCACCCTATTGGGTGGCATTTAAGCTAGCCCCTGCGGAGGGTTCTTGAGTGGGCCTTCATCACAATAGGTAGAGAGGAGGAGATGTGATAAACTACAGAAGAACTCAAAATTGATTGCTGCATTTAAGTATTGCATTAATATTTAAGCTTACCTTTTCAAAGTTCAACGATAATTCTTCTGCCACCACTTAATTTAAAGACAATTTGATGCACATAGGTCCTTACTTTTCGTACAAACAATTGTTTTTATTTCATGGGTGACTTTTGCTGGATTTTGTAATTAATTTTGATTATTCCCAAATTTATTTCCAAGTTATAGAAATTATCATACAAAAAAATTTGTCGCAAAAAATCATGTAAAAAATTTGCCAAAAACAATCACAGTAATAAAAACTTGGGAATTCAAAATTTCAGGATTGCAGGTCTGGATCTGGCCCAAAATATTGTTAAATGCTTGTGGAGTCAGCTGGATTCCAAAATGATATGCTATATTGTGCTACAGCCTCTAAGAGTAAAGTTGAAAAAGTGTGACACACTGACAATCGCATTTATTATAGACATGATAATATTGACCGTTTCCTTACAAGCAAACATTTGATATTCATTGATCAAGGAGCCTTTTGGCTGAAATTTATAAAATCTTTCTCTTAAAACAGTTTTTCAAGAAAATACATTTCTCAAGTTCGTTAACTGCTATTGCTTTTTCCAGTATTGATGGGGCTTTCCTTTCTAACCTTCCGTTGGAAGTAGTATGGAATGTCAACATCTTCATTAGAAGTTTTCAAGTGATGTGGTTTCTGTTATCTGGTACAGTTCTTTGTTTCTGATTCTGTAGCACCCGTCCACAAGGTTCGTAGAAGAATGCTATATTTACTCAAAACCAGTTTTATCCATTGGAAATGAAGTTAGTGACACAACAACTGCAATCAGTGAAGTAACAAAAAGGGCACTAGATTTCCCCGGTGTCTATAACTGGTCAATATTGACCAGTGTCAGTCAGTGGCCAACTTACTCCACTTTGTAGCCGATAAGTATGGCCTACTTTACAAAGGTTTATCTGTGCTTCTTGAGTACATATCAACTGACTGATAAGAGGGGGGGTATTTTTTTCCCTTTCTTTCTAAACTGTAGAAGACCATCTTTTAAATGGCAAATTGTTTTGAATGTCATCAGCTTTCATGTTAATTATGTAAGAATTTTTTCTTTGAATTTTAATCATTATAAAAATGTTTTTAACTTGTCCAGTGACCTTCTAAATCCACCGAGCTGCATTAGTAATTCTCCCTTTTAATGCACTAGACTACTTTAGACGGCAGAACTACAGCAATCTACTAATATAGACTAAATACTAATAATACTAATATAGACTAAATACTAATAATACTAATATAGACTAAATACTAATAATACTAATATAGACTAAATACTAATAATACTAATATAGACTAAATACTAATAATACTAATATAGACTAAATACTAATAATACTAATATAGACTAAATACTAATAATACTAATATAGACTAAATACTAATAATACTAATATAGACTAAATACTAATAATACTAATATAGACTAAATACTAATAATACTAATATAGACTAAATACTAATAATACTAATATAGACTAAATACTAATAATACTAATATAGACTAAATACTAATAATACTAATATAGACTAAATACTAATAATACTAATATAGACTAAATACTAATAATACTAATATAGACTAAATACTAATAATACTAATATAGACTAAATACTAATAATACTAATATAGACTAAATACTAATAATACTAATATAGACTAAATACTAATAATACTAATATAGACTAAATACTAATAATACTAATATAGACTAAATAAAAGGTTCAGTTTGAAATTCCTTGAAAGTTTTTGTCTGGATTTCTGGGATGAGGAGTTATCATAATTTCTAATTCCAAATCTAGTGCCTACTTACTCCTCCCCTTCCCTGATTGATTACTACTTCAGGTGTGTAACCGTACTCACCACTCTTGGCCAACTGACTCATTGGTGAGACTATTTAACCCATAGTTGGGGGACATTGGGCATTGATTCTGACAAGTTCATTCACTTTTTAACAGATTTTTTCTTTCATGCTGCTGTGGTTCAACTTAGACCAGGGTCTTGTGGGGGGGCCATTTTATTTGTTGACCACTCATGTTTTGAATTCAGAATTGTCATTCTCCTAAACTGGTTGCCATCCAAGACTATAGGACCTAGTGTATCCTGCTATTTAACCCATAGCTGGGAGGAGATGAGATGTATTCATACTTTTCTCAAGAATATTTGCAGGTAAGTGAATGTAATGAACTCAACTGGAATTCAGAAGTGGCTCTCTGATTCCTCAATCTGAGCAGGTATCCATTACTTTCCCGTGCACCCATTATTTATATATGGACTATTGTTCTCATCTTTGTTGTTGCTATCACAACATTTCAGCTTGTTATGCTCTCTGGCCTTCATCAGGTGCTTGTTGATTGGGGTAATTTTAAGGAATTTCAAACTGAACACTTTATTTAATCTATAGGGTAGATTCTTCTCATTCTGCTGACCCTGTTTCGGAATATCTCGTCCAGTTATTATTTAGTTCTTGCTCAGTTATTGCTTGCCCTGTTTCGACTGAATCTAAATACACACTGCCCACCCCGGGAGTTGAACTCGTAATTAATATTACCAAATTAACAAATCAGTTCTTTAATTTACTAGATCATTCTCGCTGAAGGTTATCTGGATCAACTGACACCTGGGTAAGATGATAAACTATGTTCAACAGCAAGGTCTCTAATCAGAAGATTTTGAGGAGCATGGAACCACCTCTGAATTGTTGGTGTTCCCAGGTGGTAGCACCTGTTAGGGTCCCAACTATGGGCAAATAGTTAACCCCCAAACTATGGTCAAAACACTATGAAAATGTAAAAAAAGGTATTAATACCAGCAATAAATTTTTTGAGAAAAAAATATTATCAGAAATACATTTTTGAAAGAAAAAAATATTACCAGCAATAAAAATCTTGTCGGCATTAAATAACCCTTTAAGGTTGATGATATGCTGTAAAAAACAAACAAAAAAACAAACCCTGAATAAGGTCAGAGGGCATAATGGTTGAAATGCTGAGGTGGGAGCAAGAAATAGTAAGACATTAATCTGAATGTAAATAAAGCTTTAAACAACAGTAAATAAATTTATATGATATTCCCAAAGCAAGGACAGTGGAATAGGAACAGAGAAATGGGTGTAAGACAAGGATGCATCTTCTCTCCTGACTTATTCAACCTATACAGTGAGGCAATTCTGGGAAAATTAGACGTCCTACTAGGATTTATTATTGGCAGACATAGAAAGGAAATTACAAGAACTCCTAGAAGGTAGTGAAGGAAAGCAAGAAGAAAGGACTAAGCATCGATTGCAAAATAGAATGAATGGTTGTTAGGAAAAGGGACAGCCCAACATGCAAATTACAAATTGGGGATGCCAAAATGAAGCAAGTAGAACAATTAAAATATCTAGGAAATGTTTAACAGAGGACGGAAAGTGTGACACGGAAATTTGAAGGTGCATTGAGATCATGAAAGAAGCCTAACCAAAAGCTAAAGAAAGTATTAAGAAATAGAAAAAAATTGTTTGAAGCAAAAAAAAACAAGCGTAGTGAACGTAAATAATAATAACTCCACATCCCAGAAATTCAGACAGAAGGCGATCAGGTGATAATAACAGCAAAGATGAGGATATTAGTCTGAATGTAAATAATGACAACTCCTCATCCCAGAAATTCAGGCAGAAGGCGATCAGGTGATAATAACAGCAAAGATGAGGATATTAGTCTGAATGTAAATAATGATAACACCTCATTCCAGAAATTGTTTAAAGCCTATCTGGTTGTCTGCCATGGGCTGGACTGGTTGAGAGTGAAGCAGCCAGCAAAGTAAAAAGATAACATATATAAAGTCTTATTTGGGGGTTGGGGTTGGGGGCATGAAAAATCTAAAGAAAGAATTGTTAATTAAATCAAAATGGGGATTGGAATAAATTGGGGAAAAAAAATGTTAATTAGTTACAATAACTTAAATTAGCTGCAAATAGGTTGTCATGGCGTTTGAATCGGTGAATAACTTACTGAAATGTATTAAATCATTCACAACCAAGTAAATTTTCAAACTCAGTAACTTCACAATGAGATGACAAGTGGATAATGTTGCTTGTCAATAGATGTAATCCACTTAATTAATTCTTGAATGTCTATTGAGACTTAAGCTTAATCCAAACCCCTCAAGTGGAACTTGTTCATAATATGATCTATCACTAAAGATACTGGAAAAATGATCTGTTCCGCTCCAGTAAGTACCCGACTTACACCTCCTATTCTCTGCCTTTACAAGAGTCGGATCAGGCTGAAAATGGAGTACTGCTGACATATATGAGCAGGAGCTGCCTGGTCTTCACTTTCCATTCTCGGTAGAGCCCAAAAGCATCTTCACTATTCTCTGCCTTTACAAGAATCAGATCAGGCTGAAAATGGAGTACTGCTGACATATATGAGCAGGAGCTGCCTGGTCTTCACTTTCCATTCTCGGTAGAGCCCAAAAGCATCTTCACTATCCTCTGCCTTTACAAGAATCAGATCAGGCTGAAAATGGAGTACTGCTGACATATATGAGCAGGAGCTGCCTGGTCTTCACTTTCCATTCTCGGTAGAGCCCAAAAGCATCTTCACTATTCTCTGCCTTTACAAGAATCAGATCAGGCTGAAAATGGAGTACTGCTGACATATATGAGCAGGAGCTGCCTGGTCTTCACTTTCCATTCTCGGTAGAGCCCAAAAGCATCTTCACTATCCTCTGCCTTTACAAGAATCAGATCAGGCTGAAAATGGAGTACTGCTGACATATATGAGCAGGAGCTGCCTGGTCTTCACTTTCCATTCTCGGTAGAGCCCAAAAGCATCTTCACTATTCTCTGCCTTTACAAGAATCAGATCAGGCTGAAAATGGAGTACTGCTGACATATATGAGCAGGAGCTGCCTGGTCTTCACTTTCCATTCTCGGTAGAGCCCAAAAGCATCTTCACTATTCTCTG
Source organism: Acanthosepion esculentum (assembly GCA_964036315.1). Lineage (NCBI taxonomy): Eukaryota > Metazoa > Mollusca > Cephalopoda > Sepiida > Sepiidae > Acanthosepion > Acanthosepion esculentum. Next base: position 10,186,823 of record OZ038517.1, on the reverse strand, counting down.
CCTTTACAAGAATCAGATCAGGCTGAAAATGGAGTACTGCTGACATATATGGGCAGGAGCTGGACAGTCTTCACTTTCCATTCTCGGTAGAGCCCAAAAGCATCTTCACTATCCTCTGCCTTTACAAGAATCAGATCAGGCTGAAAATGGAGTACTGCTGACATATATGAGCAGGAGCTGCCTGGTCTTCACTTTCCATTCTCGGTAGAGCCCAAAAGCATCTTCACTATCCTCTGCCTTTACAAGAATCAGATCAGGCTGAAAATGGAGTACTGCTGACATATATGGGCAGGAGCTGGACAGTCTTCACTTTCCATTCTCGGTAGAGCCCAAAAGCATCTTCACTATCCTCTGCCTTTACAAGAATCAGATCAGGCTGAAAATGGAGTACTGCTGACATATATGGGCAGGAGCTGGACAGTCTTCACTTTCCATTCTCGGTAGAGCCCAAAAGCATCTTCACTATCCTCTGCCTTTACAAGAATCAGATCAGGCTGAAAAGGGAGTAGTACTTCCATATATGGGCAGGAGCTGCCCAGTTTTCACTTTCTAGTCTCGATAGAGCCCAAAAGCATCTCACATTCTTGTCCAGAAGTGTCTCGATGTCTTTGTGAGCAATGAATTATTTTTCACTCTACATCCCCTTTTCCACAGATGAAACATCACGAACCTCTTGCTGCGCCATGGAAAGTATTCAAACAAACTACATTTCTTTAGTTCCACCAGTTCTAATCTTCATGGCTAAGACCTGCCATGCCACGCCCATTGTATTGAACCAACTTCATTCCCTTCTTACTCCATTGGTGAGGAAGTAGCTTCTTCACACGAACTGCAGCTTTGTGGAACCGACGATCACTACAGTGTTAACCTGTACAAGTCTAGTGTTAACTGTTATCTTCTCCACATATCCCTATAAACTGTGCCTCTTACACTGTAAACCTCTACCTCGAGTGCCTTGTACCGGTTGAACATTATTGTAAAAACAAAAAAGCAACTAAAAACCACAATCAAATTAACAAGTATCTGTCTATATTTCTGAGATGAGGTATTATGTGCACTATTTACCTTATTCAGACTATTGTCCTCATCTTTGTCGCCATATTTATTGCAATAAATAAATATGGCAACAAAAATGAGGACAATAGTCCGAATAATTTAAATAGTGAAAATTAAATAGGTTGAAAATTATCTGTGTGCGGCAGCGTTCATTTTACACAAGGCCCAAGGATAAAACAGTCCCTCAAGTGCTTTGTCCTGAAACCAATAGAAGTAAAAAAAGTTACCCTGAGGATAACTGTTCAAACAAGTGGTACCCTGGGTGCATGCTGCCTTTCATTGTCTTTTGATATGCTGCGATAACAAGAAGTATAAATGTTCTCCAATAAAATATATATATGTAATTATTGCTGTAAAGTGTAAATGTAATATTTAGCAGCATATCTTTGTGGGTGATAAATTATTTTTCACCCTCAAACCTCTCTCTCATAGGTGCAATGTGGCAAACCCCTCACTGTTCTGTTACTACTTCTGTGGAAAGTGCTCATGTAAACTACATTCCTTAGTTCCGCCAGTTCTGACTTTCACAGCTAGGACCCACCAGGCTGTGCACATTGTAGCAAACCACCCACATTCCCGCCCCTAGTCCATCGGTGAGAAGTAAGTTCTACTCAAACAGTTTCTTCCCTCAAATCACTGCTCTGTGGAACTGACTTCCAAGAGGATGTCGTCCCCCCCCCACCGATCACTACCATCTTAACTTGTACAAGTCTAGGATTAACTGTTATCTTCTCCTCCTGTCCATATAAACTGCTTCTTAACATAACCCTCTATCTTGAGTGCCCACCCCGGGCCTTGTACAGGGTGAATTGTACCCTTAAAAAAACAAAGAAAAACAACACGTGTGTGTATATATATATATATATATATATATATATATATATATATATATATATATATATATAGTTTTACGGTGTGCTATATTTATGGGATAATGTGGTCAATATCAGAGATAGTGTATGTAAATATAAAAGTGAACATTGACGTCAACACTCAGAGGCGACAGGCTGTTTCATGCTGGACGCAATGCAATATATATATATATAGGTAAATGAAATAACTAGATATTAGCAACCATATGCACATGTGCTGGCGTGCATATGCTGGTAAACAAATAATTACTAAATGTAGCCATGAGGTGTAGACATAATAGTGCTCGATGTGGTTAGACAGAGCTAAGAAATATATATTTAATAAATATACATATACCTACGTTTGATGTGCGACTTGGGTTTCGTTGGTTACCCAACTCGTCAAGCACAAGATATAGCTTATTGTTTATGTATTTATATGTGGTGTACTTAGTGGGAAGTGCTCAATATCTGTGACAGAGCTAACATATTCAGTTGTATGGATATTAGTTTGTAAGCCTGGGTTTCACACTTTTGCAATCATCAGACACACTGGTTTTTTTTTTTTTAAAGTTGATCTATTTATGCTTATTTGTGTTTGATGGATGGGGGGAATTTTCTTCTGTGTTTGTTTGGGATAACACTTTTTGTTTCACATAAGGTTACAAACTAATATCCCTACAACTGAATAAATATATATATATATATATATATATATATATATATATATATATATACACACACACATAGCTCTTGAAAATACATTTCAATTGAGCACTGTTGAGTGATAAGCTAATTCTATAAACAACAGCCACCTGCACTAATGCAAAGCTCTTCAGTAAAATGAATGGAGCACTTTGGCTGATTGGCATTTGTTTACATTTGTAAAAACAATACGCTAGATTTAGTTGTGTAACTCTACCGAGTGAAGATAGCTCTGGTTTCAATCCTGGCTTGAGGCATTTGGAAGTCTAGTCGCACTGAGGAGCTGTGATACAGCGAAACAGTACTGTCTGTGAATGACATACATATATATATATGATGTTTGTGTGTTCTCGGCATTGATGCTGGTATCTGTTAATTAATATTGACGGTACAATTTTTTTTTTTTAATTAGTTACTTTTATTCTTTTGTTTATATGTGTTTTATTTTTAAAACTAAAGTAAAATATTCCAGGTTACATGATTTAGTTTTATCTGTAACATTATATATTTGTAGCAGGTCGAGAAATAATATGTAGACAGTGTTTAATGAATGTTCGGTATTGCTATCATTTGCTCATAATAGCAAAAGTTGTGTCTACCGACCTTCCCAACCCACAAATAATTTTTAGCTTCTAGATTAATGGGGAGGTAACACAAGTGCTGTACACCCTGATTACCTGAAGGTTATTTAAGATTAGAATAAATAAAAATAAACAAATGTAACTTCTCTTTTTCATGTTTCGAATTCTGAATCAATCTATATATTCTTTTAAATTCATTTTTTTTATATCTTGTTTTTTTGGCATTTCTAATAATCCCAACAATTTCTTTTTTTGTAACCGTGGGTTGGGCAGTCCTGGATAGAAGGAGGGGCTGTTGGGTTAGAGAGGACTTCTGCCATCTGCTCTCTCTCCCCAGTCTCTTGTCCTTTCACTACCATCTCAAACAGCTGCCTTCTTCTTCTTCGTTTCCCAGACCCTAAAACGTCCTTTCCTTCCTTCCTACTTTTGTGTTCCACTTTTTACCGGGACTTTTTAAATATCTTTTCTTTTCTTGCTCTCCTAAAAACTCATTCCTTAACCTATCTCTTCCCACCCCCACTTTGCCTCTCCTTCCACCTCCTTGTTAACATGACTGGCCAAACAGCAGCAGCAGTTTCTCTGATGTCGTAGTCGAGAGTTAAGTATCTTATCAATGGCTACACCTTCCTCGTTTTTCTGTCTTTACTTATTTATTTTTAGTCTGATTCTTAGTGTTTTTAGTCTCTCTTTTATAATCTTTATTTGTTTAGATTTCTTTTATTTGTTTCGTTAACCTATTTCTAAAATGTTTTCCTTTTCTCTCTTTATCTCTTATTTTCTCATGTTTTTTCTTTCATTTTACTTTTTCCTTCCCCACTTTCTCCTTTTCTTCCCCACTTTCTCCTTTTTTTTTCTCTTTTCCCTTTTCTTTCCTCCTTTCCCTTTTCTTTTCTCTTTTTCTCTTTTTCTCTTTTTCTCTTTTTCTCTTCTTTTCTCTTTTTCTCTTTTTCTCTTCTTTTCTCTTTTTCTCTTCTTTTCTCTTTTTTCTCTTCTTTTCTCTACTTCTTTCTCTTTTCTCCTCCTCTTTCTTCATTTCTCCTTTCTCCTCCTCTTTCTTCATTTCTTCCTTTCTCCTCCTCTTTCTTCATTTCTTCCTTTCTCCTCCTCTTTCTTCATTTCTTCCTTTCTCCTCCTCTTTCTTCATTTCTTCCTTTCTCCTCCTCTTTCTTCATTTCTTCCTTTCTCCTCCTCTTTCTTCATTTCTTCCTTTCTCCTCCTCTTTCTTCATTTCTTCCTTTCTCCTCCTCTTTCTTCATTTCTTCCTTTCTCCTCCTCTTTCTTCATTTCTCCTTTTTCCTCCTTTCTCCATTTCTCCTTTTTCCTCCTCTTTCTTCATTTCTTCCTTTTTCTTCCTCTTTCTCCATTTCTTCCTCCTCTTTCTCCATTTCCTCCTCCTCTTTCTTCATTTCTTCCTTTCTCCTCTTCTTTCTCTGCCTTTCCTCTTCTTTTTTATTTGCATTCTCTGTCTCTCTTCTTTTTTTCTGCTCATTTAGTTTACTATTCTCTTTCAAAACAATTTGCTTACACACTTCTTGTTATTGAATTCTTATTCTTAACTCTAAATCCTTGCTCCTGTTTTTCTCTTTATTGCTTTCTACCCATCCCATACCCTTCGCCTTCCCCACCCCTGAGTCATGTTCACGTGTACCTACGCACACACACACACACACACGTTCTTCTCGTCAGACTCTCTTTGTTCTTGTGTCTCTCAGACAATTTCATTTGGCAGAAGGTTGTTCTGTAAATGAATTAATAGAAAAGGTCAACATTGGATAATCTTTAAGTTGCAAGCAGAAAGAAAATGCAAAGGAGGGAGCAGTAGCAGCAGCCAACTTCATCCCCTTCCACACTCACCCGTCACTCCTTGCCACATCCCTGTCATCCTCTGATCCCCTCCCCACAACTCATTGCCCTCACCTCTGTCACTCCATCTTATCCTCTTGCTGTGCAGACGTAATCACTCTTACCTCTCTCACTCAATCAGCCTTCACAGTACATAACTTCCCTGACACACACACACACACAGTGTGTCTCTTGACGTGTGGAATAGGTATACACCCAAAGGTGTTGTCCTCTAAGCAAATATTCACATAGTCAAGTGAAATCCCCATCTCCCCATATACGAGAATATGTCGAAAAGTTCTCAGCCCAACCCACTTCCCAAAATCAGTACTCTGATATTTGGTCATTCAAATACTGATTTTTACAAGTGGTTTGGGCCTAATAAGTTTTCATCACCCCTCGTGTATGGACACACACACACACACACACACACACACACACACACACACACACACACACACACATATATAAATAAATAAAACAAAGATTACTTTTCACCAAAATAAATAAAATAACTGTCGATAAGGCTACTTTTGTAGAAACAAGATAAGTGAATATTTTATTTATTACAATACATACATACATATACATACATATATATATATATATATATATATAGTTAACTTAAATCTCTGGATAGGCTTTATATCTTAAATTGTTTTACTTTTTCAATATTCTATCTAATACTCCTCCCCAAAAAATTACATTGCTTGTTTTGATCCACTCAAAAAAAAAAAAAAATGAAGAAAATAAAGAAATAATGGACATACTATATATCTATCTATCTATCTATCTATCTATCTATCTATATATATATATATATATATATATATATATATATATATACATACACACACATATGCGCGCGCACACGGAAATAGAATTATTTCATAACTTTATAATGAATAAATTATTGTTACTTGTCCATGCATATTGACACATGTACTATAAATTTGTATATATAAGGAGGACAGTGATACTTCCATGAATTTTGATGATTATGGGTTTACATTTGAGAGATGAGAGGTATTAGTTGGCCAAACACACACACACACACACACACACTGTGAGGAGCCAAGAGGACAGGCATTCTTTTATAACACACACACATATAAACACCGATTTCAATAGTCAATCAATAGACTCGTTCATTTGAATCTCATTATACCATTTCCCTGAATAATTGCCTAGACACTATTTTGCCCCACTTTCTTCTCTTCCTCATTTAAGAAAATACCTTCTTCATCATCACTCGTTCAAACAAGCACTTGTGTTGTTTTTTTCTTTTGTTCATTTTCTTCTTCCTTTTTATTGTTCAAGATTATTTAATTCTTCTTTCCTTCTCATTTTTTCGTTCTTTCACTTTCTTCACTGTCTAGCATTTGTTCCTTTCCCCTCTTCTCGGCCAGTTTTCTCTTTCATTGTCATTCTTTTCTTATGGCACAGGTTTCATTCTCTCCCATAACTTAAAAGCAGCCACACCCCACCCACCATTTCTTTCCCTGGCCTTCTTTATTACTGATTTCTATTTTCCTCTTCTTCATTCTTTTTCATCTTCATTGTCACTTTCTTCTCCTTTCTGCCTTAGCTTCATCTCATTTCTTTCTTTTTCCAACTTCCTTCTTTCCTTCCAGCTGCCTTCCTTTCTTTCTTTCTTTCTTCAGCCTCCTTTCTTTCTTTCTTCAGCCTCCTTTCTTTCTTTCTTCAGCCTCCTTTCTTTCTTTCTTTCTTCAGCCTCCTTTCTTTCTTTCTTTCTTCAGCCTCCTTTCTTTCTTTCTTTCTTCAGCCTCCTTTCTTTCTTTCTTTCTTCAGCCTCCTTTCTTTCTTTCTTTCTTCAGCCTCCTTTCTTTCTTTCTTTCTTCAGCCTCCTTTCTTTCTTTCTTCAGCCTCCTTTCTTTCTTTCTTCAGCCTCCTTTCTTTCTTTCTTCAGCCTCCTTTCTTTCTTTCTTCAGCCTCCTTTCTTTCTTTCATCATTTCCTTCTTTTTCCTGGGCTCTATTTTCCTACATTTTCATCTTTCTGTGTTTTGAATTAATCACTTAACTTGATGGCTTTCCTTCATGTCCCCACCCCAACCTCTCCTTCTCCTACTACTACTTCTGTAGGCCTTAATAAGATTCTTAAAATAATCCTCCTCCTTTCCTCCCCACCCTGACTTCCCTGCCACAGTAAGTCTTCTTGATTCTTTGTACTCTAAGAAAGGAGGGAAGAACTCCACCCTCCTTGCTCTCCCTCTCTCTCTCTCACTCCCATGAGCACCTTTGTCTCCTCCTTCCTGCTGACTATGAAGTGGTGTGTCTACCATAACAGTCCTGGTGCTGACACAATTCTGCAAAGCCATTTTGGAAAGCAAGGACCTCTTTGCTAGTCTCCATTTTGTTCACTGCACAATTGTGATTGTATCTGACCACCAACAAACAAGGAATCACTTAAACCTGCCAAAATCCCATCCCCCCCTACATCTGTAAGCCAAATACTTACTGGCTAAGCATTTGAACTTCAAGAATTAAAAATGAAAGTCTACAATTCCGTTATTTTTTTATGTTTACTTTCTACCTTTTTTTCCCCCTTTTTTTTCCCTTTTGTTTTCATTTTCGTCTAAGCATGAATTCTTGTAAAGCCAATTCCAGAATAAATATCTTTACAAACATGAAATGTTTGAATATTGAGTTGTCTTCTTTTTTTTTCTTTTTCTTTTTTTTAACAATAGGAAATTGCTGATTTATTTGAAGATTTATTTGCTGATTTATTTAAAGAAAAAAAATTAAAAGGGGAAAATATTTTTGAAATCAAGATATTGCTCCCCCTACCAACGATCTCTTCATATTTATTCCACTTTTATCACAAATCATCTTTTTCTTTTTTTTTCTAAAGAATTCCTCATTTAAAGAACACATAGATTCATTAAAGGTTTTCTGGATTTGATCCTAATTGGAAAAGTTCTTACTTGTAAGGAAATGACCGAGATACTTGAAAAAGATTTTTTACAAAAATATGCAAAACAAATGAATAATCAGTAGAGAGGGTGAATGAACAGATATGATGTAATAAAGTCTATCTTGATCAACTTACAGTACTAGTTGACATTGTCAGTTTCTTCAACATGAAATTACTTATATAATTAAGTACCAACAACTTGGGCTTTATATTTTAGCATTATTTTGATTAGTAATCATGATTTAATCACTTGTGATCAAAAATATTTAATTCTAGGATCATCAGGGTCTAGTGCAGTGTTTCTCAACTCAGGATTTATACTTTAAGATCATATTTTTATCTAGTCAGAACTTGATCATTTATAATCATATATATTTAATTCTGGGGTCATCAAGGGACTAGTATGTCAAATAGGAGTTTTCTTTTTATGTTTTAGCATTATTTTGACAATTCCTCATTTCTGAAGTGAAAATAAGAAAAAGATATACATAGTGTTTGTCACAGCAAACAAAAAAAAACTTGGCAGTGTTTAATGTCCATGCTCACAAAAACAGTGGTGTGTCAGAAGGGCAGTTATTCCCTCGGCAGTATCTATTATTTTTAAAAAGCTATGATTAAAATTTGAATAAAACCCAAATATGTGAAAATGAATTTTTTTTCTTATTCTTGAGAATTGACAACAAAGATGTTAAACACTATTTGTTAGATTAACATATTTTCTGGCTTACAAGATGCTGTAGCTTGAAAGACGCACCCTAATATTGGAAAGAAATTTCTAAGGCAAAAATAGTCTCATACAACAACACATTCACCATGTGCCCCTCACATACTGGTGCCACATATTGTTTACATTAATCACTCGTTTGATTTTGTTTGTATGGCAATGACATACTAGTCAAGAGCAGAAAGGAGTGGCTCGTCTTTTTTTTTTTTTAAGCGTATCACCCCAAGCAAGGCTGGAGGTCACTATCACGCATGGGGTTACAGAAGGGTTGGAGGAAGAGCAGATAGGAGTGGTAAAGGAGAGGATGTGGAGAAAGAGAAAGACAGTGGGTCGATCAAGGCAAGGGGGTTACAGAAGATTTGGAGTGAGAGCAGATAGGAATGAAAGATGAAAGGATGTGGAGAAGGGAAGTGGATAGATCAAGGCAACTGGAGATGTCGATTGACGCTACACTTAAACCGTTGGAGATTGTATTTGTCAGGGAAACAGTAATAGGGAAGGGAGTTCCATAGGCGAGATGTGCGAGACATGAAGCTATAGGAGTAGAAGAGACGTCTACATCTAACAGTTTCAACAGTGAAGGGGTGGGAACGGGATGCCAGCCTCGTCTCCAGGAAGGTTTATAGTCTTGGAAATACTTTTAACCGCTAAGTACTGAGGTTACATCATATAAATGGCTGGATTAGATAGCTAACATTATAGTGTAATGAGTCAACATACAAATCCATGTCATTATCAGTCAAGCCAAGTAATCAGATGGCCAAATTCGAATTCCAGTCGAGTTCATTACATTCACTTTCATGCTAATACCCTTGGTAATGATATGCCTCTATTTCTTCTACTCCCAACTATGGGTAAAATAGCAGGACAGACTGGGTCCTATATCCTTGATTGGCAACCAGTCTAGGAGAAGGAAAATTGAATTAAAACCAGTCTGGAGTAGGTTCGGCTCTATCACGTTAGCTTACCCAAGACCCACCACTGCTGTGATGACCTCAGTACATGTGGTGCCCCTTAGACCCTAATGTGTTATGGGACACGTGAATGACCTAACATTGGTTATTTGCATGATTTCAGAATCACATTCCCCCACCAATTTTTATTTATATTTTTTGGCACATGGGTTGTCTTTTTTTGAGGGTTAGGCTAAATGTAAGAAAACATACAGGAAAGTACCCTAAACAATTACCATATTTTCTGGCTTAGAAGACGCACCCTAATATTGGAGAGAAATGTCTAAGAAAAAAAAAGTCATTCTCATACAACAACACATTCACCATGCGTCCCTCACATACTGGTGCCATGTATTGTTTACATTAATCACTCGCTCGATTTTGTTTCTATGGCAATGACGTACCAGTCAAGAGCAGAAAGGCTCCTGCCGCTGCTAGTAAACAGAGTATGTTTAATTTCAAATACTGTATTTTCTGCCTTACAAGACAGCTTGGAAGATGCAGCCTAATATTGGAAAGAAATGTCTAAGAAAAGAAAAAGTCATTCTCGTACAACAACACATTCACCATGCGTCCCTCACATACTGGTGCCATGTATTGTTTACATTAATCACTCGTTTGATTTTGTTTCTATGGCAATGACATACTAGTCAAGAGCAGAAAGGCTCCTGCCGCTGCTAGTAAACAGAGTATGTTTAATTTCAAATACTGTATTTTCTGCCTTACAAGACAGCTTGGAAGATGCAGCCTAATATTGGAAAGAAATGTCTAAGAAAAGAAAAAGTCATTCTCATACAACAACACATTCACCATGCGTCCCTCACATACTGGTGCCATGTATTGTTTACATTAATCACTCGTTTGATTTTGTTTCTATGGCAATGACATACTAGTCAAGAGCAGAAAGGCTCCTGCCGCTGCTAGTAAACAGAGTATGTTTAATTTCAAATACTGTATTTTCTGCCTTACAAGACAGCTTGGAAGATGCAGCCTAATATTGGAAAGAAATGTCTAAGAAAAGAAAAAGTCATTCTCATACAACAACACATTCACCATGCGTCCCTCACATACTGGTGCCATGTATTGTTTACATTAATCACTCGTTTGATTTTGTTTCTATGGCAATGACATACTAGTCAAGAGCAGAAAGGCTCCTGCCGCTGCTAGTAAACAGAGTATGTTTAATTTCAAATACTGTATTTTCTGCCTTACAAGACAGCTTGGAAGATGCAGCCTAATATTGGAAAGAAATGTCTAAGAAAAGAAAAAGTCATTCTCATACAACAACACATTCACCATGCGTCCCTCACATACTGGTGCCATGTATTGTTTACATTAATCACTCGTTTGATTTTGTTTCTATGGCAATGACATACTAGTCAAGAGCAGAAAGGCTCCTGCCGCTGCTAGTAAACAGAGTATGTTTAATTTCAAATACTGTATTTTCTGCCTTACAAGACAGCTTGGAAGATGCACCCTAATATTGGAAAGAAATGTCTAAGAAAAGAAAAAGTCATTCTCATACAACAACACATTCACCATGCGTCCCTCACATGCTGGTGCCATGTATTGTTTACATTAATCACTCGTTTGATTTTGTTTCTATGGCAATGACATACTAGTCAAGAGCAGAAAGGCTCCCGCTGCTGCTAGTAAACAGAGTATGTTTAAGGTTGTTGCTCGTCTCCAGGAAGGTTTATAGGTTTGGGAAAACTTGTAACAGCTAAGTACTGAGGTTACATCATATAAAAGGCTGAATTAGATCGCTAACCTTATAATGTAATGAGTCAACATACAAATCCATGTCATTATCAGTCAAGCCAAGTAGGCGAACATTTAAGCTTACTTGAGCCTGGGCGTTGCCTTACATTCATCTTGGAAGACGTCCACGTATTTTTCAAGGTATTTTTTAGGAAAAAAGAGTGCTTCTTGTAAGCCGGAAAATACATTACTTATTTAATCAGTCGGTAGATTTTCAAGGCATTTTTTTTTTTAAATTAGCAATTTTAAAATTTTTTTCAAAATCGTTTTTCAAAAAAAGCATAAAATCAGGAAGTTAACCTATAATTGTTGGAGTTTCTGGCTTTGGGTGCCTATTGATTCCTTGATTCTAGATTTTGATTATAAAAAAAGTATTATGTCCAGAAAATCATGTTTATTCAAATTTTCTATTTTCATGGTTCACTGATATTTTTATAAAGTTATGAATAAAAAAAGCTAGTTTTCATATATGGTCATTTAAAGGTTTTGTGTAGGAGGTGGTTTGAACTTCAGTCAAGTTCATTACATATACTTACATACTAATATCCTTGGGAAACAAAAACTCTGAATTTAAAACTGTATGTAGCCCTGGCAAAGCACATACTATGCACCTAAGGACAGGATAGTTCACATTGACTTGATGATCCCAACTATGGTCACTGGTTGGTGTATCATAGTTGTATATGTGTGTTCACATATAAACAATTTTTTATAGTGGAATCTGTAGGAGAAAAAAAGTTCTCAATGTCTCTTGGCTATAATCCTTTTTCTTTTCTCGTCCATATGTATGTAAGTAAGGATGAGTGGTTATAATGGCGGGGCTTATATCAGCTATGCCCTGAGTTGGAATGACCACAGTAAAGTTTGTACTTACTTCATTGGAAGTTATAATGATTGTGCTCAAGTCAGTCTTGTGCCGAGTTTGAACAACCAACTTGTCTTACTTCATGGTGGAAGTTGGGCAAAATATGTTCAGACGCTATGAGTTGGAAAGTGGAAGGAGAGTTTAGTCATGAGTCAACCGAGGAAAAGAGATGAACCATACAGAGACATCTTCATCCATGTCCATCTACATCTTGGAGAAAGGGGGAGAAAGAAAGAGAGAGGATGGAAATTTTATCTTTTTATACAACTTAAACAGTACCACGTAATGGGTGTTTGACGTAGACAAGTGGGATAATAACTGTTGGAGTTTACCTATAGATGATAATGGGTATGTCTCCATTGACATAAATACAGTAGTAAATACTGTATGTTGGTCTGCAGTTGGAGATTTATTGTGGGATTCACTTGACTCACCTTCTAGCTGGTGAATCTTATATGTGCTGTTCTTGTCCTAAGTATTATTGTTCATTACCAACCTTTGTTTGATTATTCTATCACTAACCTTAGGTTACAGCAATAACATTTACAGTTTCTTTTATGACTAGCATCATGGGAAAATGTATTTCTTTTTCTTTTGAAGAAGGCAATAAGCTGTCAGATTTTGGACTGATAAATTGTTAAAATTACACAATTTATTTTATCCATAACTCTGTACTCAAATTAAGCAACTGTACTCAAATTTGACTAAATCTCAAATAACTTCATTACTGACATAAGTGTGGCTAAATTAGTATGATAAATAAAATAATAATAATGAGTAAATCCTTTTTATTCATTATTATTATTATTTATTGATTTTATATAATTTTTCCTCTCAGTTATTTATAAAACTGTACATAATAAATATTGATTGTATATTTTGATAATTTTGTCATTTTTTTTTATAAATATTTTAATAAAAAAATTTATTTTCAAATTTATTCCTTTGTAAAATAGTAATTAATAAATTGTTTTAAAAGATAAATAATATCATATTGTACTTGGTTCACATATTTTTTATAAAATAAACATTACTGAGAGAGTGAAAAGTGTCAGGGGTTATTGGCCCTCGTTCGATGGCGTTCCTTTGGAGGATTGGCGCGATTGCGTCTCAATTAAGGAACGAGCTTCGCGAAACGGAGTGGCTCTTGCAGCGTGTCTCACTGGCGACGGTTCGAGGTAATGCTTTCTCCATCATAGCGGCTGGCAGAGGATAGAAAAAAATTTGTTCATAGTTCCGTTGTTCTGGAATTGTCATCATTGGCCGACTGAACTTGCTTTGTTTCAATTATTGTTTCCCTTAGATTGAACTTACCATTTCTTTTTATACTTTAATGTATTTCAGTCTTATCCAATAAACTTCATAAAATGAAAAAAAAAAAAAAATGAAAAAAAAAAGTTATAGGAGTGTCAAGAGAATAACCGTCCTTTTGACAGTTTATTTATTTATTTTTTTTCTTTCAGGCACAAAGGTTAAACATTGCCAAAATCTTTATCACCTACTTTTGTAGATAAAGATATAGCTAAGTGAAAAAGAGAACAATAAACAAAATGACATTCTCTAGTAGATTCGTTTGATTGCTTTCAAACTATTTAGTGTTGATGCAACTTAATTCAAAAATTTATGATTGTATTTTAGAAGCTACCATATAAGCATGCGTTTAAAAAAAATAGCAAAATAGTTGTATGGATTTTAACATTGAAGAGAGGGGAAAATAAGTAACATTTTGGCTTTCTGGTTGCCGGCCTAGTCTAATCTGCGATTTAGTCCATAGCTGGGTAAAGAAGAGAAAGTCACACAACTTAGGACTTTGACTAGACTTATTAGTATTGAGTCTTCTCACTAAACTTATTAGTATTGAGTCTTCTCACTAAATTTATTAGTATTCAGACTTCGGACTACTCAAGTTAAATGGTTGCTTTAATTTTTTTTATGCGTCGGTCTGATAAATAGAAAACAAAGACATTTTGGCAAACTTGATCTTCATTATCTATCTATATCTCTTGGAGAGTTGAGTTAAAGGAAAATAACTGAGACATCTGGAAGAGGCATGGCATGTGGAACTAGAACAATTTACCCCGGTGGACGAAATAAAGGGTTCGGTTCAAAATTCCAATCACTTGAAGAAGGCTGGAGCATACAATGACTGAAACACTATGAATATGCCACTGAAGAAGAGGATAAAAGTCCAAATAATGTAAATAATGCAAAAGCTGCATGTTCATGCCTGCAAAAAAAATGGAGGGTCAAAAGGACAGTTTTTCCCTTAACACCACTATTATTTAACCACCTTCAAACCTCAGCAATTTCTATTGTTTTAAAAACAATGATTAAAATTCTGATAAAACCTAAACATTTTTAAAGTGAATTTATACATATTTTTTTGTTAAGAATTTACAACAAAACTATAAAACATTATTTATTCATTAGATAGTTTATTGAAATGGTTGGCAAAACATTGCCAGTCAATTTGAACTTCATGAAATAGTAAATAATAAGGATTTCCTTATAGTTGATGCACATATTTTAATAATTTAGTAAATGTTTATAAATTTATGAATAAAAATTTTCATATTTATTTCTTTAAAAATTAGTAAATGATAAATATTGCATTAGTTCTAAATAAATTGTTGTAAATATAAAATTATTCTTGTAACTAAATAATCTAATAAATAAATAGTGTTTTATATTTCTGTTGTCAGTTCTTAAGAACAAAAAAATAAATAAATTCACTTTCATCATATGTTTAGATTTGATTACAGTTTTATTCATCACTTTTTTAAAACAATAAACACTACCAAGTAGTGAAGGTAGTTAAAATAATAGTGGTGTCAAGGGAAAAACTGTCCTTTTGACACCTGCATTTTTGCGGCTATGATGGTCCGAGTTTGCTGACATTTCAAGTAACTAAACTAGTGGAATTTTTGAGTACAGAATAAAATAATGTATTTTGTAACTCTTTTTGTTGAATTTTATGTTTTTCTTTTCTTTTGTGGGGGTGGTGTGTAATGGAGTTGCCGAAGAGTTAGTCAAATTTGAGTACAGTTGCTTATAATCAAGTTATGGATAAAAAAAAGTATAATTTTAACAGTTTATCAGTTCAAAATCTGACAACATATTGCCTTCTTCAATCAGTTTCTGATAAGTGAGGAGCGATAACTGATTAGCTTATGATGTAATTTTTTGTTTTTCTCTCTTTGTTGCTCCGAAATTTTTTTATTTTTCTCAATTGAGTTCTGGCTTGTGAGTATCAATAACTGGTTAGCTACTTAGTTGAATGAGGAGTGATAACCGGTTAGCTCATTTGTATTTTTTTTTTTTTCTTGTTTTTTTTTTGTTTTTTTCTCTTTTTTTTCTTCTCCCCCCCCCTTCCTTTCCTTGGTTGAGTTCTGACAAGTGAAGAGTGATAACCGGTTAGCTCATTTGTATATATATTTTTTTTTTGTTTCCCTTTCCTCTCCTTGGTTGAATTCTGACAAGTGAAGAGTGATAACCGGTTAGCTCATTTGTATATTTTTTTGTTTTTTGTGCTCCTATTTTTTTTTTTTTTTTTTTGCTCTCCTCAGTTGTGTTCTGGCAAGTGAGGAGTGATAACCGGTTAGCTCATTTGTATATATTTTTTTGTCTTTTCTTCATTCTTGGGTTTTTTTTTTTCCTTTCCTTTCCTAGGTTGAATTCTGATGAGTGATAACCAGTTAGCACATTTTGTATATTTTTTTTGTTTTTCTTGCTCCTATTTTTTAAATTTTTTCCTCAGTCGATTTTTTTCGAGTAAGGAACCATAACTAGTTAGCTCATTCTGTATGTTTTTGTTTTTCTCTTTTTTGCTCCTATTTTTTTTACATTCCTTGGTTGAGTTCTGACGAGTGAATAGTGATAACCATTTAGCTCATTCTGCTTTCGTCTTCATTTTTATTTTCTTCTTTTCTTTATTGCTCTTACCAACTACTGTAATCTTGCCAACTACTGTAATTGTTTTCCCTTTTTGTCCCTTTTAATTAAGCACTTTGGACAGGGCTTTCCTCTGTTCCTCCTGCCTTCAATATGTCCTCTGAGTGTCAAATTTTCTAAGCCCACTTTCCTCATTATGTGCCCTAGAAATTTCAACTGCCTTATTATAAGGGTCCTTTTTGTTCCCATTTTCCCTAAAATTTTGTAGTTCCTAGCATGTCTTCTGTACAATCACATTTCTGTTGCCCCAAGTCTATTCTTCATCTTTGAGGGGATTGTCCAGGACTCACCGTCATAGAGGAGTGAGAACTTTGAGAGCCGATTTCAAATTCCAGTTGAGTTTGTTAGATTCACTTGTGTGCACATGTACTCTTGGGAAAGGTATGACTATATCTCTTCTCCCCCCCAGCTATGGGTTGAATAGCAGGGCAGACAGGGTTCTTTCACCTTGGTTGACAACCAGTCTACCGCAGAAAGAAATGGCAACCTACTGCAGGAAAAAATCTGTCTCATCAGTCATGTATTGAAAGATACATACACACTCAAGTGTGTATCACATGTGGACCTTAACTGACTGATATTACATAACAGTTCAGTGCTATTTTCTTTGTTTCTAATGATATTTTCCAGTTTCTTAATACTTTGCTTAGCTTTAGGATGGCATCTTTCGCTATCTCAATACACCTTTGAATTTCAGTGTCACACTTTCTATCCTCTGTTAAACCATTTCCTAGATTTAAATTTTTATACTTGATTGATTTTGGTATCTATAATTCATATTTTTTTATCTTTTTTTTTTTTTTGCTGACAACAATGCAGTTTTTTTTACATTTGGTAGTTTTTTCATCTCACTTTCCCTTACTACCTTCTGTAGGAGTTCCTGTAGTTTCCTTTCTGTGTTTGCTGTCCACATTGTGTCATCTGTATATCTAATGTTGTTAAGATTATGCCCACTGACAATGAATCCTGGTAGGACTTCTAATTCTCTCCAGATTGCTTTACTGTATCGGTTGAATAAACTCCAGAGAGAAGATACATGTTTGTCTTACACCCATTTTTATTTTTATATATTTACTGAATTCATTTTCTATCTGTATGCAGGCGGTTTGTTCCCAGTGTAAGATCTGGATTATTCTAATATCCTTCCGAAATGTATCTGGGCTGGTGCTGCTGCTATATACCTTGATATTCTTAACAAAATGTTTTGTAATGTTATTGGTCCTCACCTGGCATCTCGACTTCACTCACTTTTCTATCACACTGACCTAGCTTCCTTCTGTCTTTTCTATCAATATTTTAATGGCGATTGTTCTAATGAGCTTTTCTCCTTGGTATATGAGAATTAGTTAGGACTACAGAGAGACTTTAAGGTACTAGGATGTCTGTAGCAAGAATGGTAATTAAGAATGTATTGTTTTGGTGTAAGGAATACTGTGATAGGTTTGGGTCTGTGATCATGACTAGCTAGGTTTAAGATAAGACAGATTGAAGGGTGCTACTATAGTATGATACCTACCAAGCGATTTACAACCTACCGTACTCATTATCGCTGAAAGATGCTCAGAAAAACAATGACATGTTTACTGTTTTTTTAAATGACCTCAAATCAGTTTACAAACATTAAAGATTTTTTTTTTTGTTTAAAAAATCTTTTATTGATTTCTTAATACATAACCAGTTCACTGTTCACTGCTTTTAACCCTAATCCTAACCTCTAAGCCCCTAACACCTAAGCCCCTAATCATAACCCTAAAACCTAACACTAACATATTTCATACTTCCAACAGCTGGTAAATATCATATCATAGTAGAAAATAAATAGTAGATATCATACTATAACAGAAAATGGACGGTAGATATCATACTACATCATACTATAGTAGCATTGATTGAAGATCACCATTCGTCTATCCCCCGCTTTTAGCCTTGTGTCACATTTTTGTATTATATCAAAATAAATATTGCTTTCCTCCTTGATACCTCAACCAAATGAATTTAAACATACTACTTGATTGGCAACTAGGTCTCATCATTTTACTGTTGAATTAGCTAATTTGTTGTATTTATTCTACTCTAATAGTTTCTTTTTTTGCACTTCTTGCCTGTGGAACTCTCTTCTGGTTTCTTGATTTCCCGCCACTTACGATCTTCCAAAATTTAAATGAAGCCTCAATCACCATCACTGTCTTTCTGAATCATGTTCTGTTGCTATTTTTCTTCACTAAAGTCTTCTCATTTCCAGTCATCTATAGCGAAGAAAACTGGGATTTACCTTGTCAAACTAAGCGACAGCGAGTCGCGTGTATTTTATGACGAAAAAGCTGGCGAAAAAGAAAATTAATTACCAAACAAAAGGGTACGTATTCCGCATGACATGCTGAAGACGGAATATTTGAATTAAAAAAAAAAACAAGTCTGACGCAGGAGTTGCAATTAAACGTACTTTGATATGCAACATACTGGAGATCGTCTCTCAGCTGTCGACGAATGGAAAAAATGTTCGCCCGATAAAAGCAGTTGGTGTTCTCGAATCTGTCGGGGAATTTGGCAAGTTTGGCTACTGCGTTTGGTGGAGAATGAGTTATTTTTCTGACTGGTGGCGTGCATTTTGATTAGCGAGATAATATTTGCGAATCGAGTTTTCGGCATTTCTTTTTGCCCTCGATGTTCGAGTTGGAACAGAGTGATTTATTCTTTGTGATGTGGAAATAATCTGCGACAAATATTTCCTTTGCAATCCCAGTTTACTTACACATCCTTTGCATCTTAGTGACATTATCACCTTTCTTGAGGGTGAAATGATAATATATATATCAAGCTTACCTAGCAGTTCTTACAGTTTTTTGTGACATACTTTATCAAACACTTTTGCATAATCTATAAAACATAGCTGCTTATAAACAAGTTACTGATGAAAAAAAATATATAATATGTGAAATGTATATATATTATTTATATATTATATATGCGCGGTAGTTTGTCTGATGATCGCAAATATAGTGAATGAAACCCAGGGTCATAAACTCACATCACTCCAACTAAATATATATATATAATGTCATACCATCTGTCTCTCTGTTTGCGTGTTACCAAACTCCTTTTAGGATTTTGGTGATAGACACCCATAACCATATAAATTCTGAAACTACATAATGCAGAGTACTTGGATTATATTTCATTTTAATCAAAGTGGGTCCCCTGGTGGGTAAAACCCGCCATTGAAAATTTTTCCCCTTGATTTAAATTAAGTTTAAATTTGAACAAGGGAATCACTCCTATCCAGAAGATGGAGGTTACATCGGCAAGATCATTTTGATTAAAAGGGGTCCGTGGGCAGGGAGACACAAACCCTCACTGAAAATTTTTTCCCTTTAATATAAATTAAATTTAAATTTGAACAAGAGAGTGACTCATAGGATACTTGGATAAGTATATTTCATTTTGATCAAAGCGGCTACCTGGGGGGCAGAAATTCCCCACTGGATTTTTTTTCCTTTGATTTAAATTAAATTTAAATTTGAACAAGGCAAGGACTCCTATCCAAAATATACGAGGAGAAAGTCACATGGAGGTCACATTGGCAAGATCATTGAGTAATATTGAAATGCATCATTTTCTTACGAAAAATAAATGTGTGACATGCAGCAAGATGTGAGTAATTCAGCTAGTGTGTTTGTGTATATATGTACATACGCATATATATATATATATATATATATATATATATATATATATATATATATATATATATGCACATTTCATTGAATATGACAGACAGTGCTTTTATTTAGTTTTTTATACAATTTCTCATGTGATCTAATAATCTTTTTCTTTTCAGATGATAAATTATATAAAAACTGTCTGAATGTGTTTTTTATCTGAGCGCTTTCGGCTATACATTTAGCCATTTTCAAGGATTAAATATTTTAACTGTTAAATAAGAAATAGTTTGTTGCATGTATGTTTTATAAAATGTTTTCATTTTTCAAAACACGGTCAAGATATTGTGCCCATGTTCATAGTTGATATTATTAAGTGCTGGACTTTTGTTTTTATTTATAAGGCTTCCATTATTTTTAGTCTTTTATTTTGCATGTAGGCGATGCTATTATATTAGTATTGTTATTTCTTATTTAACAGTTAAAATATTTTATCCTTGAAAATGGCTAAATGTATAGCCGAAAGCGCTCAGATAAAAAGAACATTCGGACAGTTTTTATATAATTTATCATCCGAAAAGAAAAAAATTATTAGGTCGCATGAGAAATTGTATAAAAACGAAATAAAAGCACCTTGTCTGTTGTATTCAATGAAATGTGCATGAAAGAAGGATTGCTGCCTAAATACACAAATTTTAAATATAATATATATATATATATATATATATATATATATATATAATTTTCCAAGGCCATTAATGTGAAAGTGAACACAATAGATTTAGCAGGAACTTGAACTCTGCTTTGTCAATTGCACTTTCTGGACTGATAACTGTTATGCTACCTGCACATTGACATTAGCCTATTATACAGGATGCGATGGGTCAATTGTCACCATTTTATATTTTTTAATTTTACTCATGCGCATTATTTGTTTTTGATTTTGTGAGCTGCACAGTACAGTATCGTCAGTTGGGCATTGTCTGTGAGAAAAAGAGCACCCTGGCTCAATTCACTCCACCAAATATTTGGAAATGGCATGCTGTACTGCTTGGCATTCATGCCAGAAGCTCCAATATGAGCATTTCAGAATGTTTGGGTCTTAATCTGAGGATAGTGCAAAGCCTTCAGAAAGAGTTAGATTAGTCTAATGATGATTACAAATGGGTTTGGAGTGATCACTAGTAATGGTGACGTTTTACCTCCATTCATCTTCCCACAGAGCCTCAGACTCAACATGGAGGCCTATATAAAGTGTCTTGATGAAGTAGTGCTTCCCTGGGTCAAGTGGGTGGCTACTGGAAGACCCTATGTCTGGCAACAGGACTCTGCACCATGCCACACAAGCAGGAGAACCCAGTCATGGCAGTCAGACAATTTCTGCAACCACATCACCCCTTACATCTGGCCACCTAACTCCCCAGACTGTAACCCCCTTAATTATTATGTGTAGGACACATTTGAGTGAGAGGCCAACAAAACTCTTTGTAACACCAAAGATGAACTGAAAGCAAGGATTATGGCAGCGTTCACCAATTTAATGAACGATGACCGTCCAGAAGAGTTGCAGGAGATTCCAAGGTCATCTGGAAGCTGTAGTTGGCGATTTTATTGAATAAATTTACTCTTTAGTATTTAAAGATATTTTTGTGTAATTTTAGTAAATATATCTGTTAAAATGAGATGTCAGTGTTATTTTCATTTTTGCATAATTTAGATGACAATTTATCCATCGCACCCTGTATGTGGCAGCAATATTCTAAGCATGGGTGAATGGTAGACTTATAGATATGTAAAATGGATTCTGGCTTGAAAGAATTTCTAGCACAACACAGTAAACCAACTTTCTTAGCAGCTGACCTAGCAATGGATTCAACATTTCCACTTTATGCTTATTAAGAGAGGTAAAAATATAACTTGAATGTGAAAGAAAGATTTGTATAATTTATGGATAAGGTGCTGCGAATGACCAAATGTGTCAGAAGTGGTGTGTTGGGTTTCATGATAAAGTTTTCTCACTGAATGATGTCTCATGGTTGGATAGATCAGTTGAGGTTAAAAGTAAGTCAAAAAAATTCCTTGAGAGTCATCATCAGGTTGAAAATTCTTCTCAGATTCTCCTGACTCATTCCTTCCAACCATCTCTGTCAGACATCGGCAGGTCCTCTCAATGGCATCCAGAGTCATCTACAAGTTGGTCAATGTAGGTGTGATGAAGTCTTCCAACCGATATTTTGCCGTGCAATGGGTTCCATAGGAGAGTGTCACCCACAAGTTCTCACTTAACTTCTCCAGGAGTAATCAGCTAGCCACACCCTTCTCTCTCTCTCAGCGAAACTGAGATAGGAGGTAGGTGTCCATACAGTCGTTTCTTTCTTGGGTGTTTCTTCCAGCTGGTGTCCAATGCAACTCGTAACGTCCTTGTGTATGTTCCATCAAGTGATGCTTCTTGGTGTTTCATCAGTGTCCATGTTGTTGACCCATAGAGCAGGACAATAAAAAAAACAAATCAATTTCTCTGAATCCTCAGTCCCATCCCCTAAATAGTTGATAAGATTGAGAGATGTGAGTGCACCCTGAGACAAATCACACTTGCCACCACCTCAAAAAAGCTTTTACACTCATTATCAACCCTGACATGATTTAATAATAATAATACTAATTATGTACAATATAAATCAATTAAATAAGTAAAATTACCAGAATTTAATGTATTTTAAAAGCAGTAGTGTTTTGTCAGTGTCCATGTTGTTGGGCTATAGAGCAAGACAGATTCTACCATGGCCCTAAAGAAGTTCTTAAGATTGTTAGAGAGGGAGGATTTTCAGATGATGCTTAGACCGTCAAGGACACCCTAAGCCTTGCCTTTAATGGAGAGACCTTAAGAGAAATTCCAATTGAAAAAAAATTTTACTTTTATTTTTAATTTATAAAATTTGGACATCATTCAATATAACCACATGTTCTCTCTCTCTCTCACACACACACACACACACACACACACACACACACAGGTATATATGATTGTCTTTCAGGGGTGATGAAAAGGGGAGTATGGTTATCACACAATACCCAATGTTTTTGGAAAGAGCATGGCCACCTTTTCCTGCATTCTGTATCATTAACAAATATTTGAACAAAGGTCTCATCACTGGTATGCCATTTATGATGGTCAATGAGATAGAGAATAAGTGAGTTAATATCTGGGAAAACCACTCTCCTATAATTATCTCACCTGGCAAGAAGTAGCTTTGAAAACCTATTAGTAAACCATTGTAAGGTACTCCAATATTTATTAAATTTAACTTTGTATGACACAAGGCTATAATTGAGGAGTACTCCATAAGGATTAATATCAATTCAGTATTAGTGGTCAATGAGACTAGCTTGCTAACCATTGTTACATGTCAAGTAATCCAGATATAGGATTGCCACATTTGAAAGTTCAGTGAAACTAAATTTTTGAAGTTTACTACTCGTGACTTTCAGGGCTACTTTTAAAAACACATTGAAACTAAATTTTGGATTTTACTACTTTTAAGTCAGTTTGAGTTTGACTAGTAATTAGAAGAACGCCAATTCAGAATTTAATATTGCTTGGTATTCAAATGTATACCAATTTTCTACTTGGTAGCTCAATCTAGTAACCTTGCTTGTAGATAATATTTGATTGTCAAAATGGATATTAATGGGGAAATAATTATTCTTGTACAACAAAAGTGATAAGCAAAATTCTTCCATTTTTTTGCTATAATAGATTTGGGTATGATGATAAACTACATCTACGTCCTCTATAAGACGATAAACTACGTTCAACAGCAAGGCCTCTGATCAGGAGGTTTTGAGGAATGTGGAACCACCTCTTAATTGCTGGTGTTCCCAGGTCCACCCTGACCGGGGGTGGTAGCACCTGTTTGGGTCCCAGCTATGGGCAAATAGTTAACCTCCAAACTGGAGTCAAAACACTATGAAAGTGTAAAAATAGATTTTAATACCAGAAATACTTAGTAAAAAAATTATTGCCAGCAATACATTTTTGAAGAAAAAAATATTACCAAAAATAGATTTGTGAAGGAAAAAAATATTACCAGCAACAAAAATTTTGTTGGTATTAAATAACTTATTGAGGTTGATATGCCATAAAACAAACCAAACTAAACAAAGCTATCGCTATAAATCTATTTCAAAATTTTGTTGGCATTAAATGACCCACTGAGGTTGATATGCCATAAACCAAACCAAACCATTTTCTCACCATCTTTTTGACTTTTGGCACTAGATGATAGTGCCACTAGGATGTTGGGAGTTACAGGAAATGAAAGAGAATCAGGAGACTTTAATGAGAAGTGAGGAAAGGACAATCAAGGAATGGGCTTCAGAAAGACAGAAGATAGCGATTGATGTTGCATTAAAATTTTTTAAGATTGTAGGTGGCAGATAAGCAAGAAATCGGCAGGGTATTCCACAGAGAAGTGCAAGAAAAGAAACTATTAGATTAGAAGAGGCTGTTACATTCTAGCTCTCTGCAAAACTAACCACAACTCTTCTATCGCTTCCTCTGATTCTTGATTCCTTGTTACCTTCCTCTACATAGAAAGGACTCTAAAGTCCACATGAATAGCATTGGAGTTTATGTCCTCAAACATCTCCCACTGGTTCGGGAACCCTCTCTTGAATCTCTAGACCACTCATACTTGTGTCTCCGTCTCTCTCTACTTAACTAAGTTAGCTATCTTTTCTTTCTCCACCATTCCACTTTCTCTCAGGACTGTTACATGTTAGATAGCATTTCTGATAATATAGACAAGGTCTTCTCCCTACATCTGTTTGCAGACATTCGTGTTCGGAGACTTTAATGCCCACCATACCAAGAGGCTTGAACACTCTGACCTCGCTGGCATCGAAACCCTTAACTTCTCAATCTCTCGCACAAGTGGTTGACTTCTCTACGAGTTTCCCAGGTAACCCTGACGGAAACACTTCTCCTCTTGATCTCTGTTTCACCTCTATCCCTGACTCTTGTCATAATACGCAGCTCTACCCTCTTGGCAATTCTGATCTGTAGACATTTCCTTCCCCTCCCTCTCTGCTATGACTCGTCTACCAACAGAATATCTTTCTGCTATCAATGAGCATATTGGAACTCATTCCATGATTTCCTTTCAGATTTACCTTGAAATGTGGTTTTTAATCACCCCATTCAGAAATGCGTGGCTGAGGTCTCCTTCTGAGTGAAAGCCGGCCTTGATGCCTTCATTCCAGCGAGGAAATTCCAAATTAAACCATGTTCCCTGGTTCTTTCCTGCTTGCTTGGCTACTATAGCCCACAGGAATCACCTCTTCCAACTAACTGTACCAGAGCAACAAATTTGATTGCAGTAGACATCTCTTTGTCTCTGCTCGGAACAAATGCAAGTGTGTTCTCAATGAAATCGAATTACTGTTTTGCTGTCATTGCTGATAGAATGAATCAATGTTTCACATCTCGCAAGTTGGGTTCAAGAGATTACCGGCGGCTGTGCAAGAGTGCGCTGAACAACAGCAAATCCTCAATCCCTCCTCTATTCAACCAATTTGAAGCGCTGATATAGACAGCAGATCTGGTGAACGCTTTGTTCAAAAATTCTCATCCAACACAACACTTGACTCACCTGGAATATCCATCCCTGATTCCACCCCCCCCAGAGCTGATGCTCTACTGAGTGATATGTGCATAACACCATCGCTAATCTCAGGCATCATTTCTAAATTAGATCCTCATAAGGCAAGTGGAGGTGATGCTATACCAGCTGTTGTCCTAAAGAAACGTGCTCCTGAGCTGGCTCCAGTTCTCTCCAAACTATATAACTATTGCCTCGATGCTTCCTGCTTTCCAGATTGTTCGAAGTCCTCTTCTGTAGTCCCTGTTTTTAAGAACTCTGGAGAACCTTCTGACCCCTCTAACTACCACCCTATCAGTCTCCTACCAGTTTTTGGCAAAGTCTTTGAGGCTTTAATCACTGCTGAAGTGGTTAAGCATCTTACCTCTCAGATCTACTCTCTAACAAACAATATCCACTTTGCCTGGTCTACTGCTGAGGTGCTCATGACCATAAATGAATATATATATATATATATATATATATATATATATATATATATATATATATATATATATATATATATATTATGCTCTTGATAAGAATGGTAAAGCTCGAGCTGTGGCTCTAGATATCTCAAAAGCATTCGACAGAATCTGGAATACTGGTCTTCTGCGTAAACTTCAGGGCTGTGGTATTACAGGACGACTATTTGATCTAATCCAATCGTTTCTTTCAAATTGTGAAATGAAGGTTATTCTGAACGGGCATTCTTCCAGATCCTTTTTTATGAATGTGGGGGTCCCCCAAAGCTCTATCCTGGGTCCTACACTGTTTCTAATCTTCGTCAATGATCTTCCTGATGTCATCAGCTCCCAAATAGGCATCTATGCAGATGACACTCCTGTCTCAATGATAAACCTGGCAACACTCACAGAGACAACCTGGCCATTGCTCTCAAAAAGCACCTCCAATCAGTTGTTAACTGGGGTAGGAAATGGCTTGTAAATTTGAATGCCCCCCAAACTAAACTGCTCTCATTTAGCCACTATAGAGATAATTCCCTGCCCGCCATTAGTATGGTTGACGCTAAACTCCAAGAGAGTGTCTCTCTGTGCTTTCTTGGCCTAAAGCTTTCAAATGACTTGAAGTGGAACAATTACATTGAATCAGTAGCTGCATCTGCTGCAAGGAAATTTGGATGATTGTGTTGTGCCAGAAGGCTTTTCTCATCAGAGTCCAGCTTACATATCTACAAATCTACCATTTATCTGTGCATTGAGTATATCGTTGCCACATCGGGTCTGGTGCCTCTGCTGTTCATCTCGAGGTTCTAGACAAAATCCAAAGAAGGATCTGCAATATAATCGTTCCTGACCTGGCATCTCGACGGCAGTCACTTTTTCACAGAATTGATGCGGCTTCCCTCTGTGTTTTCTACAAATATTTCCATAGCTATTGTTCTGTCAAGCTTTTTTCTCAGGTGTCATGACTATATAAATTTAAGCGTGCTACTAGACTGGCAGCTTGGTCCAACACTTTTACCATTGTAACAGTTAAATGTAACTGACACTGCTACTCCAACAGTTTCTTTTCTTGCACTTCCCACCTGTGGAATTCCCTTCCATTTATTTGCTTCCTTGATAACTACAATTTCCATAAATTTAAATGCAATGTCAATTGTGATCTTCTGTTGTCTTGAAGTCCGTTCATCTTTTATCCTTTCAGACTTTTTCTCTATATACAGTTTTTTTCTCTCACCTTCACTTTACAAACCAGTGGCACTCCCGTCTTGCTTGGAGTGAAATGCTTAAAAAAAAAAAGAAAATAGTGAGACTTAGTTGCCAGTTTAGTAGCACGCTTAAATTCATGCAGTCAAGGCTTTATAGGAAAAAAGCTCATCAGAAACAGTTGCCATGAAAATATTTAAAGAAAAGACAGAGAGAAGCCATGTTATGTTGGTGAGAAAGTGACTGAAGTTGAGATGCCAGATTAGGATTGATTACATTGCAGATCCTTCTTTGAATTTTGTCAAAAATCACAAGATATACAACAGGATCATAAGTCCAGATATGACAGTAGAATTCAATGCATGGATGAATGGTAGATTTATAAATGTGCAAGATGGCTTCTAAGAAGAAAAGCTTTCTGCCATGACATAATGAAGAAACTATTCTAGCAGCAGATGTGAATATAGAGAAAAATTTATGCAAAATTTCAAATTTGGGAATGGGCTGTTCCAGTGTAGCCCATTAACTCGTTGATTTGGCATAGCCGATTTGACATAGGAATTTTTCGTCAGAGGAATGATTAGGCGTTAGATTACTACTTCATCATTAGAGTCAAATTTGTTCTCTTTCATTTAGTAGTCAAATTAGTACTTTGTCGTTATATGCTCGAATAGACCAATTTAAGAAAAAGAGTAATTGAAGGCATTTTTATATTCTATTTCCTTCAGTGCAGCTTGATATTTTTCAGTCATCAAAGCCATTTTATTCCAAATGGAAGCAAATATTTTATCAAAACGTGGAAGAAACAAAGTTATACACGATGGGTACCTTTTTATTTTTGATGCAACAAGCAAAAGGGATCCTGAATTAAAGTTTTGGTGATTTGAACAGAAAGATCGATGTATAGCTTTATTAAGTTTTTAACTTTTTTGAAATACAATATTTTTAATTTAAGTTTTTATTTTACATTATTCCATTAGTGTTTTACTAGGATCCTTAATTCCCTAGATGAATAAAATGTCATATTGAAAGTTGGGTGTTTTCAATGCTTCTATCCTTGGGGCGGGATTGCCTCTGGTCAAGAACAGTGACGTCGAAACAGTCTAACAAACGGCTGAGCTGAATAGTCCAATTACTTTTCTGACAGTGAATCAGTCACACCAAATGGGATATGCCGAAAAGTACCAAACCTTTCAAATTTATGCCAATTTGCTAACAATACTGAAATATTTACAAAGTTTTCCTTGGTCTGGCACAAATCCTCATGTGGGGATTAAAATTATTGCAGTGATTAACCCACAAGCCACAGCTCTCCGTTGCGATGACTAAATACAAATAAAATCTGATTATGGTTTTAAATTTCAGTGATTAGATAATCTCTTTGATGTTCTGAGATGAAACATTTTTATTATTATACGTTCTTTTTTTTACTTTTGTTTTTATCTTTGTTTTTATAGCAATTTTTCAGCTGATGCATTCTTCAAAATTCTTCGGGTAGACATTGGTGATAATTAGTAAGTTTCCATTTTTCTCTTAGAATTTTTCATCTGTTCAACTAGAACACAAAAATTAGAATCACAGGACTGAGTGCAATGTTTTCATGTTAGCTTTATTAATTTCAAAACCTGTGAGATTGAAAGAGTTATCAAGAAATCTATACCTCTCTCTCTTTCTCTTTTTATTCAGTGATTTCTGTATAGTAATAGTAATATTAGCCATTTCCTTATAAGGAAACATTTGGCATTCATTGACCAAACATCCAATGTTACTCTTGGTGGAAATTTATTAAATCTCGATCAAAACAATTTTTCAGGAAAATAGGTCTCTTAAGTTCACTAGTTATTATTGCTCATTCTAATATTGATGTCAGTTTCTTTCCTAACCTTTTGTTTGAAGTAGTGTGGAATGTTAACATCTTGATTATGTCATTATTTGCTCTTCGAGTTACATGTGCTATCCATTTTAGTTGTTGCTGCTGTTGAAAGTCCTCAAGTGATGTGGTTTCTGTTATTTGATACAGTTCTTTGTGACTTTGTAGTGCTAAACTGTTATGTGATATCTCTCCTCCTGTATGGCAGTGAGTGCTGGACCATCTCCTCAAAGATGAAGAAGAGACTTGAAGCAACAGAAATATGGTTCTACATAAGGATGCTGAGGATACCTTGGACTGAACATGTGAGCAACAACAAAGTTTTAGAGAAAATGGAAACAAAATGGAAATTTATATATAACATCAAGAAGAGAAAGTTGAGGTTTCTAGGGCACATAATGAGGAGGGAGGGCTTGGGAAATCTGATACTCACAAGACAGATTGAAGGCAAGAGAAAGACAGGAAAACAGTTATACTTAAACTTGAGTAAATGGATGACAACAGGGTTGAGTAGAAATAACAGAAAGACAAAATTTATTAAGAGCTGCAAGTGACACAAAGTTGTGGAGAGCCATGATTGAGGGGACATGGCAACATAAAGAGAAACTGTTCCCAGTTGGGTTGATTTAAATCAGCAATTGATGAAAAGCAGCTGTAATTGTCTAATAGGGTGTGGTCTTCCGTCAGGACAATGTCAGACCTCATGTCTCTTTGCTGGTCCATCAGGAATTAGTACAGTTGGGATGTTCTGCTACACCTAATACCAGATTTACATATGGGCTAGTATAGGCAGCAGCCCAGGGGCCCCAAGACTAGAGAGACCTCCAAGGGGCTGCTGGTTTTGAGCCCCCAATAAAACTAAGAAAATAGTAAATAATAAAGGACTAAACATAAACTACAAGAACAAAAGAATGCATGGTCGTTAACAAAACTGTGACACTGAGATCTTTAGACGTATTCAGATAGCCGAAGATGCATCCCGAAAGTTAAGCAGAGTAATAAGAGACAGAAAAACTGGTATAGTTCTTTATGACTCTGTAGTGCTAAACTGTTATGTGATATCTGTCCTTCTGTATGGCAGTGAGTGCTGAACCATCTCCTCAAAGATGAAGGAGAGACTTCAAGCAACAGAAATATGGTTCTACATAAGGATCCCGTATTGGGGTAGCCGAAGATGCATTCCGAAAGTTAAGCAGAGTATTAAGAGACAGAAAATCTTTGTTAGAAACAAAGAAAAGAGTACTGAACTGTTATGTGATATTTGTTGTATATGTGTTATATTCCGTGTTAAGGGAGTAAATACTTATTCCCACATTAACAACAGGTGCATAATAGAAGAAAAGTTTATTGTACACAACCAGTACAATATGAAATATGGTACAGTTAT
This sequence comes from Acanthosepion esculentum, assembly GCA_964036315.1. Taxonomy (NCBI): domain Eukaryota; kingdom Metazoa; phylum Mollusca; class Cephalopoda; order Sepiida; family Sepiidae; genus Acanthosepion; species Acanthosepion esculentum. Next base: position 10,156,373 of record OZ038517.1, on the reverse strand, counting down.
ACACACAGATCAATCTAGCTGTGAGTGCCACTAATTGGAAGGTTGGACGTGCTTTGCTACCTATAGTGTAATCATTCATTTGTCTTTGCTACCTATAGTGTAATCATTCATTTGTCTTTGCTACCTATAGTGTAATCATTCATTTGTCTTTGCTACCTATAGTGTAATCATTCATTTGTCTTTGCTACCTATAGTGTAATCATTCATTTGTCTTTGCTACCTATAGTGTAATCATTCATTTGTCTTTGCTACCTATAGTGTAATCATTCATTTGTCTTTGCTACCTATAGTGTAATCATTCATTTGTCTTTGCTACCTATAGTGTAATCATTCATTTGTCTTTGCTACCTATAGTGTAATCATTCATTTGTCTTTGCTACCTATAGTGTAATCATTCATTTGTCTTTGCTACCTATAGTGTAATCATTCATTTGTCTTTGCTACCTATAGTGTAATCATTCATTTGTCTTTGCTACCTATAGTGTAATCATTCATTTGTCTTTGCTACCTATAGTGTAATCATTCATTTGTCTTTGCTACCTATAGTGTAATCATTCATTTGTCTTTGCTACCTATAGTGTAATCATTCATTTGTCTTTGCTACCTATAGTGTAATCATTCATTTGTCTTTGCTACCTATAGTGTAATCATTCATTTGTCTTTGCTACCTATAGTGTAATCATTGATGGGGATGACTGGTTATTCCAGTACATTAATATGGTAGTGAATGATAGACAATCTTTTCAAAGATAAAGAAAAAACTTGAAGCAGCAGAAATGTGGTTCTACAGCAGGATCCTCAACCAAACATGAGCAACAACAACATTTTAGAGAAAATGGAAACAAAAAAGAAACTTAGACTTAATGTCAGGAAGAGACAGTTGAGGTTTCTTGGGCACATAATGAGGAAAGAGGGCTTGGAAAATCTGATACTCACAGAACAGATTGAAAGCAAGAAGCAGAGAGAAAAACAGCCATAGTAAATTTGAGTAAATATATGACAGAACAGTGTTTAGTAGAAATAACAGACAAAATTTATTAAGAGCTGCAAGGGACAGGAAGTTGTGGAGAGCCATTATTGTCTACATCTTGAGGGGACATGGCGCACAGAGAAGTTTGAAGTCATTTTTAGTCATTGATCTGAGAAAGAGGTTAATATATTGGGCTGGCTAGAAAGTCCTGACTCACTTAGGAAGCGAAAAGAAAACAAATCTTGATCTTTGTCTGGTGGAATTTCCAAGGAGTACTGCATTTCAAGCTTGTTCCACACGTTCATGCCATCAACATTAAACTGTATTGCCAGCAGCTAGACTGTGTGTATGACAATTGGGAAGAAGTAGTATCCTGCTTTGGTCAATTGTGGTTGGCTTTGTTTCAGCAAGACAATGAGAGGTCAAACACTGCCAGGTTGACTAAGGAGAAGTTCAAACCGATGGACGGTGTTAAGATTTTTCCACATTCACCATTCCGTTTTGATGCTGCCTCGAGTGACTTATTCCGCTTAATGGCACACTTGCTCTGCGACCAGCAATATAACACTTTTGAAGGAAGCTTGTTTACAGTTTTTTTATCCAAAGCCAGCAGACTGGTATCTGGGACAGATTTGGATGCTGGTTGACTGCTAGCATAAGATTGTCGAGGATGATGGACTATACATGGCAATACAGTTTAAGGTTGATGGCACGAACATGTGGAAGAATAAATGTTGGTGTTGCTCAATAAATTTTATTGTTTCTTCTTCCTAAGTGAGTCAGGACTTTCTGGCCAACCGAATATGAAAGGAGTCCACTCTGCCCTGGCCTTTTGTACAGGAGTAGGGGTTTATCCCTTCTTTCCTGTTTAGGATTTGGTTTTCCGGTTCCTTCTAAAGTCTACTTCCATTCTATACTTCTAACATCTGAGCCTAAAATCTGAAATTCATCCTGTTATTTGGTTTTTGGTTCCTTCTAAAGTCTTTCCTTCTCTTTCACTTCCAGTATCCCCTTGTGTGTCAATGGCTTTATCACCTTGCTTGGGGTGAAATGATTTAAACAAAAAAAAAATGTGGGTGTAGGTGGACATTTTCTTTAAACTTATACATTCTCAATCATAGGTCTGTTATACTATTTGACGTCATTCTGGAGAAGATGTCTTTCTCTTTTCATATGTTCTGAACTGGTGGGTCACAAACTCAAGGGTCATTACGTGTAGGCAGAAAGGTGCAGGGTACCAAAAGCAGGCCTGTTGTAAAGATATTACTAGTGGGGATAGTATTAAGGAGTCGGTGGACTCTGTATATAAATTCCCAACCATGGGGCCCCAAGACTCTTTTAGGGACACTTTTCAGACTGTGGTTACATGGATGAATAAAGCTAAATTAAATCAGTTTATTCATTTTCTACACTTTATCAATACTTTTCAGGTTATTTAAAGCCAGAAAATATTTTTAGATTGTAAGAATCGTTTTTTATTCTTTTTTATTTTTATTTTTTTGAGATAATAAGGATTTAGTGATACAAGTCTTACTAATTAACCCATAGCCATGGGGGGAAGAGGTGGATTCATACCTTTCCCATGGTTATTTGTGCATAAGTGAATATAACAAACCCAATTGGAATGGTGATTAACAATTTCGAGCCATTATTCATTACATCACCCACACAGTCAAGCTTATTCCCAGGCAGTCACCCATATAGATACTGATATGGCATGATGTTGCATTAACTTCACAGTGATTTTAAAGGATTATAATAAACATGAATCCTTTAAAAAACAAAGCAGGTACAATTTTTAAAAAGAATTATTGATTGTCAAAATTTGACGTAAAAATGTGTCCTGCATCAGTTAATGCTGGACATGTCCTTCAACATCAAAATTGAGTTTCCTTCCCTTCCCTTCCCTAGAGAGGAACTAGAATAGACCTTGCTAAGCTTAAAATTGATTGGTTGTCTTGATAGGTCAAACTCAATACTGCCACTGCAAATGTATAGAAAGGGCAAAGGACAAATTTATTAAACATTAAATTTTGAGGAAAACACTAGTCCCACAAATGGTTCCCCATCAGCCACAGAATGATGGTCTCTGGGCCACATACAATCCATGGGATACATGTTTGAGAGCTCTGTTCGGAACCTTATTTCGTGATTTTGTCAAATCGAGCCTCGTCTTTGTGTCATTTATGTTCTTAGCACATATCAAATCAATTTACGAATGAAAATCTCAACATTGGATTCAAATGAATGAATTAGGCTCATGAAATTTTGGATTCAAATTCTTTTCACCTTGCAAATTTGAATTATTTTGAAATTACAAATTTGATTTCAGTTTAGGATTTTTCTGTTGATTCAGATTTTATTGAAATCAACCAATGTAAATCTGGCAAATAATGAAATGACTTTCAAAGATTGAATTCAATAGTGTTGCTTTCTTCTGATAACTGAACTACTTTTTACTGTTGCTGGTACTGTTGTCACAATATTTCAACTGGTTCATTCTACAGCCTTCTTCAAACTAGATTATTCCAGTAACATGCAGTATGTGGATGTTGCCATTCATCACTACCCATATACTTCAAGTGGTTCCAGTTTATTGCCAGGAGTTGGGTGAAAGTTGCTCAACCATTTTCTTTCTGAATAGAGAAAACCACCCTACCCTGAAATCTTTATTAATCTGACTTAGGCCACTAGTTGATATCTGCTGCCTCCTTTAATTTTGTCACTCTCCAGTGCTCATTGTCTATTGTCTGGACCTTTAATCAGAGAAGGTAATGCGTACCTTTCTCTGTCTCTGTCTCCAGATTTAGTTTACATTACCAGACTTTTCTGCCTCCCCATTGGTTTGGTTTGTTTTGTTTTACAGCATATCAACCTCAATGGGTCATTTAATGTCGACAACTTCTTTTTTGGGGGTAGGGGAGGGTAATATTTTTTTTGTCAAAAATCTATTTCTGTTAATATTTTTTTCCTCAAAAATGTATTGCTGGTAATATTTTTTTTCAAAAACGTATTGCTGGTAATGGTTTTTTTTTTTTCTTCAAAAATTTATTTCTGGTAATAATTTTTTACAAAATATTTCTAGTATTAAAACCTATTTTTACACTTTATAATGCTTTTTACCTCAGTTTCGGGGTTAACTATTTGCCCATAGCTGGGACCCTAACAGGTGCTATCACCCCAGGTCAGGGTTGACCTGGGAACACCAGCAATTAAGTGGAGGTTCCACGCTCCTCAAAACCTCCTGATCAGAGGCCTTGCTGTTGGACGTAGTTTATCGTCTTACCCAGGACGCGGATGTAATTTATCGTCATACCTAGGACCCCTCCCCATTGGATGTATTGTGTTACAAAGAAGGAATTCAATTGTTTGAACAAAGGTGGGAGGTTTAATAACTTTATGAATTCACTTTAGCTCTTTATTGTTTATTAACTTTGAATTTAAAGGTGGGATTGGTTTGTTCTTTATATTCCCTACAATAACTGCATGTGCAGTCTTTTGTTATATATTTCGCTTGTGTCTATGAGACAATGGTCTAGTGAGAAAACTGTTGGTTAAGTGCATCTGTTGGTAATGAATTCACACCTTTAGTCATGCAGTGGACATTATATACAATAGTTAAGTGAAAAAAACAAAAGTAGTATCATAAAATCAACTGACTGTAAAGAGTTAACTAATATCAGTTAATTCATCTTATTAAATGATAATACCTTATTACTATTATAGTATTACAGAGTTAAGTACTAAACCTTTGGTGTCTGGGTAAACATTATCCTACCAGATACACAAAGAAGACCTGCTATTTACATTTAATATTTCAGTAATATATAGAGTGCAATGGGTAAATTGTCACCATGTTATATTTTTAATTTCATGTGTGGATGCTATTTTTTATTTTTATTTTATAAATTGCACAGTATAGTAGGGTCAGTTGGGCATCGTCTCTGAGAAAGAGAGAACCATGATGCAATTCACTCCGCCAAAAATTTAGACATGTCATGCTGTACTGCTTGGCATTCATGCTGGAAGCTCCAATATGAACATTTCGGAGTGTTTGGGTGTCAATCTGAGGACAGTGCAGAGGATTCGGAAAGAGTTGGATTAGTCTGATGGTGATTACAAAGGTAAAGCAACTCAGGAAACTCACTCTGATCATTCTGATAAGAAAAGAACTGGATTTGTTGGTGAGGGCCTCAGACTCATCAAGTGCCTTTCAGAGGTAGTGCTTCCCTGGGCCAAGAGTGTAGCTGCTGGAAGACCCTATATTTGGACTCTGCACCATGCCACACAAGCAGGAGATTCCAGTCATGGCTGTCAGACAATTTTTGTGACCACATTGCCCTTTACATCTGGACACCTAACTCTCCAGACTGCCAACCTGTTAATAATTATGTGTGGAGCACAGTTGAGCATGAGACCAACAAAACTCTTTGTAACACCAAAGATGAACTGAAGTCCAGAATTATAGCAACATGCACAAACTTAAACACAGAGACTGTCCAGAAAAGTTGCAGGAGATTTTGAAGTTGTACGGAAACCATGGTTGAAGCCAATGGCGATTTTATTGGATAAGTTTACTCTAGTATTTCGAGATATTTTTGCGTAATTTTTGTAAATCTATCTGTTAAGATGATATGTCAATGTCATTTTCATTTTTGCATAATTTAGCTGACAATTTATCCATCGGCAGACTGGAGAGTTAGGTTATATAGAAAGCTTTGGTTGTCTGGGTAAACGTTAGCCTACCAGATACACAATATCACATGTAAGACCTACTACTTACATTTAATCTTCAAGTATTATTGAGTTAGGCTAAGTAGTAAGACTTTGGTATCTGGGTAAACATTAGTCTACCAGATACTGGATATTACATATAAGATCTGCTATTTACATTTTTAATATTCCAGAATATAGAGTTAGGTTAAGTAGAAAATCTTTAGTGCCTCAAGGTAAATATTGTCTACCAAATACTGAAAATTACATATAACATTCACTATTTACATTTAATATTCCAGCATTATTGAGTGAGACTAAATAGCAAGCCTTAAGTGTTTGGGTAAACATTAGCCTACCAGATACATAACACATATAAGACCCTTTATTTACATTTAATATTCCAGTATTATTGACTTGGGCTAAGTACAAAACCTTTGGTGGCTGGGTAAATATTAGTCCCATCAACATCCAAAATGTTTCGATTTAAGGTCATGAATTAACATGTTCTCTCATCTTCAATGACATTGTATACTGTTTCGACAATATTTAGCCTGACTTCTTCATCTTTTGTAAGTTTGTGGATTTGTTGCATATCTTCTTTCATTGTAAACTTCTCTAAATGAAAAGTGGAATCTTTTTGCCTGTTTTTTTTTTTTTTTTTTTTTTTTTTTTTACTATCTCGGTCCAGCGTTGTGACTATGGTGGTTCTTGGATGACCTCTGAACTTTTTGAAGTCAGTCTTTTCAAAGTAAAACCTTATGACTTCGTTAGCTGGGCATTCTGGATCCATTTGTAAAATATGTCCAAGAAGTTTCCATCTTGCTTTCAAAATGAACAAAGACAAATGAAATTCTTGACATCTGCTGTACAAGTTCTTGTTGGAGATATTATGAGGGTACTTTCTTTCTTTATCAGAATTCGCAGTTGTCGCCCGTGGAAACTGTCTAGCTCCTGCTCTTCTTTCTTTCTAAGGCCCCAAGTTCCGCAGCTTCTCAGTATACATTGTCTTAAATAAGTAGTTTTTTCGTAGCAGTAACTGGTGCTGCCATTACCTACTCCGCCAAACAGTCCGCCTTTGTCTAATATGATACCTCAAAAGAACAGTTTCAGGAGAGGACGACTGTCAGAACAGAAAATCTATTATTCAATTAATGTTGGAAATTCAATAATTCTTTATACAGAGTAGCATTGGTAACAATCAACAGCAGAGTGTGTATTGTGTGCAATGCATTCTGTAAGACAAGTTTCTTAATGACTAATAAACAGACATTGTGATTTAAGGGCAAAGGTTACTGTCTGTTTTATAATTCCATAATACTATTCATGCTGCACAGTGCCTTGAGGTTGGTCCAGTTAGGGGAAATTCCACTGCTAGGTTGTTATGGTGAAACACACCTAGTCTATAGATAATAGACTCTCTCATCTAATATAAGTAGGAGTCAGTGAGGGTCGACGGGAGTCGAATACGAAAGTAGTCAGATACCACAACTAGATTACTCTGCGTAATACTTATTATAACAAGTTCCTAACGTTTTTGTACGTTGAACCTATTTAGGACCGAATTTAGTCCAAATACAGTTTCCACTGAGGAAATAACTCTACAACATAGGTAAAAAGTTTCTCACATTCATTGACATAAATAGCACCCCCAAAGGCATGAATGAATGCAAATATGGCAAGAATTGAACATAAAAACAAAACTGCTCTCATTTACCCATCACAGAGAACCCTCCATGACTCCCATTAGAATGTCTGATGCTCAACTCCACGAGATCGCCTCTCTGTGCCTGCTTGGTCACACACTGTGCGCTGACCTAAGATGGAACAAATACATTGAATCAATAGCTTCATCTACCGCAAGGAAAGTTGGTTCTGTGTGTTGAGTTTTTCTTGCTGGAGTCCATCCTTCAAATCTATAAATTAACCATTCGCCCTTGCATGGAATACTGCTGCCATATATGGTCTGGAGCCCCTGCTGTTCATCTCAAGGTCCTCAACAAAATCCAGAGACTCATATGCAATGTGATTGGCCCTGATCTGGCATCTCGTCTACAGTCATTTTCTCGCAGACATTTCGTTACTTCCCTTTGTTTTTTCTACAAGTACTTTCACGGTAACTGCTCTGACAAGCTATTTTTGCAGGTTCCCAAACTGCATGAATTTAATTGTGTTACTAGGTTGGCATCTCAGTCCCACCCTTTCACTGTTGAAACAGTTAAATGTAGCTGTCTCTTCTACTCCAATAGCTTCATGTCTCGCACTTCCCGTCTGTTCAACTCCCTTCCTCTTACTTGCTTCCCTGATAGTTATAATCTTCAGATGTTCAAATGTAATGTCAATCAAAGATCTGATGCCTAGATCTAATTCCCTGTCCTCTTTACCCTTTCCTCAACCATGTCTCTTTACTCTTGCTCCCACTCTCGGTAACCCCTTGGGTGCTAGTGGAACTTTTGTCTTGCTTGGTATGAAATGCTTTAAAAAAAAAAAAACTGACTGAAGCACTGCATCACCGTTTGTGGTATTATATCTGGATAAGTAAAAGTGAATGAAAAGTGAGAATGATTTAATTGAAGTTGATGTCAAAGTGGCTCTAAAATCATCACTGATTCTCTCAAGTGGTACAGTAACCTTGATGAAATGGTAATATTATCTGTTTCCTTATATAGAAACATTTGGCATTCATTGACTGATCAGCCAGTTCTATTCAAGTTGTCCTTTTCCTCACTCCCTGGTCAGGGGGCTGAGATCAAAGTATAGTATCTGCTCTCGGGCGTACAAACTATATTTGATCTCTCAATTGTGTCTCTTCAGACAGAGCGTAACTCAGTTGTGTCTCTGTCTGTGGAGAGAGCACAACTGGAAAAAATATTGAGCTGTGCCCAATTGTGGAGAACAGTTTCTCATGGCAGTACCTCTCTCATTGCACTAAAGAGGTGTGATCGGTAGTAATAGTGATGACTACAATCAACGGTTGCAGGAGCTGGGCTATTTTTGGACTTGGCCCAGGTTTGTACACTCAGGCTCCCCATATTAAACTGCCCTTGTGTCACATTCTGACAGTGTGGAGTAGCAAGTAAATACTAAGTGTGATATCTGTTTGCCTCTTCTCTAGTGGTAATGATAATATTTGCTATTTCCCTACAAGGAAACATTTGGTATTAATTGACCGAACAGCCAGTGCTACTTGTGTTGTGCTTTTCTTCACTCTTTGGCAATTGAGCCATTTAACAAGATTTGAAGAAATATGGTTCTCACAAAGACCTACAGGCTGCATTCATTCAAAGCCATTTCTAATCATTGTGGCTTCCCTCTGTCTTTTCTACAAATATTTTCATGGCAGTTGTTCTAATAAGCTTTTCTTCTTTATACCTTGACTGCATGAATTTGAGTGGTTAGAACGTTCCCTTTCTGACCATGAGACCCGGATTCGAATCTCACCAGGGCTGATTTGTCAGGTAGGTGACTTCTTGATGTTATCGGTCTGGAGAGGAGGCAATCACAGCATGCGGCACCTTTGGAAAGTGTCTGGAAACCATACCACAGGTTGACCCAAGCCTTGTGAGTGAAACTGGGTAGATGGAATTCTGGGGACCGTTGGTGGTTGTGCTAGCACAAATTCACAAATCATTGTGATCGAGGCTTTGAGTATGCTCGACTTGTTCAGACTGCTGGTCATGCTAGATAACACGCTCTCTCCCAGAAACTGTAACTAAGATCTGCTCAGCATAGTTGTAGTATAAACTACAGGTGGGTTGTGTGGGTTTTGAACGAACACAAATTTGCCTGAGCAGGCGTCTGCGATGTGGATTAGCTAGCTGCCCTAGTAGACTGGCATGCTTGGATCTAAATGGCCGCACTATTTATAACTTTACTAGATTGGCAATTAGGTCACACTGTTTTATGAACGGAGGCATAACGTCCACATCGCTAGTGATCACTCCAAACACTTTCGTAAACACGATTAGACTCCTTCAACTCTTTCTAAATCTTCTGCACAGTCCTCGGATTGACACCCAAACACTCTGAAATGTGCGTATTGGAGCTTCTGGCACGAATGCCAAGCAGTACAGCATGCCATTTTCAAATTTCTGTTGGAGTGAATTGCATCATGGTGCCCTTAGTACGAAGTAGGAGGCACAATTCATGAGGATATATAGGAAAGACATATGGTTAACTCTTGGCTGGAACAGAATTCAAGAAAACTCAGAGGTGCTGATGAAGGCAGTCTTGAAGCAGCTAAGATATTTAGTTAATAGGAAACTGAGGGAAGATAATGATTTTTTTTAACTAAAATTTTAATGAAAAATAGAGGAAAAAAAAAACAGTTGAAAGTGTTCAAGAAAACACAAAATCATATTTTAGCAAACCAATCTTGGTGGAGAACTTTAGTCAGCTTTTTACTGATTGCCTACTAGTGAATCACTCACATTGCACCTCTGTTCTAGTTTATGTTGGTGTGCACCAAAAACTAGGAAAGGTCCCCTGCATGTTCTCAACAGAACAAAAGATAAACACTTACATCATGTTGACAAATGATAACACAAGCCCTGTTTCCAGTATTAAAAAAATATGTGTTTTTATTCAGGGATTCAATTGCTCAGTCTGAGTGGCTAGGTACATGACACTTGGGACAACTTCTGTTATGTCAGACTCGTAGATCAGCCCTTCCCCCTACAAAACTCCTTACCCATCTACACATCCTGACATATGCCTGACAATATGAACAGCTGACATTGGAACAGCGTGAAGAACAGTCTGTCCCCTTTCAAGAGCAAGACAGATCTGACTCTGTCAATCCCAATTCTGATTGTTAATATAGACCAGTGGTTGGATATGCTACATATCCGGTTTTGTAGTCACTTGACCCCAGATGCTTTCTTTCACTGATTTGTTCTTTGTCACAAAAACAGAAGAATAAAGACCCCATCTGCTAGCCATAAAACAGAAATACTTGAGAACAAGATTAGATCACATTTTTCTCTTCTTTCAGGGTGTCATATAGGTAGTTTGGCTAGAAAGAATTGGCTTTTTTCCAAAAATATTTTCAGATTACTATAAATGTTAAGTCTTCCAGTTTGCAATATAAATCCATTGTAAATTGATACCCCTATGGCAGTTAAAAAAAATATATGCAGATACTCACCCTTTCCAAGTAGCTGTGAAATCACATTTAATCTTTTATTTCTCAAAACATTTTTTATATATTATCAATTATGCACTCCAGATTAGGAATGTAAAAAAATTAAATTTTTTAAAAAAATTTTTAAGAAATCATGCTATGAGCAATTTCTTTTATTTCTGTAGGGACTCAATTCACAGTTAATTTACATAGCAGTTAGGATCCCAGACCCCCCCCCCCCATGTTAACTTTTATAAAATTTAATCTAAAAAAAAAATTATATTCTAATCTGGTGTGCTTAATTTATAGTAATCTTAAAAAAATCTAAAAAGATTGATTATTTCTAGTTGCAGTGCTGAATCTAAAAAAACTACCCCAATTTCTTATAAAAGCCCACTCCAGTTTCTTATACAAATTTGCCCCAATTGCTTATAAAAATTCACCTCAGTTTTTTTATAAATATCCACTCTCAATTTTCTACAAAAAGCTACCCCAATTTTTTTATAAATATACTGCAGAATTAATTATCAGCCTTTAAAAAAAAAAATCATAGTTTAAAAGAGTATTTTTTGAAATTGGCAACTCCTTAAAATTAAAAATTAGCAACACCTTAAAATTAAAAATTAGCAACACCGTAAAATAAAAAAATTAATTAGCAACACCGTAAAATAAAAAATTAGCAACACCGTAAAATTAAAAATTAGCAACACCTTAAAATTAAAACTGGTAATCCCTTACACATGAAAAAGATACTAGGCAACAGAAAATGACTCCACTATCTTTTGCAAAAATGGATTGCAATTCACAGATAAGGAAAGGATTATGTGGAGAACCATAAGCACCATGTCCTGAAGGTACATAACATTTAAGTATATGTTAAATAGCAAGGTTGACTGGGCTGCCTAGCTTTTACTAGCAGCCAGTCTTGGTGGAAAACAACTAGAAATTCCAAACCATGGAGAAAGCAATTAGAATCCACTCTGCTATCTTTCCCAAGAATTCACAGCAATTCATTGATAATAAAGAAAAAGAAATCATCTATGTCCTGAAGGGATTTGTCATTCAAGTAAAAAAAAAATTAACAAGATATATTATTGGTGTATACGATTAGGATCAGAAGGGTTAAAGCAGGTGTTTGCATTTGATTTGTACACTGCAATTTACAGTAATAAATAAATGTACGTTCTGAAATTTACATCTCAATGTAAATTTCAGAACGTGCATTTATTTATTACTGTAAATTGCAGTGTACAAATCAAGTTTTAAGCCTAAAAAAGACTTCTTGGGCCGTTTTTCAAGGCTAAAAAAGTCTTTTTGGGCCACATTTTCAAGCATAAAAAGTTAAGTTTTGGGTCACTGGTAGCATATTATATGTCTGCTGGGTGTCAACATATAGAGTAAGTGTAAGCCTAACTCAGAATTTTGAGCTAAGTATCTTAAGATTAATTTGTATACCACAATTTACAGTAATATATATTCTTTTTTTTTTTTAAATTTTATTAGTAATGCCACTAAAACACAAGGAATTACAGGGTACAGAAGAATTAGAAACAAACATTAATGATGAACAGAAAGAGAAGAGAGTAATCAGGTGGATAGTAGATGGGGACTGACATTACATTTCAATTTTGGTCGATTAAAGTTGCCTGTAAAGCATGGAGCTGGAAGAGAGTTCCACGAATGAGAAGTGCAAGAGAAGAAACTGTTAACATAGAATTTAAAGTTACATCAAGTGCTGCACTTAAATTCAAACTCGAGGTACCATAGCAAAGAGCTTGTTCAAACAATTACCATGAAATTATTTATAGAAAAGACATAGAAGCAACTTTAAACCGGTGGAAAAGTGTCTGGAGCTGAGCCACCAGATCATGACCTATAATATTGCTGATTCTTCTTTAGATCTTATCAAGGAGCTCAAGGTAAATAGCAGGGGTACTGGACCATATGTGGCAGTAAAATTCTAAGCATGGATGAATGGTAGACTAACAGATATGCAAGATAGATTCTGCAGAGAAAATTTGTCATGCCTTATGTAGTGAACCAACTTTCTTAGTGGCAGACCTAACAATGGATTCAATATAGCCTTTCCACTTCATATCAGCAGAGAACATGAGCCCAAGAAGGCACAATGAGTCACTTTGGAAGGCAGCAAGGAGTCTCTCATATGATTAATGGAGAGAAGTTTTGTTTTAGAGGTGTTAAAATTAACAAGCCATCTTTTGCCCCAGTTAACTACTGACCTGAGGTTGTTTTGGACATTGGCTTCCATTTTGACCTTGTCAGACTGATAAACCTTACTATCAAGGCAGGAGTAAATTGTGTTGTCAGTGTAGATAGCAAGTTAAGAGCTGATATCATCAGGAAGGTCATTAGTCAAAATTAAAAATAGATTAGAACTAAAGATGTTGCCGTGGGCGACACCTGTGTTAGTATTTAAGGATCTAGATGAGTGGCCATTTAAGATAACTCTCATTTCACGATTTGACAGGAAAAACTGGATTACTTCAAAAAATGTTTGGAGACACCGTAACATTTCAACCTGTGGAGAAGACATGAACGCAAACCCTGTCAAAGGCTTTCGAGATGTCCAATGTACCAGCCCAGGCTTCGTTGTTTTCATCTAGAGTATCATAAACTCTTTCTGGAAATATCATCAGTGCATCAGCAGGACCTGGAGAAATGAAAGCCATTTTGCTTGTCTGAGAAAAGGCCATAAGAGATGATGGACCAATTCAGAATTGATTAGGGCCTCTTGGAGTTTTCTAAAATGAGGTAGAAGGCTAATAGTCCAATAGCTGGACGGGTCAGATTGCTCATCAGAGTTATAAAAAAAACTGGAACAACAGATGACGAATTCCAGCAGGCAGGAAAGCAGGAGACAGCGAGGCATTTATTATACAGTTTAGAGAGAACAGGAGCCAGTTCGGGAACCTACTTAATGACTGTTACAGGGATATTATCAGGTCCACATGCTTTGTGGAGATCTAGTCTAGAGATGATATGCATATAACCCCTTCCACGGTTTCTGCTATCACTCAGTAGAGTCTCAGTTCTAGGAGGGAATTTTGAGAATTTACAGGCAAAGCATTTAGCTTCATCAGCAGAGAGTGATAACACCTCATATTGATTGAAGAAGAGATGAATAGAGACCTTACACTTATTTAATGCCCTATTACAGAGACACCAATAATCACAAGAGCCAAAGATTTTAGAGGCTTTATGGTGCCTCATTCTCTTGGCAAACAGGGACTTAACTCCTTCGAGGACTTGCTTACATGTATTGCAAGCAGTAATGAATAGACACCTGTTGTGTTGAGAGCCGTCACGCTGGTATAGTTGAAAATAGTGGTTCCTGTGTACTATAGCATTTGAGCATGCTGATGCGAACTATAGAGATGATTGAGGTTTCACCTGGTATTTCCGAGAAGGGATAAAAGCGTCCGTGCCAGCTTTGACTCAAGAAGAAACCTTTGTGGCACATTTTTCAATTGTTTGTAAAAAAAATCATTCATTTTACTTACAGGAAGCCCCTGGTGATCTGTGCTTCTGATATCCGTATCCAATGTGACATGGGAGGAGTAGGAGGAAGTGAGGAATCCCAGCCCCTACGTCCACGCCCACCTCGAGTAAGAACAGCACCACATCTAAGAATTAATTCTGCAACAAGGGAAGCAACTCTAGCCAAAATTTTTGCTGTGTGTCAGGTAAAAAATTATTTTTTGTCCCTTTTTCAGGATTTTCATTGCCATTTGTTTTTATTCAAATTAAATATTTTCTGTAACATTTTTTAATTTCCTTATACTATTTTTTTAATTTCTTTATACTATTTTTTAATTTTCTTATACTATTTTTTTTAATTTCTTTATACTATTTTTTAATTTTCTTATACTATTTTTTTTAATTTCTTTATACTATTTTTTAATTTTCTTATACTATTTTTTTAATTTCTTTATACTATTTTTTTAATTTCCTAATACTATTTTTTAAATTTCCTTATACTATTTTTTTAATTTCCTTATACTATTTTTTTAAAGAAATATACAGTCTACATAAATATAAGATTTAAAAAAAAATGATTAACCACAAATATAGTGATAAACATTTTGTGGTAATGTTTAACCTTCATGACAGCAAAAAAACAGTTTGTCAAAAGGACAGTTATTCCCTTGACACCGCTATGACTGCATACATTTTTGACCCCCTCGGCAATGTTTATTTACAAGACTATAAAAAATATATAAACCAAGTACAATGCAATATTTATTATTTACCATTTTATAATGACTTATTATTTACCATTTTATAAAGAAATAAAGTTTAAAAGTTTTTTCATTGAAAAATTTATAAAAATCTACAAAATTTTCAAGAAATTATGTTCTTTGAAATAATTATGAAAAATTGCATTCAATTTGAATTTTATAAAATGATAAATAATACGGATTTCATTATAGTTGTTTCACATATTTTTATGATTCAGTAAATTTTTATAAATTTATGAATAAAAAATTGTTTTCATGTTTATTTCTTTTATAAATTGGTAAATGATAAATATTGCATTTTAGTAATTGGTTCACATTCCTAGAATGTTCTGAATATAAAATTATTCTTGTAAATAAACAATTGAATAGTGTTTAATATTTTTGTTGTAAATTCTCAAAGAACAAAGAAAATGTATAAATTAACTTTCATATGCTTGGGTTTTATTAAAATTCTAATCACCACTTTTTAAAACAATAAACAATGCTGAGAAGGTAGTACAAAATAATAGTGGTTTCAATGGAAAATATATATATATATATATATATATATATATATATATATATATATATATATATATAAAATATGATATAATATATAATTTATTATCAGAGATTAAAACAAAAACATTAAAAATCACTACACAATAGCAATCATGTTTTCAACATTATAAATGTGTCTCCTCAGGCGATGGCAAATTACTGGTGAGTGAATGATTAAATTCAAAAGCAGAACACTTCCTCTCTTATTTTTTTTTTTTTTTTTTTTTTTTTGAAAGAGTAAGAGTAGATGAAAAAAAAAAAGAATTAAAATGAGGCTTGTGGGTTTACCGTGATTAACCAATCAAATGTGAGGCCTATGCTAAAATCCAAATCTACTGAAAAAAAATTATATAGGTCATGACATGAAGTTGTCTACATAGAAATCCTAGACAATTTCGTTTGATGACTGATAGGAATGATTACATTATTTCGTAAAATATAGAGAAGTTTTAGCTCTACTTTATATTGAGCCCTCTTAAGTTAAATGTTATAGACAGTGGAATTATACTCCATTTGTTTTTATCTTTACCCTGATTTTTATATATATGAAAAATTAATTTCGGTTGAGCTCTGTTGGTTTGAGGTGTGAGTTTGTAAACAGTGACTATTTAAGCTAATATTGCACGACTCTTCGGCAGAATTGAGTCACTGTCAGTCACTGTGTGTTTATCTAAATCTGAAAATAAACGCGCTAAAATTCACCTTCATCGCTGCCGTGTGCAGACGGCTTAGTGGTAGAAGTTCCGACTGACGCCAGTTCAGTCGGGTTTCGATCCTAGCTAGAGGCAACCGGACGTCTAGCCACACTGATGAGCTGTGAAACAGCAAAACAGTCTGTCTGTGGATGACAAAAATATATATATATATATATATATATATATATATATATATATAATACAAATATGAAATTTGTCATTTAGCTGATTGATGTTACTTCAGCATCCCATCTCCAGAGTTTTGTAGATGGACTCTCCAGATCTTGCTCCATCCACTCGTCAGGAGGTATCAGCAATTGACTGTTTATATTTCTTATTTGCACTTTTTATTGGTGCAAGGTTGATTTTTTTTTTTTTGTTTTTTTTTTTGTTTTTTTCATTGTGTGTTTGTCTGTGTGCATTTGTGCATGTGCACACTCATGCACCCATCTGCATATATATATATATTCTTAAAGACCAACAAGTGTCCTTTAAGGATTTTTTTGTTCATTTTTTTTTTTTTTCAGTATTTCAAACCAATTTCCTAATTTCTGGGAAATATTTAAATAGAAATTGTCCAATGTCTGAGGACTTTCAGCTTTCAGGAGCCATTATGAAAGGGTTGTTTTTTTTTTATTCTGTGTTTTTTTTTTTCTTTACCCTGAATGTGAATATGAAAATCCTTCTGATGATTTGTAAAATATCACAAATGAAGAATGACAATTTCAAATTTGCAAACTTTCTCTGTTCATCTGTTAGAAATTGAGATTATTCCATTTTTTCAAGATGCAAAACATTGTAATATCCTTCCTTGGCTTAATCATCTCACATTTGTGTGGGATTTTTTTTTTTAATCATTTCAACAAAGCAAGGCAATAAAGCTACTAAGACGCAAGAGGTTACTATTAAAGTGAGAGAGAACAATAAAAGAACTGGAAGACTGAAGACAACAGTAGTGTCTTGTATATAATTTGATTATATTAATTTTAATGATTGACTTTTCCAAATTATGAATAATCCTTCTCAGATGAGGAGGAAATTCTATCAGAAATGAACTGCAGACAATGTCTGACGTAATTTCCTCCTAATCAGCATGAACTGTCTGTCATTTTTAATAGTATTTGCCTTAAATAACATTTGCTGCTGCCTAAATACACAATATATATATATATATATATATATATATATATATATATATATATATATATATATATATATATATATATATATGTTTTTGTCATCCACAGACAGTTTCGCTGTTTCACAGCTCATCAGTGTGGCTAGACGTCCGGTTGCCTCTAGCTAGGATCGAAACTCGACTGAATTTGCGTCAGTCCGAACTTCTCCCACTAAGCCGTCAGCGTACGCTACGGGATGAAGGTGAATTTTAACGTGTTTATTTTTAGATTCGGATAAACACACAGTGACTGAGAGTGACTCAATTCTGTCAAAGAGTCATGCAGTATTAGCTTAAATAGTCACTGTTTACAAATTCACACCTCAAACCAGAGGGCTCAACCGAAATTAATTTTTCAGGAGCTAATATTTTTGTCATCCACAGATATGCGTGTGTGTGTGTGTGCATAGTGGAGTAATGGAAAGCAGCTTACATTGAAGAATAGGAGAGCCGAGTTCGAATTCGAATCAGATCCATTACATTCACTTAAGAGGTAGCGAATTAGACTCGATATATAATTTCTATTACTTGTATATCCTTGCTTGAACCGGCTTCTAATGCTCTTGATGGAGCGACTTGGGGATAGTAGTCATGGCTCGTGGGGGCACAGTCCTATGGATAAGGGAAACTCGGAATATGTGATTGAGCGGTGCTATATTGAGTCTAATTCGTTACCTCTTCGTCACCGAGGCACATTGGTACAGTTGGTATGACGTTTGCTTGATATCGCAACTGTCCAGGTTTCAATTCTTGGTAGTGGATGCGCACTGCTGATGAGTCCCAAATATAGGACGAAACGGCCATCCTGTGCTTTCTTCATTCTGTTGGGGTTTCTTCCAGATTCATTGAATTACTTAATTATGATATATATATATATATATATATGTGTGTATGTGTGTGAGACAGTATTCAATCTTATAATATCTAAACAATTAAGAGATTATTATTCCTAGTACATCAGAAAACACTTTTAGCTATTTACTGTAAATGAATGGAAATCTTGATTGAAATAATTTTTGTCTTTTCTTGCAGTATGTGGGTATTCGATTGCAAAATATAACCGTAATTCTTATTAAGACGCTCCTCCCCCAATGCATGTTACATGTCACAGGTCAGGAGGTTGGCATGGATATCACCATCAATGAATCAAGGTGAGTCTGTGAGATTCAAGTTTTTTGTTTTTTTGTTCTAAAAAATGAATGCAAGTCTCTATTTTCAACTGATCTAATGTTACTTTTGCAACGTGATGACAGTAATTATCATTCAACAAAATGACAATATTTCTGTCCCAGAAACTGGGCAGTGTTTTTATTTTTAATCTTGGATGCTATATTTCAAGATAGTCTACATATTTTATTATTTGGCTATTACGGAGGTGTGGGGTCACTCCCATCATACCAGCAGGAATAGCCTCGTGTTCACAAGAATAAAAACATACACAGAAATAATACTAAAAGCAAGTTAAATTGTAAATTAAAATCATACAATTTTGTTTATTTTTGTGTACTAGTGTGTGTGTGTGTGTTTTAGTCACAAGTGTTTTACAATCACATGTGATAAAAGGGAGAAGTCACTTCACATTCGTCCTGGGTACAACGTTAAACTGCATCCAACAGCAAGGCCTCTGATCAGGAGGTTTTGAGGAAGCGTGGAACCACCTCTTAATTGCTGGTGTTCCCAGGTCCACCCTGACCCGGGGTGGTAGCACCTGTTGGGGTCCCAGCTATGGGAAAATAGTGAACTTCCAGGTCTTTTCCAACACATTGAAACAATGATGTTGCCAACTACACTTTTTTGAAACAATGATGTTGCCAGCTCTACGTTTTTGAAACAATGACGTTGCCAGCTCTACGTTTTTTGAAACAATGATGTTGCCAGATATACGTTTTTTGAAACAATGATGTTGCCAGCTATACGTTTTTTGAAACAATGATGTTGCCAGCTATACGTTTCTGAAACAATGATGTTGCCAGCTATACGTTTTTTGAAACAATGATGTTGCCAGCTATACGTTTTTTGAAACAATGATGTTGCCAGCTCTACGTTTTTTGAAACAATGATGTTGCCAGCTATACGTTTTTGATATATTTAGTAAATACTGGATCTGGCATTAAATAACCCATAGTGGTTGATATGCCATAAAACCCCAAACAACCAAACCATCACTTCACATTATAACAAGCAGTGTCCCAAAGAGAGGAGATGGGCGTCTTGACTTTCCAGTGGTCAGTGGCAAATAAAATGAATTCAGCGTCTTTTGTCGCAAAGTCTGTTTTCAGCCAGGGAATGTCTCGGTTGTATTCTGGGATAACTTTCAATATTTTGTTTTATTTATTTTAAACAAATTTTTAATGCTGTTTTCTTTTATTTTTATTTATAATATTCATTATTATTGTTATTTTATATTTTTAGTTTTATTTATTAATAATAATATTCTTACAAAGGAAACTATGATTTGTCAAATTATTTCTTCTAAGAATGAAAATTTTTTTTACGGTGATTAAGCCTAAAATTTAAGAATGAACTAAAGAAAACCGGAAAGAAAAAAATTTTATATAATAAAACTAGTGTCCTGGGTATGATGATAAACTATATTCAGCAACAAGGCTGCTGATCAAGAGGTTTTGAGAAGTATGCTATTTTTCCCAGACCCAACCTGGCCCAGGATGGTAGTACTTGATAGGATCCCAGCAAATAGTTAACCCCCAAACTAGGGTCAAAACACTATAAATGTGTAAAAATAGTAGCAGTACATTTTTGAAAAAAATTATTACCAGCAATATATTAGGTTGGTGCAAAAATAATGTCGTTTTCTCACATGAAGTTGAACGTCAAAAAATGACATTATTTTTGCACCAACCTAATATTTAAAATAATAAAAATAAAAAATTATTACCAGCAAAACGTTTTTGAAAGAAAAAAAAACATTACCAGCAAAACGTTTTTGAAAGAAAAAAAAACATTACCAGCAAAACGTTTTTGAAAGAAAAAAAAACATTACCAGCAAAACGTTTTTGAAAGAAAAAAAAACATTACCAGCAACACGTTTTTGAAAGAAGAAAAACAAAACATTATTACCAGCAACATGTTTTTGAAAGAAAAAAAAACATTATTATCAACATGTTTTTGAAAGAAAAAAAAACATTTTTACCAGCTATACGTTTTTGGAAAGAAAAACAATTATTACCAGAAACACATTTTTAAAAAAAAAAAAATACTACCTGCAACAGAAATATTGTCAGCAACGCATTGAGGTTTTGATATGCCATAAACCAAACCAAACCAAACAAAATAAAACCATTCTTTCTCCACTTCTTAAATTTAATCCATTTTGCTTACAAGATTTTAATTCTTTTTCTAAAGAATTTCTTTAAAGAATAAATTTACTGAAGATAATTTCACCTTAATCCAGATTATTGCCTGTAAGGGAGTGCATTAGCTCCTTCTAAAATGGGTATTCATGGGGGAGAGGTTGGGTAAATTGGAAGGATGCAAAAATGTCTTTCCATCTTCAACTGATTCAATTTTAGTTGTGTTATTTTTGAAGCAGATGATCAGGTATTCCCACAAAGTCATTGGATCCAACCAATGCTTTTATCTACTGAGCCACGTGCCTTGGACAGCTCTTTGGCCCAGTGGATAAAAGCGTTGGCTGGATCCAGTGACTTGACTCAAAGAGTTGTGAGGTCAATACCTGGCTACTGCAGTGGTATGCAAAAACTTGGAGAGTCGATTTAAAGGGAAGAGGCATGGTATGTTGAACTAGAACAATCTACCCCAGTTGCTGAAATAAAGGCTTCTGTTTAAAATTCCAATCACCTGAAGACGGTCAGAGCGTACAACTGATGAAATGGGAATATGGCAATAAAGATGAGGAACAGTCCGAACAATGTAAATAAAGTATATACCTCGTCTCAGAAATATAGACAGATATTGGAGGAAAGATGGCTTAGAAAATTTTATACCTACAGGAGAGATTGAAGGGTCAGAGGAAAACAACACAATCTACCTACTGAGCTTGGGTATGGGAGAGAGGGCAAAAAGAGAAAAGTGATTAAGAGCTACAAAGGACAGGAAATTGTGGAGAGCCATGATCGTTAATGTTCTGAAGTGACATGGTACATAGAAGTAAAAGAGAGTGTAAAAACTGTATGTACTGATTATTGTCCCAAGCACTTTTAATTCATTGGCTAATTTTAACCTTAATATTAAATTAATTCAAATAATAATGTCATTCTATGAAGATCTAATTGTAGATGTTTAAAGATAATAGAAGTACTTTGTATAAACAGTTTAAGCTAACCTTCTTTGAAACAGGTGGGAATGTACAGTATTTACATTAGTCGGACTATTGTCCTCATCTTTGTCGCCATATTTGTCACAACGTTTTGGCCATTGTACGCTCCGGCCTTCTTCAGGTGGTTGGAATTTCGAACCGAACCCTTTATTTCAATCACTGGGGTAGATCACTGTTCTATTTCCACGAGCCATGTTTGATGGATGTCAGTTATCTCCTGCTAATTTTTCCTCTGAAAGTTCTCTACTGCCTTAACCGGGTATTGAACTCGCACTCTTTGGGTCTGTCACTGGATCTAACCAACGCCTTTATCCACTGTGCCATGTGACAAATATGGCAGACAGGATGAGGACAATAGTCCGACTAATGTAAATAGTGTACATAATACTTCATCTCAGAAATATAGACAGATACTGAAAGGCCGAAACGTTGCGATAAATATGGCGACAAAGATGAGGACAATAGTCCGACTAATGTAAATAGTGTACATAATACCTCATCTCAGAAATATAGACAGACTCAGGTTGGAATGTGTTAGGGGTGTTTTAAAGGCACCCCACCACAGAATTGCTATCATTCCCATCCAGGTTGGCTTAGAATTATTACTACTATAAAACACAACTTAGAACATAAACACAGAGAAATATATTAACAATTAAACTGCTTAAAAATGGTAAATAAATAAGTTTGAGCTCGATCATGCCAGTTTTCTTGCTGCTGTTACAGTGCAAACATGTCCGCTCTGCTGACAGTGTACACCAAGGACGAATAAAGAGTAGTATTCTGATTTCTCTGTTTGGAACTTTTGTCAGGGGCTGAAATTCATCAGAGGCTTTTAATACAATATGGCAACAATGTACTACCATGTAGAAGTGTGTATGAATGGATCATGAATTTTAAGTGGCCGGACAATGGAGACACAGGAAGAAGGAGCAGGACACCCGACAACCTCCACCACCGACAAAAAGATTACGAAGCTCGAGAGATGATAATGGTGAACCAGCAAGTTATCAACAATGAGCTAGCATGAAATATGCAGATTTGGATCAGTGCATTTTCTTCCTCTCTGGTGCTACACTGCTAGTGGAGCGGCCATGTTTACACTGTAACAGCAGCAAGAAAACTGGCACAATCAAGCTCAAACACTGATCGCATGACCACAATAGTACAAACTATAAACACGAATGAGTAGATGGCAGTCTGACAAACCTAAAGGTATTTTATGGCAAAAGTGCAGATAATTTTTGTCTTACTCTTGTATATACAGTGATTTCTTTTCTTTTCACTTCTATATCAATATTTCAGTTTTCAAGCCCTGCTGAATATAAGTGGTGTTGTTTGTCGAGCCTTACGCAGTATAACTGAGGTAAGTTTTTCTGTTTCTTATCTTATATCATCTGTCAAACGCTCTTAATAAAAATTGTTTCTTGCTGTCCTGCACCCCTTCTGTATACAGTAGTCCTTCCTCTGTTACTAACGGTTTCATTTTTTATGGCTTCAATTATTTATGGTCAATTCCAGAAATGTCAATATATATGGTCAATTTTTATGGTTTTAATTATTTATGGTCAATTCCAGAAATGTCAATATATATGGTCAATTTTTATGGTTTTAATTATTTATGGTCAATTCCAGAAACATCAATATACATGGTCAATTTTTATGGTTTTAATTATTTATGGTCAATTCCAGAAATAGACAATTTTGATTTATAACTAGTTTTAAACCATTTTCCTATTTGAAATTTCTGATGTATCTTAATTCTTCAGTTAATGATTCAATAAACTCATGGTGAGTTTAAAATCAATAACATATCCATAGAAATTCCATTATCACATCATTAAATAATTGAGCTTAACAACTTTAACAAAATATTGCAATAGCAATCATAAATATTAACTAGCCTGGAAGTTGCTCTTTGGGTAGACTTTAGGCTAGTTCCTGAAGAGGGCTTTTTGACCATCAGCCTTTTACCTTCAGCATCCTATATATGTAAAAGTTATAAGAATTTAGAAATAATAAAATCATTTTATCTTCATTCAACACCTTAATTCGGCATAATCTTTCTTCGTATACGCAACCGATCTCCATAGTTTGTTTACATTTATTTTGTGTTCAAGTTTTCTTTTCTTTTAAAATCACCATTCTCTATGATCTCTTCACAGAAAGTCACTCTGAATAGACTGTGATATTTCGGATACGTCACGGTACACATGCTAGAAAAAAAAATTTGCACAACATACTGTGACCTGCTTAAATTTTAATGATGGTCTAATTCGACAATATCAATTGCAATTGTGATGAAAAGTGGAATTAAAGTTAACCTTTTAATAAAGAATAGTTTTGTTTTAAAACCTTTCACTCTGTTCAATATCTAAAATTTTTAAGACATTTTTATGTTTATACATTCTTTTTATAGATACAAATATTTAAGTAAATGCTCTGTTTGTTTTTTTTTATAATAAACAGTATTAATAACATTTACTGGCCTGAATGTCCAAGAAATTTTTCATAGAAAATATTTGTCCTCCGACAGGAATCAAACCTGTATCCTATATGG
Source organism: Acanthosepion esculentum (assembly GCA_964036315.1). NCBI lineage: Eukaryota > Metazoa > Mollusca > Cephalopoda > Sepiida > Sepiidae > Acanthosepion > Acanthosepion esculentum. Next base: position 10,132,040 of record OZ038517.1, on the reverse strand, counting down.
AACTATCATATAACCTGACGTGCCTTAACCGATCTACCCACGGAGGATTGTTTGATTAGCAAGGTCGATTTTACTGCTTTTAAACTTCAATCTTCCATGAATCTCTCACGTACATTCATATCTGCTCAAAGCGTATCCAAATGTAAACAAATGACGTCACACATTAGGAAACAGACAAAGTTTGGCAATTATTTTAAGACATTTTTATGTTTATACATTCTTTTTATAGATACAAATATTTAAGTAAATGCTCTGTTTTTTTTTTAATAAACAGTATTAATAACATTTACCAGAGGACGAATATTTCTCAGACATTCAGGCCGGTAAATGTTATTAATACTGTTTATTATAAAAAAAAAAAACAGTGCATTTACTTAAATATTTGTATCTATAAAAAGAATGTATAAACATAACAATGTCTAAAATAATTGTCGGACTTTGTCCATTTCATAATTTAAATTTAACTTTAAATGAGTTTTTTATTTAATTTTTAATCGTGTGTAACTGCAGTAGTTACTACCTGTTACTTCAGATTGTTTATGATTTGCCAAGATAAAAAAAAACAAAAAAAATCGGATGGACAGAAAGAGACACACATAAACTGTGCTTTATTTATATACACTGCATTTCAAATTATTAACCATGTGACATTTTTTTGATTTTGTCCAAAAACTACGGGTCGGAATTTAATGAAATTTTCACAGTATAGTGGGAATAGGTATATAAATTATAATGTTCTGCACAACAGGAAACAAACAGTGGCCATTTGCAATATTAACATGATATAGAAGTGTTCCAAACTATAAATAAGTGTCATTAAAATCGTGCAATTATGGGTCACAAATGTGACTTGACCCCTTCTGAGAAAGATATTATAAAATCTGAACTTTCCAAAGGTAAATCTACATTAAAAATATCCAAAATAATTGGAAGATATCACCAAACTGAAGAAATTTGTTGCAGCTCCTAGAAAGGTACGTAAGAGGGCCGATAAGGGTCACTCGAGGGTTGTTTCATGACATTCTTTGTCACAAATGAAATGTGGAGCTGTAAATAATCCAGGCCTGACCAGTGAAGCAATTTTCAAGGACATCGGAGAAGCAACAGTGTCCAGAAGTAGTCGCTATCATCTTCTGAAAAAGGTCAGGACATCATTGAAACAAGTGACAAAGCCTCAGTTGACAAAAGTACACATACAAATGCATTTGAAATGGGCAACAGAGAACATTGATTTCTCAAAAGTTCTGTTCACAGATAAGAGTCATGCAACACTTGATGGTCCTGATGGTTGGAGCAAAGGTTGGGTCATAAATGGAGGAGATTGTCATCAACGCTTGACATGCCAACAAGGATGCGGAGTTTTTATGATTGGGGCTGTTATTATTGGAGGTATCATGGTTTGTATGTAGAGAGTGCCTGACGGTACGAAAATAACCGCAGTATTGCTGCCATATATGGTCTGGGGACCCTGCTGTTTGCCTCAGGGTTCTTGATAAGATCCAGAGACGGATATGCAATGTGATTGGCCCTGATCTGTCATCTCGTCTACAGTCGCTCTCTCACAGATGCGATGTTGCCTCGCTCTGTCTTTTTTACAAATACTTTCACGGTAATTGCTCCGAGGAGCTGCTTTCGCTTGTCCCTAGGCCTCGTGAATTTAAACCTCCTACGAGGCTGGCATCCTGTTCCCACCCCTACACCGTTGAAACTGTTAGATGTAGACGTATCTTCTACTCCAATAGCTTCATATCTCGCCTATGGAACTCCCTTCCCTATTACTGTTTCCCTGACAAATACAATCTCCAACGGTTTAAGTGTAGCGTCAATCGACATCTCCAGTTGCCTTGATCTATCCACTTCTCTTCTCCACATCCTTTCACCTTTCATTCCTATCTGCTCTCGCTCCAAATCTTCTGTAACCCCCTTGCCTTGATCGACCCACTGTCTTTCTCTTTCTCCACATCCTCTCCTTTACCACTCCTATCTGCTCTTCCTCCAACCCTTCTATAACCCCTTGCGTGATAGTGGCCTCCAGCCTTGCTTGGGGTGATACGCTTAAAAAAAAAAAAGATGCATATATAGCCTTCCTCAAAGAACACCTGCAACATTGTCTAAAAAAGCAAAGCATCACCTTCAGGAGAACCGCCGTATTTATGCAAGATAATGCTCCTTTGCATACAGCACATAAAACTACAGATTACCTGCTGAAATTAGACTTCTCTGGACTTCAGAAGATGAACTGGCCAATTAATTCTCTAGAATTAAACCCAATTGAAAACTTGTGGAGCATTCTGAAGTGATGTGTTTATGAGAATGGACGCCAATTTAGAAGCAAGGATGACTTATGGCAGGAAATAGTCAACATATTTTCTGAATTTACATCAGAGGCGATCCAGAAATTAATATGTTCAATGGACCAGTGCCTTTGCCAAGTCATTTAAATAAAAAAGGGATCACATATCCGACACTAACCAAATCCTTTTTGAACGTTTCACTTTTTTATTTCAATTTAATTTCATCTTAGTTAATGTATCCATAAAAATCTGTAAATAAAGTGTTATTTTCTTTTTTTACCGGGTTTCTTATTACACCTCGCTAATAATTTGACACACTAATAAGTTAAGTAAATTAGGTAAATGACCATAACTGCTATTCGCTTTTCTAGAACTTTACATTTTTTACGGAGTCGGTGTCTATACATGTCATCATTCTCAGATAATTTTGTTAAATTCCAACCGGTAGTTTTTGGATAGGATGGAAAAAAGTGTCATCTCATTAATAATTTGAAACGCAGTGTAGATTTTAAGAAGTAAGGGGGTACAAATGAAAAGATTTGAAATTGACAACTTTTTCCATTCCACTGAAACAGACGTTAAACACGTCTATCTTCCCTTTCTTTCTTTCATTCATTCTTTCATTGAAATCAAGGAGTATCTTTTCACCTCATTCCATGAAATCAAAACAGAATAGCCCATTATTTATAAGGTATTGGCAGGAGATTTTAAACATTTTTATCCTCCCTTATTTCTTTCTAGCCAAATCCCTTATGAAAATTTCTAATAATAATATTTTTACAATAATTCAGAAGATGGTTATTTTATTTATTTTATGGTAATTGGATTTTTGGTGATTGTTTTACTCATTTTCCTTTTGTTTGATAATGTTTATTGCATTCACCATAGCCTCCCTTTGGTTGATAACAAAATATAGTATCTGTTCTTATGAGTTCAATCTGATTCTCAATCTCCATTTCTATCTTCCCTTCTTTCTTTCTTTCTTATTTCTCTCATTTTCTCCCTGAAACCCATGTAATGGTTTTCCCTTCTTACCATGTGATGTGGAATAATCCATTATTTATAAGGGATTGACAGGACATAATGTTTGTGCTAACTAACAAAGGGAGGGACAAGCACAATTATATTCTCATAATTTTAACACTGTTGCTACTGCTACCATACTACTACTAACTCACAAGGTGACCATAACATTAAAGGCTTTTCTCTGGTTGTTATTTTAAGCAGTAAGTGGGTACAAATGAAAAGATCTGAAATCGACAACTTTTTCCATTTCACTGAAACAGCCATTAAATATCTATCTTCCCTTCTTTCTTTCATTTTCTCACTGAAACCAAGTAGCTGCTTTCGTACGTCTTTTGTCTTCTCATGTGATCAAAATGAAACAATCCATTATTTATGAAGTATTATCAGGAGACATTAAACACTTCTTTTGTTCTTTCATTCAAACAGTCTTGTCTTTCCACATGATCAAACCTGAATAGTTCATTATTTATGAGGTATTGGCTGGGCGTAATGGTCGTGCAAACTAACGACGGGAAGGACAAGCACAATTATTATATGATGATGATGATGATGGCCCCAAAGTTTTAGGGTAGTGATGCTAGCAATTTCAAGATATTCCAAAGAAAGGTGTAAAGAGTTTAACCAAAGAATCATGAATGGATCTGTGGAAAGTATGTACATCGTCATTAATGTTTTTGATGTCTTTTTTTTTTTTTTTTTTTTGCTTGCAGGAATCTGATTCCCAGCCTTGCTTAGCTGAACTCTTTATTGGTACCTATCTGGATATGACAGTGACAAAAGATTTGAAAAGTATTAAGGTTCGTTCTGATCTTTGGTTATTATCCTTTATTCTTCAAGTGTTGATCATTCCTGAGCAATTTAGACCAGCAAGATGAATTGATGTTGCCTGGAAAAGAAAATGTATTCTCTTTTTGGTTCTTTATGCCAGCATTTATTTTCTTAGTATTTGTAGTCATATGATCTATTAGTATTTGACTGTAGTCATAAGAATTTGATACAAATTTTCTTATTCTCTGATTCCACAAAGAACAAGAGAGTCATCACCTCAAAATCACGATCTGAGCAGTGAAATCATTAAATCCCTTGACAGTTACTCCACTTTTATCTGGACCAGACATAAAAGCAATATAAAACTGCAATTTCGATTTCCTGGGGCTTCAAACAAAATAAAATAAAATGCTAATAGATCATATGACTACAAATACTAATGAATTATATGACTACAATCAAATACTAATAAAACCAGCATTGTTGACATGGACAAAACAAGTTGAATTTGTGTTTTAAGTTAGAACATGATTCCATTTAAGTACAGAGTTGATGGTAAGTATATTGTGTTATATCTGCTATGAAGAGCAAGGTCACTGCAAGTTCATTGCCGCACAACAAGAACTCAATTCAGAGGCTACTGACTTTGTTTCTCCTATATACTGTGTAACCCGGATATAATTGAGTTGCCGAGACCGGATAAGAAGTCTCTTATATCTGGTTTTCTCTTATATCCGAGTTTGGTCTATTATATATACATTAACACAGGCTCTAATTTGGGACCAGAGAAAATCTCTCCTATATCCGGGTTTCTCTTATATCCGGGTTTCTTATATCCGGGTTACACTGTATTTGTTGGTTGGTGAGAAGAAAGATTAACTAAAGATTTAGAACAGCCATTCTCAACCTTTCCACCATCATTGACCCCCTCGGCTTTATGTATTTCTCCATTTACCCCCTACTCCCATACAAAAAATTCATAGCCATCATAAAGCATTGATGTACAATTTTGTGACTAAATGAATGAATGATTTTTTCATTCAAAATACTAAGGGTTTTTTTTAGTCAAAATACTGTGACTAAAAAAAAAAATACTAAGCGACACTCAAAATACTGATTTCTTATTTAGTACTAAATTTAATTGAATTATCTTTTTAAATTATCAGGTACTTCAATTATTTACCCCCAACTATATAATTTTTTACCCCCTAGGGGTAAATTTACTCCTGGTTGAGAACCTCTCATTTAGAACAAGAATTTTGCTTTGGGATTAAGACACGGTCAACCAAAGTGAATGACGATTGGCTGTGAAATCAAGTTTGTCAGATAGCTTATCAAATTTCTCATAAAAAAATGTCATCTTCTCTAATGAGCAAGTTCTCATAGCAAGTTCGTTGAAGTTGATTTTTTTTCTTTTTAATCATTTAACCCCCAAGCAAGCTAAAGCCACTAGGATCCCAGGATTTACTGAGTGTGAAAGAATCTGAGAGAGAAAAAAAAATTAAGGGTAGTGTTCCTTATACCCCAATAAATATTATGAAGCCCCTCCATGCTTCCCCATAAATGTGAGCAACTAATCTCTCATGTCCACAATGAATGTTTCATTGCTCATCAGATCTATAACTGAACCAATGGAATTTAAAACACATTAGGAGTATGAAAGTTTATATTGACCAATTTAGTCTAATATTCAGCAACATAGAATATTAAAACGATGTTTTTCCGTCATGCAAAAATATCTTATTTCTTTTGTTCAGAACAAAATATGGCTGACATTACCTTTGCCCCCTTCTATTTTCCTACCCATACTCCTCCCAGTCCCAGCTGACCATTGGAAGTTCATGTCTTTTCTTGAGAAGCTGTCCCTTAGATAAGAAGAAATATTGAAAGCCTGGGAAGTGGAAATTTCCTGACACTTGGCCCACCCTCTTTCTCTCCTTTACCTTGTGACCTAACCCTGACCACTAAGTTGTGTGGGAATGTGGCTACTTTTTTTTTTCACTGTCCATAATCTGTATAGGATACTAATGTAAAAGATAACCACTAAAATACAAGTTGTTTTAGTACTTACTTGACTGCCTGACATTGATAAAATTATTTTTACTGTGAATTAAAACCTGAAGATTCAGTGATTATTTGAAATAAAACATCTAGAGGTAGTTATAAAATAACTTTTTGCCTAAATCGGTTGATACCTATACCTTAAGTATCAGCTTGACCTGTATATATATATATATATATATATATATATATATATATATATATATATATATATACATATATACAGTGTAACCCGGATATAAGAGAAACCCGGGTATAAGAGAGATTTTTATCTGGTCCCAAATTAGAGCCTGTGTTAATAAAACAAAATAGACCAAACCCGGATATAAGAGACTTCTTCTCCGGTCCCGACAACTCTCTTATATCTGGGTTATACTAATATATATATATATATATATATATATATATATATAAAATTTGTGAAGCAACAGTTCTTTCAAACATGTTTCATTAAATATGACAGACAAGGAAAATTTAATTAATTTTTATTGAATTTTTCTAATATTAAATTTTTCCATTTTGTGGTGGGGGTAACACATATATATATATATATATATATATATATATATATATATATATATATATATATATATAGAGTGTAACCCGGATATAAGAGAGTTGTCGGGACCGGAGAAGAAGTATCTTATATCCGGGTTTCTCTTATATCCGGATTTGGTCTATTATATATACATTAACACAGGCTCTAATTTGGGACCAGAGAAAATCTCTTATATCCGGATTTGGTCTATTATATATACATTAACACAGGCTCTAATTTGGGACCAGAGAAAATCTCTTATATCCGGGTTTGGTCTATTATATATACATTAACACAGGCTCTAATTTGGGACTAGAGAAAATCTCTCTTATATCCGGGTTTGTCTTATATTAGGGTATCTTATATCCGGGTTACACTGTATATAATAATAATAGCCATAATATTAGGTTTGCTCTACTTAGTGTATTGGTCACTTTACGTAGTTATTTTTACTTGTTTTGGAGGATTTTTTCTTTGGATTCTGGGCTTGAATTCTGGACGATTGTTTTTGCCTCAATTTCATGTTCTTTCTTTTTTTATCCCTCATTTTTCCTTGGCCTTGTTCAATCACATGCCAAAATACCTAAGGTTTTTCCAAACAAGTACTACTATATATATATATATATATATATATATATATATATAAATTTACTTATTTAAAAATATGATTCTACCTCTATACAGGAATTATTATATTTCAAAAACAGAAGCTAAAAACTTCAAATTCAATTATAGAATTAAATTAATGTCCTTTTGGAACCAAAATTTACTTGAAAATGAAAGAACTAGGGACTTTAATTTAATTCTATAATTGAATTTGAAGTTTTTTGCTTCTGTTTTTGAAACATGGTAATTCCTGTATAGAGATGGAATCATATTTTTAAATAAGTAAATTTATAATATTTACGCTCTGTCGATTTACATTGAGCACTGTTTTCTAAAAATAAAAATAATATCAATAAGAACACCGGATTATATATCTTACTGTTCTTTCTCTTTATTATAATATATATATATATATATATATATATATTATAAAAATTATTAAAAAAATCAATTATTATATATATATATATATATATATATATATATATATATATCAAGAGGAGCTAATTGAAATAATAAAACAAAAAATATAAATATACAACCCAGTGTCTGAAAATTTTAATTTTTGATTATTTTTTTTTGTTCAGAACACACACACACACACATATATATATTTCCCCTGATTCACTAAAAAAATCGTATACCATGATGAAAAAATGATCCAAACTTAATAAAAACAAACTTTTATTGTCAAAGTCTTTGTTGTTATTAAGAAGAAAAACCAAAGGATTTTTTGATAATTAAATCATATTTTTAATTCTTTTTAGAACATTTAAAATTTTGTTTACAATCTTGTGATCTCTTTGTTTTTTGGGTTTTTTGCATGGGGGGAGGGGTGGCAAATATTAGTATAGGAAATTTTAATGTTTTTTATGATAAAAAAAAACCATTGATTTAGAAATTCTTACAAAAATAAATAATTGTTGGATTTTAATGAAACTTTCAGGACTTATTCACAAATAAATGGAATTATTTTTTTTTTTTTTTTATAGAGAAAATCTAGGTAAAATATTTTTTTACACTTGTTACCCTCCTGACTACCACGACTTAATTTTATGAAATTTTAAGAAATCAAATGTTGTTCTTCTTAATGTTTATATTATTTAAAAGCGTAATTCCTTGGTAAATTTAAAATCATCAATTTCTTTTTGTAAAACCGGACCCCCCAGTTACTGAAAACTTGCTTTGAATTGTAAAATAAAAAATGCAGTAAAACTAAGACATTATTTAATTAGAAAAGTGAGTCCTGGGTATAACGATAAACTACATCTGGCAGCAAGACCTATGATCAGGTAATTGGAAGTTTTGAGGATCATGGAACCACCTGTTAATTGCTGTTTTTCATAAGTCTACCCTTACCCGGTGTGGTAGCACTTATTAGGGTCCCAGCTATAGGCAAATAGTGAACCCTCAAACCAAAATTGAAACCTTTTTTATAGTAAAATTACCAAAAATATATTTCTATAAAAAAATATCAACATTTTTGTAGTGAAATTGCTAACAATATATTTTTATAAAAAAAAATTAATACCAATAATTTATTTTTATAAAAAATTATTACCAACACTACATTTTGTAGTAGATTTAAAAAAATTACCAACAATACATTTTACAATCTACAAACTCAGTTAGATATGTGCCATGCGTGATACACGCTTAGCCAATCATGTATCCTTTGATACATGACTGATGAGGCAGATTTTTTCTCACAGTAGGTTGCCATTTCTTTCTGTGGTAGAATAGTTGCCATTCAAGGCTATAGAACCCAGTCTGCCTTGCTATTTACCCATAGCTGGTGGGAAAAAAAGAGGATTCATACTATCCCCAAGGGTATGAATGAAGGCAACTAAGTAAATGTAATGGATTTGACTGGAATTCAAACTCGGCTCTCTGATTCCTCAATCCGAACCACTAAGTTACATTTGCTCTGAAAGTATATGTACAAAATATCTTTCATACATTGACCAATCAAAACCAAATTCTGGGGAGAAGTGCAAATAAGTTAGGAGGTACGAAGTAACTTAGTAAGGTAACTTAGTACAATAGATTTTCATTATACTATTTACATTATTCGGGCTATTGTTCTCATCTTTGTCAGCATATTTATTACAACGTTTCGGCCGTTGTACACTCTGGCCTTCTTCAGGTGGTTGGAATGTCGAACTGAACACTTTATTTCACTCACTGGGGTAGACTGTTCTAGTTCCATGTGCCATGTTTAATGGATGTCAGTTATCAGTTATCTCCTGTTAATTCCCCTCTGAAAGTTCTCCACTGCCTTAACCGGGTATTGAACTCACACCCTTTGGGTTCTGTCACTGGATCTAACTAACACCTTTATCCACTGTGCCATGTGTCTTTGAGAAGAAGGCCGGAGCATACAACGTCTGAAACGTTGTAATAAATATGGCGACAAAGATGAGGACAATAGTCCGAATAATGTAAATAGTGTACATAATACCTCATCTCGGAAATATAGACAGATACAAAATTTTCATTTATATTTTGGGAAAAATTAAGTTCTATTATTTAACATACAAAAAAATACTCCCACTATTTTAAAAACAATTTAATGATTAAAATAACAAATATGTATTTAATAAAAATGCAATATTGTTTTTTTGCATATTTTTTTAAAAAGTTTTTTTTTTATATATATTTCACTCTGGTAAAATATAATGCACTGTAGTAAACAATAGGGGGGGAGTACAGTTTGTAAATCTTGACAAAAAATGATGTTCACAATAACTTCAACGATACCAAATACTGCGAAACATGTGCTGCAAAAAAATTCTAGTTTCACTAAATTTATGGAAGTTTAAAGAAGATCCCACAAAAAATTAAAATGACGACTGTTCACATTTTAGTACACATTATTAAACTCTGATTTTTATAATCACAATGTTTCAGTTGTTCTATTCTCTAGCCATCTTTAGTTGACAGTTTTTGTATTTGGTAGTAAAGTTCTCAGAATTTTGAGTCAAACCCCATATTCAGTCTGTATGGGTAGTGTTTTTATTCTACTGTCCATGGTAGGGGAGATAACTCGTATTAATTAATCAGTGTTAAGCAACTTCTGCATGTTTCTGTTGAACTGCAAACCCTTTAAGTTTCAAATAGACGAGTAAATATTTGGCGGGGGTGTGGTATTTACCTGTGACATTCTTATTCCAATCATATCTTTTACTAGGTATTCAGGAAATTTCTTCCTTCTTGTGAACAAAGTCTGCATTCATGCTAGGAGGGTTTCATTAGTGAAAATTAAAAAAAAAAAAATTAAAAACATTAAAGAATTAAAAAAAAAAAATTCAAGCCACTCCTTTTATTCTACCCACCCCATCGATCTAAAAACCAGATATGTATGAATGTCGTAGCCTTGTCTGCATATTTTTATTTTCATCATATCACCCAATGCAAGGCAGTAAGGCCACTAAGACACAAGGGGTTATTGAGTATGCAAGAATAAGAAAAAAGAGAAACATTAAGGAGTGAGAACAATAGAAGAGTAATCAGGAAGACAGTAGATAATGATTGACATTGCATTTAAATTTTTGAACATCAAAGTTGACTGGAAAGCAAGAAGCCGGAAGAGAGTTCCACAAGTGAAAATTGAGTGAGAACAATAGAAGAGTAATCAGGAAGACAGTAGATAACGATTGACATTGCATTTAAATTTTTGAAGATCAAAGTTGACTGGAAAGCAAGAAGCCTGAAGAGAGTTCCACAAGCAAAAATTGAGTGAGAACAATAGAAGAGTAATCAGGAAGACAGTAGATAGCGATTGACATTGCATTTAAATTTTTGAAGATCAAAGTTGACTGGAAAGCAAGAAGCCGGAAGAGAGTTCCACAAGCGAAAATTGAGTGAGAACAATAGAAGAGTAATCAGGAAGACAGTAGATAGCGATTGACATTGCATTTAAATTTTTGAAGATCAAAGTTGACTGGAAAGCAAGAAGCCGGAAGAGAGTTCCACAAATGAAAATTGAGTGAGAACAATAGAAGAGTAATCAGGAAGACAGTAGATAGCGATTGACATTGCATTTAAATTTTTGAAGATCAAAGTTGACTGGAAAGCAAGAAGCCGGAAGAGAGTTCCACAAGTGAAAATTGAGTGAGAACAATAGAAGAGTAATCAGGAAGACAGTAGATAACGATTGACATTGCATTTCAATTTTTGAAGATCAAAGTTGACTGGAAAGCAAGAAGCCGGAAGAGAGTTCCACAAGTGAGAAATGCAAGAGAAGAAACTGTTAGCATAGAACTTATGGATACATCGAACCATTTCAACTGTGAATTGATGAGACCTTGCCGAGAGTCTAGTACTATGCTTAAATTCGTAAACTCTAGGTACCATGGTGAAGAGTTCATCTGAAATATTACCATGGAAGTATTTACAGAAAAGATAAATTGTTAGCTCGGACAAAATAATGGTGGAACTTTCAAGCCCTAAACTTAATGTGAGTTCTTTCCAGATCAGTGTACATTTTTCTCAAGAAAGGACATGTCAAATCTTCAAGAATCCAATCAAACACGGAATCATTTTTCTGCTGTAGACTCCATTTAGTTTGGGATCTTAAAGACTCGCCTGGAATTTTCCAAGATTTTCTAATAAATCCATTTTGTTTTTCTCATTAATTATGATTTTTTTTGAAAAATAACTTTTTTTTTCTGTTGGACAAAGTATTAAGAAACGGAGAAAAGCTGAACTGCTATGTAGTATCAATCCTCCTATATGGCAATGGATGCTGGGCAATCACATCATGCCTTTCATAAACTAAGCAAAGTATTAAGAGATAGGAAAATGTTTTCAGAAACAAAGAAAAGAGTGCTGAACTGCTTTGTAGTATCAATCCTCCTATATGGTAATGGATGCAGTACAATTTCCTTGCAGATGAAGGGATTGATTTGTTTTTGTTTTTGTTTTTTTTATGGCTTATCAACCTATTTCAGGTTATTTAAAGTCAGAAAATATTTTTAGAGTTTAGGAATTTTTTGGAAATGATAATAATTTATTGATACAAATCCTACTAAATATCCCATAGCTGGTGTGGAGAAGATTTGGATTTATACCTTTCGCAAGGGTATAATGAACTCAAATGTAATCAGAACTCTGCTCTCTGATTTCCAATTCCAAGCCATTATCTATTACACCACCTGCTCATCCATGCTTACAGCACCTGGTATTCCCAAGCAGTCACCTAACAGATGAAGGGAAGACTAGAGACAACAGAGATGTGGTTCTACAGAAGGATGCTGAGAATACAGAACATGAGAAACTGTTAAGGAAAACAGGAACAAAAAAGGCACTGATACTTACAATCATATAGTTGAAATTTCTAGGTCACGTAAGAAAGAGAGTTTGAGAATTTGACACTCAAAGAAGCAATAGAAGGGAGTAGAAAGAAATAGTGAGTAACCTAATGAGCTTGTGTAAATGGATGGCAGAACATAGATTTGGAGGGATCGTCATCTTCTATGTGCCATGTCCCTTCAGGATTGAGGTGATCATGGCTCTCCACAATTTCCTGCCCTTCATAACTCTTAATAAATTTTGTTATTTCTCCTAAACCTTGTTCCGCCATCCATTTACTTAAGCCCAAGTAAGATACGCATTGTTTTCCTGTGTCTCTCTTGCCTTCAATTTGTCCCGTGATTCTAAAATTTTGCAAACCTTTTTCCTCATTATGTGCCCTAGACATTTCAACTGTCTCTTCCTGATGTTAAGTATAAGTTTCTTTTTTGTTGCCATTTTCTCTAAAACTTCACCGTTGCTCACATGTTCAGTACACGGTATTCTCAGCATCCTTCTGTAGAACAACATTTCTCTTCTTCATGTGGGAGGAGATTGTCCAGCATTCACTGCCATATCGGAAGATTGATATCATGTAACAGTTCAGTACTTTTTTTTACTTGTGTCTAATGAAATTTTTCTACTTCTTTATACTCTGCTTAGCGTTTAGAATACATCTTAGGTTACCCCAATGCATTTTTGGATTTCAGTGTTACACTTTCTGTCCTGTGTTAGAACACTTCCAATTTTTGTACTTGTTTGATTTTGGAATCTTGAATTTGTAATTTGCAGGTTGGGCTCTTCCTTTTGCTGACAACCATGCATTCTGTTTCCTTGCAGTCGATGGCTTTGGAGGGGATGATAAGTCAATAGTAGATAAAATGTTTAGTGTAGTGCCGCACTACTACTGGTTAGACTAAAAGCAGTGGCAATGGTATTTTTCACATGTAAATGACAAGTGTGAGGAAACAGAATGAATTTCAACAAGGTAGTATTTTATATTTTGATCTGGCAGCTGCTCTTGGAAAGGACTTCCAATCAGTGGTTATCTGGGGCAAGAAATGGCTTGTAAATTTTAATGCCTCCAAAACAAAATTTTCGTTTAACCACCATTGAGAACCTTTTCTGCCTGCCCTCAACATGGCTGACACTAAACTCCAGAAGAGCAACACAATGCACCTTTTTCACTGACTTCAAGTGGAGTGACTACATCAAATAAATAGCTGCATTTGCTACAAAGAAAGTTGGGTCACTGTGTCATGGTAGACAATTTTTGTTGTCAGAATCCATCTTACACTATTTACATTATTTGGACTATTGTCCTCATCTTTGTCGCCATATTTATTACGTTTCGGCCGGTGTATGCTCCAGCCTTCTTCAGGTGGTTGGAATGTTGAACTGAACACTTTATTTCACTCACTGGAGTAGACTGTTCTAGTTCCACGTGCCATGTTTAATGGATGTCAGTTATCTCTTGTTAATTCCCCTCTGAAAGTTCTCCACTGCCTTAACCGGGTATTGAACTCACACTCTTTGGGTCCTGTCACCGGATCTAACTAATGCCTTTATCCACTGTGCCATGTGTCCTTGACAGTGAATCCATCTTGTGCATTTGCAGATCTACAATTTGTCTGTGTGTTGAATATTGCTGCCATATCTGGTTCTCCTGCTATTCATTATGAAGTTCTTGACAAAATCCAGAGAATAATCTGCAATGTTATCAATAATCACTTGGCATATTGACTCAGTCACTTTATCCCTGATGTGACATAGCATCCTTTTGTCATTTCTACAAATATCTCCATGGCCACTGCTGTGACTTTTTTCCTGGTGCCCCAAATACATGAATTTAAGCAGACCTCTAAGTCCCACTGTTGAAATACTTAAATGCAATGCCCACTTCTACTCCAACAGTTTCTTTTCTCGCACTTCCCACCTGTGAAACTCCCACCTGTTTACTTGCTTCCCTGATGACTACAATCTTCAAAGGTTTAATTGCAACATCATCAGTCATCATTTTCTGTCTTCTTGAATCCTGTTAATCTTTTGTCCTTTCCTCAGACCCCCCTTTTCTCAGTCTTCTCTTTCACTTTCATGCTCTGTAACCCCCCTGCATTCTAGTGGCATTCCCAACTTGTCTGGGATGAAATAAAAAAAAAAGAGAGAAAATAGAAGGAAGATATTACAAGTCCAGAATTATATGGGCGATACATGCATGTGAAAAAGTTCAATTACAAAAGGGGAAAGATATATACCTGAGAAGGTCCCTGTTGGTGTTGTCACTGCTACTGTATACCAGAAGAAAAAAAAACAGATAGAAAGAAAGGAAGTATCTCATTTTTATAGCTGCTTGTCAGTGCTCTCTAATGACTTCTTGGAAAAGCTATGTTGGGATAACAAAAGACAGAAAGATCCATGATTATTCAGCTCCCAAAGAGACATGGCATATAGAAGCTGATTTTGAGTAAAGGGAGAAAGCCAAGAAGTATCCTGTTTCTATAGCTGCTTGACAGTGTTGTGTAACATCCTGTTGAGAAAGTTATGTGGTGATAACCCACAAGAGCTACAAAAGGAAGTTGTGGAGAGCCGTGACCACCCATATCCTGAAAGGACATATAGAAGCTGATTTTGAGGACGGGTGAAGGATAGGGCAAAACAAAGTTGAACTGAATTTGTTTTTTTAAAAAAAATTTTTTTTTTTAAACTTGAAAAAGGTTTTGTTTCAAGACCCTAAACAATCAGAAAATTCCCAAATTAATTGCTTATTGTGATTATCTTAAAATTAATTATTCTATATAATTCATTACTACATAATTGTCTTGTATAATTGCTTTATACATATATCCTAATTAACTCATCATTAATTATCTTATATAATTGATTAGCTCATAATAAATTCTCATCATGAATTGCTTCATAGGAAGAGGCGCTGAAAAATTCTTAGCCAAAGAAAGAATTGAAAAAAAATTGACGTTTTGTCATTTCGTCAGATTTTGAAAAGTGGGTCGGAGAAATTACAGCACCCCCTCGTATATAATTGACTACTTAATAATTATTTTGCATGAAAAAATTCTCATTATTAATTGCTGTAAATAATTGCCTACCTCATAATTGTGTCATAATTGCTTCATATAATTATATCACTATTAAATGCCTACTTCATGTGTGTCGTACAATTGCCTTACAAAATTATTTACCTCACAACTGCCTCATATAATTATATCATCATTAATTGCTTTAAAGTATTGTCTACCTCATAATTGTGACATTCAATTGCATTAAATAATTACCCTCTTTGTGTCATATAATTACTTCATGTAATTATATCATTATTAAATGCCTGAAATAATTGCCTATTTTTTCTTTTACTTCTACAGTCAGCTCGTATTCTTATCAGTGATCCCCGTATGGCCGTCTCTGAAGGTATGAACTTGCTTTGTTTTGCTTTAGGTTAAAAATCTGCTTTTCTTTGTGGTCTTGTGCCAGACTCCAAGCTATACTTAGGAAATATGTAAAAAACCTACATTTCTTGCTTTTTACTGATTAATTAATTTTCTGAAGATAACTCATATTGTCTGACAAAATATTTAAAGTTTTTAAAATATTTAAAATATATTTTGAAATATTTAAAAAGGTTCATGTTCAGTCTCTTGTAGGGAAAATGTTTTAAAATATAGTTTGTAAAAACTGTGGTTTCAAATGCAGATTTTCAAGGACAGTTTTTCTGTCATTTATTTAATTTATTTGGCCTTGTTTCAAACTCGCGTTTTATAATGCTGTCAGGACTTCATCTTGGCTGAGATAGTTACACCAGAATCAGACTTAAAACCCAGAAAAATCCAGGATTTTAAATGCTGATTTTCTGGGTATGCAGTTTTATCAAATGCCTCAGGGAGTGGAACATTCTTGCATATTTCATTACCCCTTGGAATGTTGAATGAGAGTGATTTGTGATGTGGAGTGACTCAAGAAAAGACTTACTAAGAAAAAAGACTTGAAACTGAAAAATTTTGATTCAAAGCCGACATTTCAATACAAAAATTGAAAATTAACTCACCCTTCAACCTTAAACCAAAATGTCTGCCATTAAACAAATTAATGGCATTGAATAACACAAAAGGAGTTGAAATTTATTTTTAAAGTGCAGCTTTTCAAAACAGTTGTGTCTTTACACATAAATGATTGGTGTAACACAGTCTTCCTACTTATATTTGGCGTTAGCAGCTTTTAGGATCCCAACTATGTGATAATAGTTAATCCCCCCCAAACTGGGGTCAAAACACTGAAAGTATAAATATACATTTTTATAGTAAAAATACCAGCAGTATATTTGACTCTCAACAAAAAACCCTCTTTACAAAAATTCTGGGAAACCTGATCTACAAACTGATTTCTTACAAAAAGTAAATATTCCATTCATATGAACATATCCTAAAAATCTAGTTAGCATTAAATAACCCACTGAGGTGTTGATATGCCATAAAACAAAATAAACCATACTATATGCCAGTGATGGACAACCTTCTTACAGATGAAGAAGAGACTTGAAGCAACAAAAATGGGTTTCTACAGAAGGATGCTGAGAATACCATGGACTGGACGTGTGAGCAACAACAAAGTTTTAGTGAAAATGGAAACAAAATGAACGCTTATACTTATGGTCAGGAAGAGACGAAAAATGTGGTACTTAGGGGACAGATTGAAGTCAAGAGAGACAAAGGAAAACAATGCGTAACCTACCTAGCAAGCTTGAGTAAATGGATTGCAGAACAGGGTTTAAGGAGATCTAACAAAAAGACAATCTATTAAGAGCTAGAAAGGACAGGAAACTGTGGAGAGACATGATCACTTATTTTCTGAAGGGACACAGAACATTGAAGAAGCGGTGTTTAATATTTTTGTTGTCAGTTCTCGAGAACAAAAAAAATGTATAAATTCCCTCTCATTATATGTTTAGGTTTTATTAAAATCATTGCTTTTTAAAACAACAAACATTGCCAAGGTGTGAAGGTAGTTAAAATAATAACTGACCTTTTCACACTTCTTTTTTTCTATCACAAAGATCCAAATTTGCCAATAATTGAATATGATCTCATTAACCATTAACACTCTGGAGGTGACTATTTTTGCTAGGCAAAATGTTAGTCCTGCCAATGCAAGTTGAAGTTGAATTTCTTGGTTGTGCAGTCATTTCCCTCTATGGCAACACCTAAAACAATCTAGACTGAAATTGAGAGCCAGACTACTGCAATTTAAAATATACAGAACTAATATATAAAACACTATATTTCTAGGAGAGTCTATATACAATAAAAGGGGAAGTAATATTTATAAATAATGAAGAGTGCTAAATGTTAGTCTTCATAAAAAAAATTGTTTGAATGATACCAAATTAATCGGTCACTCCAGATATTAATCTAACTGGAAACCTGTAGTCATTCAACCATTAGCACTCTGTAGGTGACTATTTTTGCCAAGCAAAATCCTAGTCCTTTCAATGCAAGTTGAATTTGAATTTCTTGGTTGTGTAGTCAAATCCTTCTATGGCAACATCTAAAACTAACTTGATTAAAACTGAGATCCAGGCTACTGCAATTTCAAATATATAGAACTAATATATAAAACACTATATTTCTAGGAGATTACATGTACAGTAAAAGGGGAAGTAATATTTATAAATGATGCAGAATTCTAAATATTAATAACGGTTGGAGTTATCTCCCTTTCTGTTGGACTTTTGTTTCAAAATTTTTACAACTCAAGTAGAAAAATATAGCCATAGTGGAATTATATGACATTGCTTTGGAAAATCATAAATGTTTCTCAGGTAATATATAATTGATGGAATATAAGAAACACCCCAGCATTTCCTTTCACTTCCAAAATGGCTCAGCTTCACTCTAATATACTTTTAATATAACATTATATTTTATTTCTTAAATGTTATTTTTAGTGGATATCCATATTTGAATATACGTTCTGTTTATTTATTAAACGGTATATTTATTTATTTTCATCTACCTGCCTGACTATTCACTGCTAAGAGGGATATAGGTTCAAGTCCTGCTGGAGAGTACATATTTTTTCTTTAATAAGATTTCTCAAATATTCAGGTAAATGAATAAATAGACTGTTATATCAATAAATAGGGCATCTACTCAGATATGTGTATCCACTAAAAATATTGTTTAAAGTAATGAGTAAATTTGGATTAATAAATAAAAAATCCTTCACTTTAGAAATAACATAATATATATAACGTCCTGTAATATTAAATGGGAATAATGGATTTGTATGCCATCAAAATAAATAAAACAAATTAGATATTATTACCATATTGGAAGGAAAAAGAGAAACTCTTACCACCACAGTTGTCATCACTTTTATTTTTCCCCTCAAAAAGGCTCTAAAATAATAGTTCTTCTCTACAAAATTATCTGGTAAGGTAATGTTTATCTAAACAATGTTGACTACTTGTACCTAGCCTTACTCCATAATACTTTTATATTAAATGTTAATATTACAAATAAGAGCCGTTTATTTATGAAAAGTTAACTAGTAGACTAATAATTATTTATTGTCATAGAATATTAGTACTTGTACTTTGCCTTACTCCATAATACTTAATAATGTTAATATTTCAAATAATAGACAAGATGTATTTATGAAAAGTTAACTGGTAGTGAGGTATCTCATTTACATATGCAGTCACAAAGACTAGAAGTAGATATGGCTATTACCCATGAGGCAATTGACTGCATACTACTTCATGTGAATCAGTAATGCTACACTACAATGGTTTCGCCGATATCTTTTAAAAAAAATGAACAAACAATTATCACTCGATAATTATGAATATGCACAAGTGTGGCTTAGGACAGTCGCAGTTAAAGCTGGAACAAAAAAGCTGAAGGATTTAAAATCAGTTGGAGAAGAAAACCAAATAACTGATCTCTTGTTGGCAACTGCCGGTCGTGAAGCTATTATAGAATTATCAGCAATTGCACACCCAGGGCAGTTGGAAGAAATGACGTTTGATGATATAAGTGTATGACTAGGGAAAAGCATAGTACCCAAGAAAAAACTAGTGAATGCAGAGAGAGAGCAAAGTTAATGAATATTTCTCAAAAGGTGAATGAACGAGTCATCAAATATGTTCGTTTAAAACAGGCTGCTAAATGTGAATTTGAGAAACTGGGATCGGAAAACTAATCAAAGAGGATTTGATTCAAATGAAATTGGTAAAAGGCCTTCAAAATGAGCATTGGCAAATGATTAATGCATTGAGTTTTTACAGCAACAAGATTTGATTGGGAAATTTACCAGAACAAATGTTATGGATCTGATAGAGGAAATGGACATATACGTGATAAAGAAAAAAAACAGAATAATGTATACATTTTAAAAACAAAAATGTCTGGCATATATAAAAAAAAAATGTGAAAAAGCGTTTCAAAATGAATCATTTTAAACATGTGTAAATCCAAAAAGAAAAGTATAGAGACAGTCCAACAAAATGGAGAGGAAATAAGTATGGATCTCTTTTGATTGAAAGAAAAAAAATGGAAAGGGGTTATTAAAAATTCAAATCAATAATGTTTTATCAGACAGGCAACTATATATGGATAATAATATGACATTTGATACTCAGATATTTCTGGAAGAAATTAGGAAAACTAAGATTAAAGAAGAGCCTTGTCCAACTGAATCAGTTCAATGGATCCGTGATAAAAACATTAGGCTATTTTGAAGCCCATGTGGAACTAAAAATTAAGTTTGACGTATTACACATTATTGTGGCAAACTGTGAAGAGTCAA
Source organism: Acanthosepion esculentum (assembly GCA_964036315.1). NCBI lineage: Eukaryota > Metazoa > Mollusca > Cephalopoda > Sepiida > Sepiidae > Acanthosepion > Acanthosepion esculentum. The sequence goes on along the minus strand of OZ038517.1, from coordinate 10,111,637 downwards.
AGTCTAATAGGAATTGAATGATGTATTGAACATACATTTGGCAAAATTAGTAAACAAAGTCGAGGCAGAAGAAACTGGAATGTTAAAAACTATGAAGCAAAGTTGAGACTAAAGGAAAATTTCCCCCCCCTCATATTTTCAAGCGTAAAAAGTGCCAGTCCATCAATAGTTATGAAAAAACTAAAAAAATTACTGGAACACGATTTACTTGAATGAGTTCTGTCAGGGGGGAGCAAATGAGCCTCCTCGTTAGTAATTTTAAGAAAGAAGGATCGGGATTTGTGCATTTGCGGTAAGTACAAAGTAGGTGTAGATGACCAAATAAGTGCAGACCCATATCCTATCTGCAATGTAGAATGGTCTTTGAATGCTTGCAAGTATCAAAACATTCTCTAAAATTGATCTAAGAAACTGGAATGTTAAAAACTATGAAGCAAAGTTAAGACTAAAGGAAAATGCCCCCCCCTCATATTTGTGCCACCAAATTCCTATTGACGAAGACATTAAAGAAGTCACAACAATAAACACACCAATAAGCTCGTTAAGATGGAAAAGAATCCCATATGGATTTAAAACTGCAATTGCAATTTCTTTTCAAAGGCTTATAGAGTAAGTAATAGGTAATGATATAAAAATACAATATGCTATCAGGATGGCATTTGTGTTGGTGCTATTAATGATGAAGAACGAAAAAAGGAAAAAAAAACAGTCTGCTTTTGAATAAGTTAAAAATTGCTGGATTAAAAATTAATGAAATGTGTGTACAACACTAAAAAGATATAATTTTGGGGATATTCTATATCTAATGAAGGCATATCACCAGACTAATTGTTAACTGACAAAATATTAAAAGTTGAAATACCTTAGAACAAAAAAGAATTGGAATCTTTCTGAAGACTTGTAAATTCCTACAGACAATATGTAGTGTGATATTCCAAATTGACAAAATTTTTTGCTACTTTAAGAAAAAAGAATGTGGAATTTATTTGGACAAATGAAGAAGTAGTATTTGAAAATTTGAAAAGCTTTTCTGGCAAAGAAGCCAGTAGTGAAAATATTTGACCGTAGAAGAGAAATAGTAGCAACAACTGACACGAGTGACCGCTCAGTTTCGGAAATATTAGGTCAGGGTGGTCATCCTGTTATGCATCTTTTGAGAAAATTGTCCAAAGCCAAATTGAATTACTCAAATATTGCGAAAGAAGTGTTGGTCATAATATAGATGACAAATAGAGCTCGTCAGTTTTTGATTCCTATTCCGATTAAGGTCTGACCATAGAATTTTATAATTCATATTTAATCCTAGGAAGGAACTTCCTAAGCTAACATCTAGAATTCTAAGACGGGCCTTAATGTTAACAGCGTTTGATTTTGATATTGCGTACGTGAAAGGCAATACCATTCCACATGTAGACGCTTTGTCAAGATTGAGGTTCATTACTTTTGAAAGTGAGTAAGTGGAAGAAAAAATTGGAAAATACTTTCATAACACTGGGTTGAAACTGATATTTTGTTAATAGACAACTTAGCTAAGGATACGAAGCAAGATCCCATATTGAACAGTATATTATTCAGTATAAAAAGTGGAATAATTTTTCATGGGTAGAAAGGCGTTATAAAGAGGTTAAACACAAGTTAACTGTAGAAAAGGGTGTAATTTGTAATAGACATAGTGGTTCCACTAGCAGAAAAGTGAAATTATAAAAAGTGTACGTAATGATGTTCATTGTAAAATAACATCTAGGCAAAGGAGATTAAGGCTAGAGACATGGTGGCCAGGCTATTCTACAGATGGAGAAGAATACATAAAACGATATAAAATGTGCAATGAATGAAGAAAATTTTGACAAAGAACATATACAACTTTGAAACAGAGCACACATGGATTATGTGCATGTTAATGGAGTGGGATTCTTACTAATATTGTTAGGTTTGTATTCCAGCTGGCCACAAATAATACAGGTCTCCAACAAATGAAGTTTGATCATGAAACAAGCATTAGCATTAAGGATCATATTTTCAAGGAATAGAATTCTGAAAACGATAGTAGCTGAAAATGCTCCAGAGTTCTATGACTAGGAACTATGCCAATGGTTGAACAGAATTGAATGCAAACAGTGCCAACAATATAACCCCTGTACCATCAGCAGTCAAACAGATTAGTAGAAAAGATGGTGCAAACTATAAAAAACGGATTGAAAAATAGGTGTACAATAGAAAGAAAAATCTTCCTAGATTGTTTCTAAGCTATAGGGCAATACCACATGCTGGAAGATCGAAAAGTCCGTCCGCCCTCATGGGTAGACAAAGTAGAGTCCCCTTGACCATGTCCTATGCTACCAATGAAAAGCTATTATATAAAAAGAATAGTGAATCTAATCTACAAGAGGCAAGATTCATAATGAAAAGTGGAGAGAACATTATGATAATAGAAAAAGATGGAAATGGGATATTAGCTCAGGCAGACCAAGTTAGATTGCAACACGATAACGATGAAGAAAGCCTGAAAGTAATGAAGGTGAAAGTGTCAGGTCAAAGCAACACTAACGAGACAGTGAAATCAAGAGTAATATAGATTCTGGAGATGAACAAGGACAATCATTGGAGGAACACTCCTATGAAAAAAGAAGGTCAAGATCTCCCATATCTAGACAATCTCTTAGGGAAAGGGAGAAAGATAGTCAAAAGACAAAAGCTCCCAGAAGTACCAGGGAAAATAAGGAGATGAAACCTCTTTGGTACAGTGAGATTACATATGAAGTCACAAAGACTATAACTAGCTACAGCTATTACCCATGAGGCATTTGAGTACATACTACTTCTCGTGAGTCAGTAACACTACACTACAGGTAAGGAAATGTTTATCTAGAGGTTGTAGACTATATGAACTTGTACCTCGCCTTACTCCATAATACTGTTATATTAAATGTAGATATTGCAAATAAGAGACATGATTTTTTTTTATATTTGTAATTACTCTAAATATTATTTTAATGGATGGCCATGTTTGAGTAGATGTCCTATATTTTTGAATATGTCCTATGTATGTATGTATGTATGTATGTATGTATGTATGTACGTACGTACGTACGTCCGTCCGTCCGTCCTGTATGTTTTTTTTTTAATACGAATTATGCCCCCTGACCTGCACGTTCAACAGATTTAAGAAAGCGAATGTTCTTTTTAGCAGGATTGAAATCTGCATCTCCCTTTTGTAGAGCAAACTAACATCTGATCTGGCATGTTTTTAAACTGCTTTGTCATATGAAGTGGCGTTATTAATTTGATTGATTTTTATTTTTTTTTATGGCTTATCGACCCATTTAAAACCAGAAACTATTAAACTGTAAGAATTGGGTAGGGGGTGAAGATAATAATTGCTCAGTGATACAAGTCTTACTAATTAACCCATAGCTGGAGAGAGAAAAGGTGGATTCATACTTTTCCTAAGGGTATTTGTGTATAAGAGAATATAACAAACCCAACAGGAATTGGAACTTGGCTCTTCTGTACCATTAAACATTACATCACCCACACATCCAAGTTTATAGCACCTGCTATTCCCAAGCAGTTACATATATAGGTATTGACCAGGTTAAAAACATTGCTTAACTTCAGGTGATTATACATGAATCAGTTTTTCAATGTGATGTGGTTGTAAGCCTTGAATGTGCAGACCCGTAGACGTAACTCACATTATTAAAAAAAAAAAAAAAAAAAAAAAGACAGGGATGTCTACCCTAACCTGTGTATCCACTAAAATAATGTGTAGAGTTATAGGGAATAATGTTGGATTAAAAATAGAAAAGAATCCACTTTATTATATTCAGTGGTTTCAGCATGGACACAGAAAACATATAGACTACAGTTCAAAAGTTTGAAGGCACCCCCAGAATTAACATGGGATGAACTCGACAGAAGGGTGAAAAAAAAAAGCTCTTAGTCATTGAAAAAAGAATGGAATCAATTATCAAACTTATACTTCGAGAAACTTTTGCAACGAATGCTAAAAATTTGTGCTGCAGTAATCAAGGCTAAAGGAGGATATTTTGATGACAGCAAAATTTAATCACAAAATACATTTTTCTTTTTGTTATAATAAAATTTCTAATTAAAAAATTATGTCTTACTTTTTGTTTAACCATGTATAATAATTTTCTCTTATTTAAAGTACAAAACAACTACTTTTTGGGAGAATTAAAAATATTAACAGGGGTTCCCTCATACCTTTGAACTGTTGCGCATATATTAGGTCCAAACTTTTGTCAACAGGTGGATTAGTAAATACCACAAGGCCCCAAGATTGAGGTGAAGTATGAAACACACTGTTGCTACTCAATATTGACCACGGTGTACACTCTTATATATACATGCGTATATATACATATACAGTGTAACCCGGATATAAGAGAGTTGTCGGGACTGGAGAAGAAGTCTCTTATATCCGGGTTTATCTTATATCCAGGTTTGGTCTATTATATATACATTAACACAGGCTCTAATTTGGGACCAGAGAAAATCTCTCTTATATCCGGGTTTCACTGTATATAAGTAAAACATCTGCCTCGTCATTCATGTATCGAAAGATACATGATCGCCTAAGTGTGTATCACGCATGGCACATAACTGACATATATATATATATATATATATATATATATATACACACACACTACAGTTCAAAAGTTTGAAGCAACTACCAAAATGTGCACAGGATGAACATGACAGAAGGGTGAAAAAAAAAAAAAATAGAAAAAAGCTCTTAAAGTCATTGAAAAAAGAATGGAATCAATTATCAAACTTAGACTTTGAGAAACTTTAGCAAAGAACATCAAAAATTTGTGATGCAGTAATCAAGGTTAAAGGAGGATATTTTGACAAGAGCAAAATTATAAAATTCTTTTCTCTTTTTTGTCATAATCAAATTTCTAATAAGAAATCATGTCTCACTTTTTGTTTAACCATGTATAATAATTTTCTCTTATTTAAAGAACAAAACAACTTTTTGGGCCAATTTAAAAAAATTACCAGTGGTGTCCTAAAACTTTTGAACTGTAGTGTATTTAAGAAACAAAATCTTTTCAGCATTGGTAAACCGTGGAAACACAACAATCAATCCAAGTTAGTAGTGAAACAATAAAATTGGAATTGACAAAAGTGATATTGGGAAAATGTTCAAGATATTTTTACATTAAATAAGTTTCTACTGGGCATAAAATGGGGGATAGGTTTTATTTTGTTATTAAGTAATAAATTGATCCCCCTGTATAATTACTGCTTTATGGCCAATTTTATCATGCAAATCATTAACTCTACCATCCAGACGGCCCTTATCACTCATAGGGGGATACCAAAACAGATGTGGACCAACTTTCTTGATCAGGGGTTCTTAACTAGTGGGGAATTTCAAGGTGTTGGGGAGAGAAATTGGGGCCACAGACTGGTAGACACAAGATGTCAGCTTTCAACCCCCCCACAATGTAGCACAGCCCACAATGTGCATCGGTCCGCACAACTGTGAGGTCATGCTGGGTTTTCTTTCCATTAGCTCTTGCATTTTTTGCCACTCAAAAAATAATCCATAAGAATGTAGATGTACTAATAGGAAAAGGAAAAAAAAATGGAGATTTTTAATAATATATGTGTATTATTTGGAAGGCACCTTTTGAGTTGGACAATCTTGGAAAGGGAAGAATGGCATTCTGATTTAGGGTGAAAAGGGGGCATCAAGCAAAATAGGTTAAGAACCACTAGGTGACTGAAATTCCTTGGACGCATAATAAGGAAAGAAGGTTTGGAAAACTTAACCCACACAAGGCATATTGAGTGCAAGAGAGACTGAGGAAACCAGTGATCAATTTACCTAATGAGCTTGCGTGAATGGATGATGGAACAGGAGGTGGGAGGCTTAGTAAAGGGTGAAAAACAGCTAAGAGTCACAAGGGATAGGAAATAGTGGAGAGCCATCATCGCCTATATCCTGAAGGGACGTGGCACATGGAAGAAATCTAGGGAACCTTCTCTGGAAGATAAAAGTAGAGACTATCCTAGCCTACTTGAAGGAGGTTGGTCTATAACACTAAATAACTCTGTTCTAAAGGCATAACTGGAGAGTGATGGAACCAACGACCCAAAGGATTGTTTACATGCCACTGAAAAAGAATCTTTCTGCCACAAAGACTGACTTTATATGCCATTAAAAAGGAAACATTCTCTGCTGAAACACTCTGTGCCATAAATTTTCTTTCTTTTGTATTTTGTTTATGTCTTACCCAGAATCAGGAGGCAGCTAGCTAAAATTCCTTGTATAATGAGGAAAGAGGGCTTGGAAAATTTGACCCTCACAGGGCATATTGAGGGCAAGAGAGATAAGGGAAGGCGGAGTTCTACCTACCTGATGAGTATATGTGAATGGATGGCAGAACAGTGAGTGAGAGATTTGGCAAATGTTGCTAAGGGCCACAAGGGATAGGAAATAGTGGAGAGTCATGATTGCCCATGTCCTGTAGGGACATAGCATATAGAAGATGTTTAATATGAATAGCATATTTTCTCTATGTTCACTCAACTAAATGATCTTGAGTGAAATGTCTTCTAGCCAAGTGACTGTAAACCATTATACATGTTCTGTTATCTCCCCCCCCCCCACCTTTTTTAAAAATTTCTATTTCAATTGCAGGATTTCTGCGAAGTATTCCTAAAGTAAAAATGAAACCAAAATCAAAAGGCAAGTAAAAATACCTGTTTTTGAATCTTTATATCATTTGATTAAATTTTGGTATTTATTTAATAATTGATATCAAATATTTCATGGGATATTATTTAATAATCAATATCCAGTATTATTATGGGATCTTATTTTTAAATTTATATAAAATATATCATGGGGTGTTTTTTAATAATTGATATCTGATATTTTATGGGATGGTATTTAATAATTGATCTAAAATATTTAGTGGGATCTTATTTAAGGTTATTGAATAATTTATTATGTCTTACATAAATGGTATCAAATACTTTATGGGATGCTATTTAATAATTGATATACAATATTTTACGGGATCTTAATATTTTATATATAATATAGAAATATAGACAATTATATTTTATATAATTGTTGTAACCTAGAAAGGGTTACTGAATGAGGAATAACCAAAACAGAGGTTGGAAATGAAATGGTAATCTTTATAACGTCAACAAAATACAATACTCGCTAGCGGCACAAAGTAGGTAAACCACTGCTTGTGGTGGACTACTTAGACACCATATTACCCCCACTTACAATAGTGTCCAACGTATTTATGAGGATTAGGATATACCCATTATTGTTCAGAGGTATGGTATATAACAATGATATAAGAAACATCACTGCAGTAGCCAGGTATTAAACTCCGAACTCTCTGGGTCAAGTCACTGGATCCAACCAACACTTCTATCCACTGGGTCATGTCCTTGAGGACCTCATTGTATGAATTTTTGGGACTTATAAACTTAATGTCTCAGTAACCGTTTTTACCAGAGTTCATATTGCAATTTTTATTGTTATTCCAGATTACTGGTTCCGATATTGTATTCATTTCTATGCTTGGTCGGCTCAGGAGATTTTTGTGGCCTAGCATATGTGCTGATTCCTTAAGTTTTCATATTTTCCAGTGATGTTCTGTGTCTATTATTTCAACCTCATCCCACAGGAGGTCGGTGATCTCCTTTTCCCTCCATATATGGTCAGCTATGACTGATTTTTGATGTTCTTGCAGTCTTACTTTAAGAGGGCGGTCTGTTTCTCCTTTATATCTCTTAACCACAGCTGCATGGGATTGCGTACACACAGTCCTTAGTCGTGTTCTCCTCTATGGGGGTGTCTAACTCAGAAGTGGGTGTTTGGGAAGTGTTGAACCACATTTGAAGGTTGTCCTGATGTTATATAGACCATACATCTTTCCTGTTAGTCCCTTCACATAGGGTAGGCAGACTGAAGCTGTTTTCTGAGTGTTGTTATTCTCTTGTATCCTTCAATCCTATTTTGTCAGAGCTGCTGCTATGTACCCAGGGTAGTTGTTACATTGTAGGGTACTACTTATACTGACCATTTCTTGTTCATATGTCTCTGCATTGGTTGGATCCAGTGACTTGACTCAAAGAGTTGTAAGTTCAATACCTGGCTACTGCAGTGATGAACAGAAACTTGTAGAGTTGAGTTAAAGGGAGATAACTGAGACATCTGGAAGAGGCATGTGGATGAAATAAAGTGTTCAATTTGAAATTCTAATTACTTGAAGAAGGCCGGCCGGAGTGTACAATGGCCAAAATGTCATGAATATTGCAACAAAGATGAGGACAACAGTTTGAACAATGTAAATAGTGTAAATAATTACAATACTTTATCTCGGAAATATAGACAGTTATTTAATGATATTGAATAATTTATTGCATCTTTCTTAAAGGATATAAAATATCCTATGGGATGTTATTTAATGATATGAAATAATGGCTTGTCAATTTTAGCGCCTCAAAAACTAAACTGCTCTCTCTTAATCATCTGATGCTAACCTCCTAGAGAGTGGCTGATTGCATCTCCTTGGGCTAATGTTCTTGGCTGACATGAAGTGGAAAGACTATATTGAATCCATTGCTAGATCAGCTGCTAGGAATGTTTGTTCACTGTGTCATGCTAGGCAATTTTTCTCTCCTAAAATCTATCTTGCATATCTATAAGTCTACCATTTGTCCATGCTTAGAATATTGGTGCCAAATAAGGTCTTGTGCTCTTACTATTTACCTTGAGATTCTTGATAAAATCCAAAGAATCAGCAATATTATTAGCCCTGATCTGGCATCTCAGCTTCAATCACTTTCCCACTGCCATAAGGTTACCTCTCTGCATTTTTCTATGAATACTTTCATGGTAATTGTTCGGATGAGATTTTCACTATGGTTTCTACACTCTGTGTCTCAGTGGCATTGGGTGAACTCGATTTTTTAAAAAAAGAAGAAAAAAAAGGAGGAAATAAAAAGAAAAAGTAAGCAAATTTGTCCACCATTTTGTGCAAGTGGCAGTTGTGGGTTATATATATTCTTGCTTATGACTGTGAGATCTTTGTCAGACCAGTTCCCAAAATATAAACATTAATTTTAATTTATTTTTTTTATTAAGGTCTTCTCGGTCAGATCAAAAATATTTGAGATGAACAGTCTTCTTCATCCACTGAGTAACTACAATGAACTATAAATGTAAAGTGAATGTGTAATTAAACTTAGGATAATTAAAATTGCTTATTTAAGTACCATTAAATTAAAAAAAATTGGAATCAGAATTATTTATAATTTTATATCATATGTGTTGTGATGGTATAACCCAACTTCCCCATTCACGATAATGGACGGACGGTTTGCCGATAAAGTGCGACCACAGCAGGTGGTCGTGAGCGACTTCGTTTGTAACACCTATTGAGGTTAGCATACTCTCGACTCTGTCTCTGTACTACATCCGATTATAAAGTTATTATTGAAAACCTGCATTCGGGTTACTTTGTTTATTATATCTGGCACGAGATATAACAATATGAATTTTAATTTGTCCATTTTTTTTTTTTAATTTTTTTTTTTTTTTTAATTTTTTTTTTTTAATTTTAACAGAGCCGGCCATTTTGAAATGTGACAATGAAGCTGCAACAGATGAAACCGGTGATCATCAATCCAATTTAATCATTCCAAAGGTGAAAATTTCTGACATCTCATCGTATACTGTTCTTGTATATTTGTGCACACACCTCTCTCACTATGCCTGTTCAATCTTTCTTTCTCCAACATTTTTTGTGGCCAGACATTTGGCTGACAGACATTTCACTGAAAAAGTACAACTAAAAATAGTAACCAGCAATACTTGAAGTATTTTAATTAGTAGTATTGTAAGGTAGAATAGGACTAATAATTACCACTGAATTTCAAGTGATTAAATTACTAAATCTAAATTTAGTTAAAAGTTTTCTTATTTCAATATTTGTTTATTGAAATTGATATTTTAAAAATATTTGAGTGTATTTGGGTGAAAAGTTTGCAGGTAATTATTTAAATTCGTATTTAACAGGAAGATAAAATCTAGTTCATCCCTTTTAAGATAATGATCATTAAAAGCGAAATTGAAAGATCTTTCATATCGTAAAAGCTTAAGATATTTGCTGTAGTAATATATGCTTTTTCTCAAAATATTTATCATCTTTTAGTAGCATTTGATGTAAAATATAATATATACCGAATAAATTTTTTAAGAAGACTGTAAAGAAAAAGAAATTTATAAATTAATACAGCAAATAAATATAAATATATGTAGCACATTACGATAAAGAGTGTGACATATATGTAATTACACCACTACATTTTCGGTTAAATGTCCAGGTACCCCATTGTCCTGGGTAAAACGATAAACTACATCCAACAGCAAGGCCTCTGATCAGGAGGTTTTGAGGAGCATGGAACCACCTCTTAATTGCTGGTGTTCCCAGGTCCACCCTGACCTGGGGTGGTAGCACATGTTAGTGTCCCAGCTATGGGCAAATAGTTAACACCCAGGCTACATCCGCATCCTGGGTATGACGATAAACTACATCCGTGTCCTGGGTATGATGATAAACTACGTCCAACAGCTAGGCCTATGATAATACGTTTTTGAAAAAATAATGTTGCCAGCTGTCTGTTTTTGAAAAAATAATATTACCAGCTATACGTTTTTGAAAAAATAATATTACCAGCTATACGTTTTTGAAAAAATAATATTACCAGCTATACGTTTTTGAAAAAATAATATTACCAGCTATACGTTTTTGAAAAATAATATTACCAGCTATACGTTTTTGAAAAATAATATTACCAGCTATACGTTTTTGAAAAAAAAATAATATCAGCTATATGTTTTTGAAAAAATAATATTACCAGCTATACGCTTTTGAGGAAAAAAATATTAACAGGAATAGACTTTTGACAAAACAAAAATATTACCAGGAAAAAAAAAAAGTTGCCGGCATTAAATGACCCATTGAGGTTGATATGCTGTAAAACAAACCAAACCAAACCAAACCAAACCAGGTACCACATTTTTGGTATTAGTACCCATTTCCATAGTATCTTTTCTTCTCTTCTGGTTTTTTGCTTTCCTGCCAACTATGATCTTCAAAATTTTAAATGCATCATCAATTGTCATCTTTTGTCTCAACAGAGAGGACGAAGAACAGGATTCAGCTGTTCTTTTATTGTCCTCTATGTTGCTTTCACTCTCAGTAACCTCTTTTTTTTAATCATTTCAGCCTAAGCAAGGCAATAAATCCACTAAGATGCAAGGGGGTTACTGAGTGTTACAGAATACGAGAACAACAACACTATCAAGCAGAGAGGACAATAAAAGAAAAAGAATTAAGAAGACAGATGATAATAATTGACATTGTATTTAAATTTCTGAAGATCAAAGTTGAATGCGAAGCAAGAAGCTGGGAGAGTTTCACAAGCGAGAAGTGCAATAGAAGAAACTGTTAGCATAATACTAATTGCATCTTAATGGCTTTATCTCCTTGCTTAGAAGTGAAATGATAAAATAAACCATTGGGTATTTTTGTTTAGTTATCTATCTTTCTACATTTTATAATAATTTTTACTCAACTTCACCTAATGCAAAATTTGAGAGCCACTCAATCGCTAACTCTGCAGCTAAGAAAATGCTGAACAATTTTTCTTGCCAGCATCTATCTTACATATTTATAAGCCTACCGTTTGTCTCTGCTTTGAATATTGCTGCCACATCTGGTTTAGTGCTCCTGCTATATATTTAGAGATTCTTGATATAAGTCAATGAAGAATCTGCAATGTTAATGGTCCTGACCTGGCATCTTGGCTTCAGTACCTTTCCCACTGCTGTAACATCGCTTTCATGTGACTTTTTTATAAATATTTTCACGGTAATTGTTCTGATGAGATTTCCTCTATGGAAAATCATTGGGGTTTCACTTTTAAATGTTGTTATTTGAAAAAAAAAAAAAAAAAAAACCACCTACAAATTGCACACATGGAAATTAGTTTGGATGACATCGAGAATTTAAGGTATTATGATGGCTGTAGTGAGAATGATAAGACAGACCGAAGACCAGCCTTCCCTTATCTCTCCTTATGAACGTGCCACATTTTTGTATTATTCAAAATAAATATTACTTTCTTCTATGGTACCTAGACTTTATGAATTTAAGCATAGTACTAGATTGGCAACAATGTCTCATCATTTTACAGTTGAAATGGCTAGAGAAGTATCCCTAAGTTCTTCATTAACAGTTCCTTTTCTTGCACTTCTTGCATGTGGAACTCTCTCCTGGTTTCTTGCTTCCCTGTCTGATCTTCAAAAATTTAAATGCAATGTCAATTATTGTCTTCCGTCTTCTTAATTTCTGTTCTTTTATTGCTCTCTCTCTCTCACCTTAATGGTGTTTTTTTTTTTTTTTTTTTTTTTTTACTCATTCTGTAACACTCAGTAACCCCTTAGTGGCTTCATTACCTTGCTTGGAGTGAAATGATAAAAAAAATCATGGTAAGTGGGGTCATTGACCCACACTATTAGTAATCTTTTCGTTTGTTTTCATCTTTCATTGTTGATAGAATTTTCTTTGTGGCTTTCATAACAAACAGAAAAATTGGATCATTATTATTACGTTGAGTGTGGACGTAGACCCCACACTATTAGTAATCTTTTCATTTGTTTTCATCTTTCATTGTTGATAGAATTTTCTTTCTTGCTTTCATAACAAACAGAAAAATTGGATCATTATTATTACGTTGAGTGTGGACGTAGACCCCACACTATTAGTAATCTTTTCATTTGTTTTCATCTTTCATTGTTGATAGAATTTTCTTTGTGGCTTTCATAACAAACAGAAAAATTGGATCATTACTATTACGTTGAGTGTGGACGTAGACCCCACACTATTAGTAATCTTTTCATTTGTTTTCATCTTTCATTGTTGATAGAATTTTCTTTGTGGCTTTCATAACAAACAGAAAAATTGGATCATTATTATTACGTTGAGTGTGGACGTAGACCCCACACTATTAGTAATCTTTTCATTTGTTTTCATCTTTCATTGTTGATAGAATTTTCTTTGTGGCTTTCATAACAAACAGAAAAATTGGATCATTATTATTACGTTGAGTGTGGACGTCGACCCCACACTATTAGTAATCTTTTCATTTGTTTTCATCTTTCATTGTTGATAGAATTTTCTTTGTTGCTTTCATAACAAACAGAAAAATTGGATCATTACTATTACGTTGAGTGTGGCGTAGACCCCACACTATTAGTAATCTTTTCATTTGTTTTCATCTTTCATTGTTGATAGAATTTTCTTTGTGGCTTTCATAACAAACAGAAAAATTGGATCATTATTATTACGTTGAGTGTGGACGTCGACCCCACACTATTAGTAATCTTTTCATTTGTTTTCATCTTTCATTGTTGATAGAATTTTCTTTCTTGCTTTCATAACAAACAGAAAAATTGGATCATTATTATTACGTTGAGTGTGGACGTAGACCCCACACTATTAGTAATCTTTTCATTTGTTTTCATCTTTCATTGTTGATAGAATTTTCTTTGTGGCTTTCATAACAAACAGATAAATTGGATCATTATTATTACGTTGAGCGTGGACGTAGACCCCACACTATTAGTAATCTTTTCATTTGTTTTCATCTTTCATTGTTGATAGAATTTTCTTTGTGGCTTTCATAACAAATAGAAAAATTGGATCATTACTATTACGTTGAGTGTGGACGTAGACCCCACACTATTAGTAATCTTTTCATTTGTTTTCATCTTTCATTGTTGATAGAATTTTCTTTCTTGCTTTCATAACAAACAGAAAAATTGGATCATTATTATTACGTTGAGTGTGGACGTAGACCCCACACTATTAGTAATCTTTTCATTTGTTTTCATCTTTCATTGTTGATAGAATTTTCTTTGTGGCTTTCATAACAAACATAAAACTCAGATCATTATTATTACGTTGAGTGTGGACGTAGACCCCACACTATTAGTAATCTTTTCATTTGTTTTCATCTTTCATTGTTGATAGAATTTTCTTTGTGGCTTTCATAACAAACAGAAAAATTGGATCATTACTATTACGTTGAGTGTGGACGTAGACCCCACACTATTAGTAATCTTTTCATTTGTTTTCATCTTTCATTGTTGATAGAATTTTCTTTCTTGCTTTCATAACAAACAGAAAAATTGGCACATTATTATTACGTTGAGTGTGGACGTAGACCCCACACTATTAGTAATCTTTTCATTTTTTTCATCTTTCATTGTTGATAGAATTTTCTTTCTTGCTTTCATAACAAACAGAAAAATTGGATCATTATTATTACGTTGAGTGTGGACGTCGACCCCACACTATTAGTAATCTTTTCATTTGTTTTCATCTTTCATTGTTGATAGAATTTTCTTTCTTGCTTTCATAACAAACAGAAAAATTGGATCATTATTATTACGTTGAGTGTGGACGTAGACCCCACACTATTAGTAATCTTTTCATTTGTTTTCATCTTTCATTGTTGATAGAATTTTCTTTGTGGCTTTCATAACAAACAGAAAAATTGGATCATTATTATTACGTTGAGTGTGGACGTAGACCCCACACTATTAGTAATCTTTTCATTTGTTTTCATCTTTCATTGTTGATAGAATTTTCTTTGTGGCTTTCATAACAAACAGAAAAATTGGATCATTATTATTACATTGAGTGTGGACGTAGACCCCACACTATTAGTAATCTTTTCATTTCTCTTTTTCAATGTTGATATAACTTTCTTTTTCACTTTTGTAACAAACATAAAAATCAGATCATTATTATCAGAGTGAGTGTGGATGCAGACCCCAAAGTAACTATTAGTAATCTTTTTTCATCTTTCAATGTCAATAGGATTTTCTCTTTTGCTTTTCAGCATACAAAAATCAGATTATTATTATTATCAGGGTGAGTGTGGATGCAGAACTCACACTATTAGTAATCTTTTTCATTTCTTTTCATCTTTCAATATTGATAGGTTTGTTTTGTTTTGTTTTATGGCATATCAACCTTAATAGGTTATTTAATGCCAATAACTTTTTTTCCTGGTAATATTTTGCTTTGTCAAAAATCTATTTCTGTAAATATTTTTTTTCCTCAAAAATGTATCGTATAGCTGGTAATATTATTTTAAAAAATGTATTACTGGTAATATTTTTTTATTTTTATTTTTTCAAAAATATACTACAGGTAATAGTTTTTTTTTCTTCAAAAAATTATTGTATAGCTGGTAATATTATTTTAAAAAATGTATTTTGCTGGTAATATTTTTTTTTTTTAATATACTGCAGGTAAAGGTTTTTTTTCTTCAAACATTTATTGTATAGCTGGTAATATTATTTTAAAAAATATATTGCTGGTAATATTTTTTTTTTTTTTTTCAAAAATATACTGCAGGTAATAGTTTTTTTTCTTCTAAAATTTATTTTTGGTAGTAATCTTTTTACAAAGTATTTCTGGTATTAAACCCTATTTTTACACTATCATAATGCTTTTTACCTCAGTTTTGGGGTTAACTATTTGCCCATAGCTGGGACCCTAACAGGTGCTACCACCCCGGGTCAGGATTGACCTGGAAATACCAACAATTAAGAAGTGGTTCAACGCTCCTCAAAACCTCCTGATCAGAGGCCTTGCTGTTGGATTTAGTTTATCGTCTTACCTTGGACATGGATGTAGTTTATCGTCATACCCAGGACGGAATGTTGATAGGATTTCTTATTCACTTTCATAACAAACATACAAAAATCAGATCAGATCTTTCCAGCTTTTATAAGAAACACACAAACATGCAGAAGTCAAATTGTTATTATTAGGGCAAGTGTGAATGTGAGCCTTTTATTATTATCATCAAGTTACAAACTGGGCTGTAAATTGCTTTATTCTTGCATTTAGAGCAACTTAACATTATTGACCTAAGTGAAATCATGCTAAGATGTGCTGTTTTTGCTTGTTTTATTCTTGCAAAAGGAAATCAACTTTATATCATAGATTAATCTTAATAGTGTCAGTAGTCATAATTCATGCTTACAAAACAAAATTCTTTTTATTTCTCTGCTTTTATTATTATTATCATCAATAGTAGTATTAGTAGTAGTACCAGAGTCTTCATTAAAAAATTTTATTTCCATGCTAATATTATCATTAATTATAGTAGTAGGATTTTGTATCATCATCAGTGGCTCCATTAAAAAAAATATTTTTATTTCCATGCTGATATTATTAATAGTAATAGTAGTAGTACTAGTTGTAATAGTATCATCACTCGTGTCTTCATTAAAAAAGAAAATCATTGGCCGACTGAACTTGCTTTGTTTCAATTATTGTTTCCCTTAGATTGAACTTACCATTTCTTTTTATACTATAATGTATTTCAGCGTTATCCAATAAATCTCATTTCATCCTTAAAAAAACAAAAAACATCATATAAAAGCTATAGTCACATTTTTCTTTCTTTTTTTTTTGACTTGTTTGGTTTTCTGTCAAGATAAAGGAAATCCACAAAAAAGGCTCTACTATGTATTTTTACTAGAGATAAGCAATTGATGAGGATACTACTACTACTACTACTGCTGCTGTTGTTGATGTTTAAATTTAATTGCCATATTGTTTTTTAAAAATATGAATAAAAATATCTAAAGAGCTGTGGAAGATTGTCAGAAAAGTAAAATCTATATAATTTGTCCATATACAAATAGGCCTGTCATTTTTTATGGGTACTATCCTACTTGAGTCATAAAACCAGTAATATCTGACCCCTTTCATAGGAGATCAATTAATCTCCTCTGGCACTCTATTATCTGAATTTTAATAATCATAATATTGAAAGAGGAAAAGAAACAAAATTTGTTGCTGCTGTATAAAATGAAACTTAGGAAAGAATGCCTTTATTTAAAAATTAATAAATTATTACATATTTTTATGTAAAGATAAAATTAAAAAATTAATGTCCCATTGGTTCATAACAAAATTATTAATCTTTTATTTAGTTTTATTATTCTCTCCCATCAAGAATATTTCTAAAATTTAATATAAAAAAATAATTTTTCTAAACTAATTATGTCTGTTTAAAAAAAATCATTTAACACTAGACTCCTGCTGTTGAGGGATTAGTAGATATACAAGTAAAGCTGACTTTAAAATTTAAATCTAGTTGAGTTTGGTTAATTATAAAGTGGTCTTCTCTTAAATGATTATATGATTTATAAATAAGAAATGACATTGAACTTAATGGCCAACTTTGGCAGGCTTTAAGCAAGTAATATTAACCTAGAACCATCATTATTATTCTTTTGACATTATCATTCTGTTTTTTTTTTTTTGCATACAGGAAGTTGGCTTTTATGTATCTAATCTTGATGTCAGTGTAACTCAGGAGAATAAAAATAGGTAAGTAAAGCTGGTTGAAGCATAAGATTCATTCATTTCAATAAAAACATGTTTCCTATTCATACTTCATCTTTATTGCAATCAGTCTTTCTTTTATTCTCAGGAATGACAAACAAATGGTTTTATAGAGCTATGAAAGCTTTACACCACATTTTTTTGCCTGTGTCATCAAGACTTAGACTATAATGACAGCATCTCCTTCAGTGACCTACACCCTTGGGCAAATTAATTGAAACAACCGCTTTAGTTTCCTTTCTTTCATCATATGGTCAGTTTTAGACCCACTGGAGTGACAGGGTGTAATTGATTTCTATTTTTCCTCAGATTAGGTCATTTGCAGTGGTGTGCAGTAATATGAATCTAATTTCGGGATTTATGATGAAATTTGTTTGGCCTTGAAAAATATTGCATCATCCATGATTGCATCAGATTGTCATCACATCCAGACACTATTGTCTCGACTGTCGATTAGTTGTCATATGGCCATTGTCTGCAATGGACATTACTCCAAGAAAGCATCTGAAAATTGTAACACTGCACAAACACACTGGCAAGCATTGCCAGCAAGCAAACCACAGTACTATAGATTGGCCCAGAAACTCTCTTGATTTAAATCCAATTGAGAATCTGTGGTCAATCTGCAAGGAATGACTTTGTGGAATGGATATACGAAATATTAAAATGGGCGCCGGGTTATGTTTCATTGGAAAAATACAAAAAAAGTAAATAAGATAATTATTTGTTTTGTTTCAATTAATTTGCACAAGGATGTAGACCTTTATTAAAAGGCACCACCAACTTGGCGCATGTTTGCTGACTCAGATATGCATCACCAATATACACCTATTTACTATACTTATACATGACCTATGCTTACCTGTTCATGATAATACATGCAGCTTATGCATACCTATCAACTCAAGAGGTAGATATATGTCTACTTATTAATATTAGCCCAATAGGGATTGATAGTTAAATCCACTGGCCAACCAACAGTCTATTGGTGTTTTGGAGTCCCTTTTGGGCTTACAGTCATATCACATTAAAACACTGGTTCTTGTTCAATCACTGAAGTTAAGCAACATTGAGCCTGGTCAGTATGTAGATGGGTGACCATTTGTGAATACCAGGTGCTTTAAGCTTAGATGTGCAGGTAGTGTAATGGATAATGGCTCAGAATTGAAAATTCAGTTGTTATTTTTTACTTAGGCACAAATACCTTTTGGAAAGCTATGAATCCACTTGATCCCTCCAACTATGGGTTAATTAGTAGGACTTGTATCAATAAATCATTATTTTCAAAATGTTATTAGAGTCTAAAATTATTTTCTGGCTTTAAATAACTCACAAAAGGTTGATAAGCCATAAAAAACAAATCAGTCAATTGTTCCTAGTGTTAATGTTTTTTTTTTCCATTGTTGTGGGGCAGACACCTTTTACACAAGACGGACTCGTCCAAAGTATACTTATACTGACAGAGAGAATACCTGCAGGTTGAGATATGTTGAGTCAGGGTGAGAAATATGGAGACATTACACAGGGTGTTCACAGAGAGTTATACGTGAGTCCAGAGAGAGAGATAATTACGGCTTCACTTACAGAGACTTGTACATATACTTTCTACTAACCCGCATTCCTGGACTACTAATCTTCACTTCAAGTCTGTATTCTTACGTTTAATATACTTATTACTCAATTACTGGCGTTGTTTATTTATTTGTGCAGGATTCCATTCCCGGAATCCACAACAGCTATTAACAAAAAAATAATTGAAAATATAATTTTAACAAATACTTCTTGGTCAAGAGTCAATAATTTGTTTTTTTATCAAGATTGGTATTAAAATTTTCAAAATTTATAAAAAATATTTCATAGCATAAAATTCTTATATTAATATAACATAAAATTTTATACATTAAAATATAGGAGTGTTTACCTCTTTAAGATAGTCTTAATTTTTTTTTAAGTATTTCAATTTTGAATTAATATATTTTATTTTAAATATGCAATACAGTCATGATGAGGGTAAGCCTGATTGGGTGCCCTGGGCATTGCTGTGTGACCCTTGCTATCTTATCAATATTTTCTTTTTTCTACCTACATTTATATACGTTAGAAAATTAAACTAAGCAAAACTGATTATTAAAAGGATGAAAAATTCTTGCTGATTTTGAAATCATTCTGGGATTATTTTTTCTTGTTTTGCTGTGATTTTTTTGTTTTACTCATGCTAAGTCTCAAAAACACACTAAATATAAAATTCACTATTTTTTTTATTCATAATGTTGAACATGTTAAAATTATTCAATCTTTTAACAAGAAAAATCTCAAGTTGATGTTAAAATCTGCCGCAAAACATTGTTGATAAATTTAAAATGGAATTATGATATGTCTCTAATTTGTATTTAGAAACATTGTATGTATTTTCAGTTTTCTAGTAGAATTGTTCACCTCTGTTGCATGTGATCCATTATTGTATAGCTGTCCACTTGTATTTGAGGATACTCGTCAACTAGGGCAGCTAGCCAATCCCTATTGCAGACGCTTGCTCAGGCACATTTGTGTTTGTTCAACACCTACAGAGCCCACCTGTGGTTCATACTCCAACCATGCTGAGCAGACCTTACAGTTTCTGGGAAAGAGTGTGTGTGGCAGACGTGATGAGGCAGAACCTGGGACGAGCACAACTGGTTGCGACTTGCCTTGTCCCCGCCAAAAAAGAGCCCGTATTTGCTTAGCATGTAAAGCTACTGCAGTTGAAATGAAGGAGAACAAAAAGCACTTACTGCTCTGCCGTAATCCATCCTCAGCCAGATAACGTAAAAGAATAAGGGGGGTGGGACTTGCATTGCATTTTTATGCAATAGGGACGCAATGAATTATGGGATTGCATGAAGACGCAAGGGATTATGGGTATATGGACAAATACAAAAGCAAGTAATTTTTCCCAGTGCGGGGTTCTTGGAGTGACGTTCACGGTTGGCGGCTGTAAAATTCTGTTCGTGCAATTTTGAGACAGAACTTAAGAAGGAACGACTAGGGGTTGGAATACCAGTTGGGAGAGCTTGAATTTACTCGCTCGTTGCTGTTTTCTTTTTATTTCACCACAGTGTGTGATCCAGCGTGATCAACAATTTGAACAAGGCCAGCACGCTGAAGCCCTCGGCCATGATGACTTGTGCTAATACAGCTATCGATGGCCCCCAAAGGTGGTGTCTACCCAGTTTCAATCACAAGACTTGGGTCAATCTGTGGTATGGTTTTCAGGCACTTTCCAAAGTGCTGCATTCTGGGATCAACCCCTCCAGCCCGATCACATCAAGAAGTCACCTTCCTGACAAATCACCTATGGTGAGATTTGAACCTGGGTCTCATGGTCAGAATGCAAACGTTCTAACCAATCGGCCACACGCCCGTATTGTACATAATTAGGTTACAATAAATTTGTATTTTTTATATGACTACTACTTTATTAAAATTGAGATGTAAAAGAGTGGAGGTCCCATATTATGGATTCAAGGGTGGAGACACATGAAACATTTGCACAAGCCCTGTGTTCCGCCATTTAAAATCACTGGTATTACATGGCTAGTAAACTTCAATAAGTAAAAAAACCTCTGTTTATCCAATGTTAGCAAGCCGACTTAATTCTCTGCAGGTGCATTAAATGCCCATGTAGGTGGTGAATCCATAACTGAAAGAAACTGAAGCGCTTTGTCAACCGGCACCAAGCATCCTGACCCCAATTATTAGTAGAGATAGCACCCAGCTTGCAACTGTTGATGCCCTCAAATACCTGGGACAATTATTAATATGAATTTGTTTTCTCTTACTTCCTCTGGGTCAACACAGTCATTGACCTTTTGGCCAGTGAATTTTAAGCTTTTTCTACTTTTTACATTTCAGCAACGTCTCTTTGCATTTGAAGACATTCCACATAGAATTTCATCAGGAGAATCTAAATATTGACAGTCCTGAAGGAATTGGCTGTCTACTTTTGGAAGGTAAGTTCGTGTTTTTTCATAACTACTACCTTTCTTCACCTTTATATTGTATGTATGTATATGTCTGTGTGTATATGTAAACGTGTGTAAATATGTATGTGTATAACTATGAAAAATAAAGAATAATAATTTTTTATATATGTAAAATAAAGAATAATAATTTTTTATATATGTAAAATAAAGAATAATAATTTTTTTAAAAACCCACATTACAACCAAAAAAGTTTGTGGTACCTCTCTTCTTTTTAATATACACACTTTTCTCTCATTGGGACCATTATAACCTCTTCATTTCATTTATATATATATATATATATATATATATATATATATATATATATATATATATATATACATACATACATACACACACATACACACATATGTTTTGATGTGTGACTTAAGTTTCGCTGGTTTTCCAGCTCATCGGACACAATGTATATCTTATGTTTTTATAAAAATACACAGATGTAATATAGGATTTTTCCTTTATCCTCACCCCCCTTCTTTTTTTTTTTTTTGAAAATGAACACTATCTGCACTTCATCTGCATCTTTTGTAATATTTTATTTTTATTTTTGGACTATAAGCAGCATTTCTTCCATATGACATCTGTGTCTTTTTATAAAAAACATAAGATATACCTTGTGCCTGATGAACTGGAAAGTATGTCAGTATGTATTTGATCCCAATTCACACATGAACATATATATGCGTACACACACACACACACACACAGAGGATGCGATGGATAAATTGTCACCATTTTATATTTTTAATTTCACACATACACGTTGTTTGTTTTTGATCTTGTCAACTGCACAGTATAGCAGGATCAGTTAGGCTCTGTCGGTGAGAGAAAGCACCATGATGCAATTCACTCTGCCAGATATTTGGAAACAGCATGCTGTACTGCTTGGCATTCTCACTAGAATCTCCAATACAAACATTTCAGTGTGTTTGGGTATCAATCTGAGGACAGTGCAGAGGATTTAGAAAGAGTTGGACGAGTCTAATGCCAATTACGAAGGTATGACAGCTCAGAGAATTCACTCTGATAAGAAAAGAACTACCAAATTTATTGGTGACATGGAGGCCTACATCAAGTGCCTTGAAGAGGTAGTGCTGCCTGGAAGACCCATGCTACACAAGCAGGAGAACCCGGTCATAGTTGTCAGACAATTTCTGCGACTATATAACCCCTTACATCTGGCCACCTACCTCCCCAGGCTGCAATCCTCTTTTTATATTGTGTGGGGAAGAGTTGAGCAAGAAACCAACAAAACTGCTAACACCAAAAATAAACAGAAGGCAAGGATTATGGTAACATTCACAAACTTAAACAGGGAGACTATCCAGAAGAGTTGCAGGAGACTCTGAAGTCGTCTGGAAGCTATGGTTGAAGCCAATGGCAATCTTATAGAATAAATTTACTCTTTAGTATTTCAAGATATTTTTGTTTAATTTTGGTAAATATATCTGTTAAAATGAGATGTCAGCGTTATTTTCATTTTTGCATAATTTAGATGACAATTTATCTATTTTTTCTTCACTATTTCATTGATTTTAATTTTTTTTTTTCAGAATTCCTTATCAGTTCCCCTTCTGCCAAATATGCACAGGTGGGAAAATTGCAGTTTAAACTGGAGGTGAGTGTTAAAGCCTGAGCATTCGTTCATGCATTGAATATTATTGCTGCATCTGGTCTAGCATCTCTGCTGTATGCCTAAAGGAGAATCTGCCATGTTATCAGTCCTGACCTAGCATCTCAGCTTTCGTCACTTTCCCTTCACTCTAACATAGCTTCCCAGTGTCTTTTCTATAAATATTTTTGCCATCTGACAAACTTTACTCTCTGCTAAGTTTTCCTCTATGAAGTACTAACTAGTACCCCCCCCCCCATTATACATATGAGAAATTCTGTTGCAGTATTATAATGACTAGTAGGTAGGAATGTGTCAACTTTGATCTTCAAAAATTTAAATGCAATGTCAATCATTATCTACTGTCTTCCTGATTACTCTTCTATTGTTCTCACTCAATTTTCACTTGTGGAACTCTCCTCCGGCTTCTTGCTTTCCTGTCAACTTTGATCTTCAAAAATTGAAATGCAATGTCAATCGTTATCTACTGTCTTCCTGATTATGCAATGTCAATCGTTATCTACTGTCTTCCTGATTACTCTTCTATTGTTCTCACTCAATTTTCGCTTGTGGAACTCTCTTCCCGCTTCTTGCTTCCCATTTGTAATCATTAGTTCGATGCCCAGTTTACTGAAACCCTTTGACTGACTGAAGTTTGTAACACCATCATCATTGGCGTCCTTCTGTCCTGAGGGACAATGAAAGTTATGCCGTGGGACCCTTCATCTGTCATTGTCATCTGGAGGCCCTCTTCACCTCCCATCGATCCTCTCTTGCCCAGCTGCATGCTCATCCCGACATCCTCTGCAACCAACTGGATCAATACTACTTGCCTTTACGCCATGCTTGCACACACCCTTGTAATGAAGGAGTGGCTTTCCTACACATCTGGTGGTATTGGCTAATTCCCTGTAGAGCATATCCTTTGGGATGCAACCATCCTCCATGTGGCTGGACATGCCACTGAGTGAGCAAGACAAACATGCTTGGTATTCCTGCCTGTGCTTGGATGGACTTGTTGGGCACATGGTCATACCACGTAGTTGCATCTGTTGGAGACACCATATATAGAAGGCATTTAGCCTGCATTCTTGGCAACAGTACAATGTCCAGGACTTCCACAGAGCAGTGTACCTAACACACAAGCTCCATATACTGTCATCTTGGTGTTTGATAGCTGGGTGTTGTCCCAGACCCTTGTTGTAACATATTTCCCTAATAAAATAAGGGGTTTGTGTGATGAAAGACATGACTTACCTCAGAATTCGAAACGAGCTCGAACATGTCTTGCCTGCAAAGTGATGATAAAAAGAAATATGGCTGCTATTGAAGACATAATTTATGTGTGCCTATCTCGTCCAAAACAAGACGATATTTGCACACATGCAAATTTTGGCCGTATTGGAATAGCATAAAAAGCGGGGTGCCAGCAGCATGAGAGGACTGAAGTCATTCGGCAGACAGCATGCAATAGAGTTGGACGTACAGGCAGATGAAGTCGAAGTATACGCGGCTGAGCTGGTGTCTGTTTCACAACTGCCCAGTGTAACGGCTGAGAGAGGGAGCCATGCAATCCATTTCCTTGAGGCGACTGAAGGAGAAGAAAAAATAGCTGGCCTGTCGGCGAGCACCACACTGCACTTTCTGAGCCCCCACCTCTCATCACCATTTTTTTTACTACAGTTTGGTATCTCTTTGTCTAATGTATTTTGTTATTTGTATTTCAGGTTGGAAAGGAGCAGACTGCAATCAATGCGTCCGTGTCCGTGTGTCATTTCCACTGGGCGTGTGATGATATGCTCCAATGGCAGGCCATCTTCACTCAGCTCATCACAACGTCAGACTCATTACCAAAATATTCACTTCCGAAAATTTCACAAAATCCTCCCCCCAAATCCAAACTCAAGTAAGTATCTCTCTCTCTCGGATGTGTGCATGCTGCTGGTGTAACAGTTATCAGCATTGAAATTTGGAACCAGTGAGCAGAGTTCAAATCCTGCCCAAATCTGTTGCATTCACTTTCACACAAATGCCCTTGAGAAAGGCATGAATCTGTCTTTTTTTCTCACAGCTATTGTTCTGATGAGCTTTACACTTTGGCCTTGCGTGGTAACCTGTCTAAGAGAAAGAAAATTCTGAATTTCAAACCTTGGAGAAGGTAATGTGAAATCACTCCCCTATCTTTCCTGAGACTTCAAGACAATTCACAAATAATAAATAAAAGGAACCTGTGGAGAGCCATAATCCTATACATATTGAATGGACATGACATTTAAGAATAGATTAAATAGCAGAGCAGACTGGGATCTCTGGACTCGGGTAGTAATCTGTCTAAATGAAAGAAAATTCTGAATTTCAAATCCTGGAGAAGGCAATGGGAAACCACTCCACTATTTTCCCCCCAAGAATTCAAAATAATTCACAGATAATAAAGAAAAGGAGTTTGAGGTTAGCTGTAATCATCTAGGTCCTGAAGGGATGTAGCATTTAAGAACGGGTAAAATAGCAGGGTAGACTGGGCTCTCTGGTCTTGGTTTGTAATCAGTCTAAGAAAAAGAAAATTCTGAATTTCAAATCCTGGAGAAGGCAATGGAATGCCACTGCACTATATTTTCCAAGGATTCCTGACATTTCATAGATAATAAAGAAAAGGCATCTGTTGAGAATCATGATTGCTTGTAACCGCAAGAGACATACCCATAAAAATAAAAAATCTCAAACTTATTTCACTGTTCATCATCTTGAAAATGAATATAAGAGCAACTGGACAGATCTGTTATTGTCCTGTCAGTGGGACTTAGAATACCCCTACTGCACCCCCCCCCCAAATAAAACAGTGGAGTGTCTTCCGGGTGGATACTTGCAGATTTAGACTTGTCTTTTTGATTCCTCATTCTGACTTGTTTTAAAAATCTTGTATTTGATATTAAATAACCTGGAAGTCTCCCTCTCATTTAAGATTGTCCCATAATTCACTAAAAAAAACGCACCTTGATGAAAAAAAGCTCCAAACTTGATTAAAATAATTTTGTATTGTCTAGATGTTTATGTCATTATTTAGAGGAAAGACCAAAGTATTTTTTAAATTTTTTTAATCCTTTCTAGCATGTCCGAAATCTTAGCTAAAAATCATGTTTTTTTTGAGTCATCAGAATTGACGTAAAACGGTAAAATAAAATCAATCATTATTGACAGTTTTATAAACAAAAATGAAGTTTCCCCATTTAAAAATCATGTAAAATTCAATGATACTTTTCTCAAAAGTTATTTTAGGAAAATTAGAAAATTCAAAGTATACTTAATGTAATTTGAAAGAAACATTACTTACTTTTTCATCTTTAAAAAGACATTTCCGACCATGGTGCTTGGTTTTTTGGCCTGATTGAGAGGTGTTAACTGATGTAAGTCAATCTGTCAACAATTTACGTCGGGAAATTATCGGATGATAGGGCAAAAGTGATATAAATTGTTCTAGCTTTAAGTGAACCAGTTTATATATACTTCCAATTTTTTTTTACCTTACGTTTGAGGGAGAATTCTTGTATAAAATAACATTTAAATTACGAAAAAATACATTTATAGTTCAAATTTTATAAGACAAAAATTTTCTCACAATATTGTTATCTTCACATAAAATTTTATGTTCATTTTTTTTAAAGTTTTATCTCAGCACAGCTGCTTTTTGAGGGTTCATAGCCCCACTAAACTTAGTCAGTTCAGGTTTGCTATAGTAAAAGTTTGTTTTGTTTTTTAACACCTACTGATCTGGAGGATGACAACAACACTGAACAGATGACATTTTTTTTTTTTTCCCACATATCTTTCACTCAAAAACAAGCATTTTAAACAGCTATTTTTTTATGAAATATTTTTCTGAGAATTTTTCCCAAAGATCCCTTTTTTGTTGTTTCTGTTCCTAAATTTGAATTTTTAAAAAAATTAATGTTTGCAGTATGCCTCTCACTGAAAAAGAATTTGATTATATGTAAAAAAGCAAAATTAGAAAAGTTTTGAGTTGACGATGCGACAATAATGAGAAGTAAGTGTGTCCAGCCAGAACGATAATTTCACTCAATCAGGGGGAATAACTCTAACATTTTGTTATTATTTAGAAACGGCCATCCATAGTTTTGTCGGAGATGATTTTAATTCATTTTTTTAAATAACAAAAAGTTATTTTAAAATATGTTGCGGGTCACAGATTGTAATAAGATTTCTAATTTATGATCTATAAAAATAGATCTTTTTAATGAGCAAAAAAAATGAGGTACACACTTTGTACTTTATTTTTGTAAACATTTATCAATATTTTCACTTTTTTATTTAGATGTAAAAAAAAAGTAAACAATTCTTGTAAAAATTTATTATTCTACCGAAAAGGATTTTGACTTCACAAAAAAAAGTCCTTAATATATATTATTTATAAAATACATTAAAAGCTATTTTCATTAAAAAAATGTCTTAGATTTCTTGCATTTTTGTATTTTAAATTCAGAGCTATAATTGGGGTTTATGCGGGTCAAAATTTTAAACAAAATTTATGATTTATATTCCTCAAAGTCTCCTTTATTTAATTAAAAAAAAAATTAGTTACACAGATCCTAGTTTAAAAGTTTTCATAAAATTACGTAAGGTGGGTATCAGATGTAAAAAAAAAATATTTTACCATGACTTTCTAAAAGACAAACATTTCTTAAATAAATTCAGTCATTTCGGAATAAGTTCTGAAAGTTTCACTAAATTGGGACAATTATTGGATTTTTACAATAATTTCCAAATTTATGTTTTTTAAGTGAAAAAAAGCTAGTGTAAAATATTAGGTGATCTTTGAGCTAAAAAAAAAAATTTTCAACCACAAATTTAAACGTGCTAAACATGAATAAAAAATTTCAAAAAATAATTAAAAAATACTTTGGTCTCTACTCTTATTAATAACAAAGTTTTTCATGATAAAATTTTGTTTTTATTAAGTTTGGGGCTTTTTTCATCAGGATATGCCACTTTTTTAGCGAAAACTGAGACATCCCATATATTTAGTTTACGAAAAACTAGGTAATCTGTATGGGTAGACCCAAGGAGGATAAAATCCAGAGAGCTCAATGTAAATCAGAGCTAATAATTTAA